>VWYH01006474.1:0-226233 GCA_013399365.1 Pampusana beccarii
AATAATAATTATTATTTTATATGTATAAATATATAAATAAAATATAAACTTTACATTCTTAATTAATTTCTATGATGTGCTCTGGATACCCTTTTTTTGATCCACACTGAGTCCAATCACATGCATGGCAGATTCAGTCATGATGCACTAGTTGCGAGTGGGGGAAGAAGGGGCATCAGATGCCCCTTAAAACGATCTAGTAAAGTACAGGGTGTTTCAGAAAGATGGACCCAAATTGAAATTGCTATGTCTCTGCTACTGCAAACAGCCCATGAATGAAACTATCATCACTTGAAAGGGCAGGACAGTCTCAAATTATTACTGCTAGATTATCACTAGATGTAAATTTTCGTGTAATTGTAACATGTTGCCATCATGAAGTATACTACTTTGAAACTAGGTCCATCTTTTTGAAACACCCTGTAGTATTCTTTGATTTTAATGCGGTTTTAGTTGAGTCAGGCATGTGTCGTGTTTCCTCCCAAACTGTTCTGCGTATTAAATCTACTGCATTTATTTTTGGCATTGCACTTCTTGCTTTGTTTGAAACCGTGAAATGTTACCTCTTGCAGCTTGCTAATCTGCTCTCTTTTGAGCACACTTCTGCCTGTTACCTTGAATTTTTCCTATGCCTTTGCTATATATCTCTATCATACTTACAAAGGAATATTTGGATGAAATCAAGAGTGTTTGAAACGCACCCAGCTGACAGAGAAGAGCTCTGTGGTGCTCTGCTCTGTGCAAAACGCGGCTTTGCTGAGCGCCGGACAATTCGATGTTAATGGGCTCTCACCGAAGACGGACTCCGCGCATCATGGGACAGGAACGTGAGGACTCTGCCAGGTTTTAATGCATTGTACCGGCTATTTTGATTTGGTAAGCAAAGTAACTCATCGTGCAATGGTATATTATGTTTCGTTAGCTCAACGTGCTGTTTTCTGCCTCTGCATACACACACACACTCTGAAAGCTACGTGAAAATACTGTGAAAACAGGCTTTCTCATGAGGTCTCCTTTCCTTCCTGGATTTTCTCATGTCACAAATCCAAGAATAGCCTTTTGTCTTGATATTTTGGTATTTCTTTTTTACTGGCACAGAACAGAAGGCTGTGACAAATTAAAAACAAACAAACAAACAAACCCTGAACCTTAGCTTCATGTTTTGTGAAAGACTTGGCTCAAGGATTCAGTTGAGGTTTGAGAAAACCTTCAGACTTCCTAGTATCTTACCCAGTCATCCTTACCATGAACTTATTTTGCTTTAGGGTGATGTCTTGTAGCGTTTACTTAAGCATTACTTATTAGCAAAACTTTGACCAACAACTTGGTGATCACTGGAGTCCCTAAGCACAGACTATACAGGGAACTTACGGTCTCAGTTAATATCCAAATTACTGTTAATTAGGCTAACAAGCAACCAGTAAAGCAGATCTGGCAAGTGAGTTGAGATTAGGTAAATAAATGTGATTAATTAATAAACTGGAAATTCGGATAGGTCATTGGAATAGAAAAGTCATTGGTTTGTGTTTGATCAATAGCTGCTGTCTTTGTGCATTTTGGTTGAGCTGTACCAATTCACCTGCCTTTGGCACCAAGAAAAATGGCATTTATGTGAAAAACACACTGCCCAGGCAGGACAGACGTGCTACACAATGTCTGTCCTACCAGTTCCAACAGGTTGTTGCATAGGTAGGTCTCTCCCAATGTAGGGACCAACTCTAGAGGTGTAGAGGCAAGTACTTTAGATGAATTTGCCTTAAAAGACCTAAGTGTTAGTTTTCAGTGCTTTCACTCCTTTCTTTTTCTCTCTTCTACCCTGCCAGATATTACTGAAGATCTGATTTTGCCATTACAGAGTAACCACAACCTAATCCTGGGGTTTTCTGCTAATCAGAAACAATTTTTCTGCTCTAGTTGTATTACTTTAATTCATTTTTGTCTTAACTCTTTAACTACATTTAATAGAAGATGAATACCTAGAAATTTTCACTTTTGTTCATTTAGAAAGCTTTTCCACTGACCAGATATGAACAGTATCTTTAATAATATAATGTTACAGAAGTATTTGAGCATCTTAAGTGCGTGACTTTTTGAGGTTCAGAAAACAGAAATGAAAACCAGTAGCTCTACTATAAAGACTTCTGAATCATCTGTTGAGTCCATTTTCCTTTTTTAAAAAAAGACAGAAAAAAAAAAGCAGTAAAAAAGATAGAAAATAAGTAGCAGAAAAACACACTGAAATAACACACCCACTAAAATAATGAAGCCATAAACACAAGGAAAATTTGTGTTAAAGCTACAAAAATACTCTACCTCAGTTCCCTTGGGGCTAGTCTTTACAAGACACATGGCCCTTTTCACTTTATGAGAAGAATCCAAGATGCTAAGCTGTATTTCCAAGGCTGGGCAATACTTTTAAGAAAATATTGTGAGACTGCTGTGCTTGGTCTAACCCAGGACCCTGAGACCGTGTTCAAAAGAGCTTTATAAGCAAATGCTGGAGCATATGCTTGACTTGAAGTATATCTGTCATCCAGCTGGTGATTCACGCTGGTCCATTAACTGATTTATAGTCAATCCCTTAATGAGGAACCATCCCAAAGCAGTCATTTTAAGCCTCGAATGTTGAGTATCTCAACTGTGACACTGGTTTTTGAGATTGAATAAAGTCAAAACTCATAAAGCAATTATTTGTTTATCCTTTCTTGGACACCTTGTCACTGTTTCGTGCTTTGCAAATAGGTTTCTATACTCTGAGATCTCCCTCTTTCCCTTGTCTTTGATTCTTTATGTTTTCCAAGGAATAGAAGAAGCCCACTTCTTGCTCCTGCAGACTGGTGAGGTGATGCAGAAATATTTATAGGCTTAACACTGATTCTGGTTTGTATCCACTGTAGTGATACAGTCTTAACAGCCGGACAGAGATAGCTCTGTCTTAATAATATTTACGCTATTGTTGTCTTTTGAGGTCTTAGAAGTCCTTTCCAGTGTCAGACAAAATTAGCATTTCCTGTGCTTGAAGTCAATGAAACTGTTTGTGCGAGCGAGTACTGCTGATTACGAATGGCAATTGTATATTTTAGTGATTATGGTCATATTTTGACCATAAGCACTCCTGACATCTCAGCAAGTGCCAGATTTTCAGCAGGGTTTGCAGCTCTCGTTGCCTTTGATTCTAAATCTTGTGGCCAGGTTTTTTCGCTGAGCCGAACACCCAAAACGCTGAGTTCTGAGCCGAAAAAGGAAGGGAGGCCTTGGGGAAATCCGGCTCTGTGCATTTGGCAGCCTCGCAACGGCTGATGAGCAACCGCTGATGGTGTCGATCCTCCGCAGGCTTCCACCAGCAGTGCGATGTTCTGGAGAACGCCAAAGCAGCACATGGTTTTGTCTTTCGGGATGGCTAAGTAACAACTGCGGGTGGCATAAAGAGAAATTTCGAATGCTTTTTTTTTTAAGGAAGCATCTTTATCCTCACGTGGCATGTTAGACAGGGCTGTAGCGTTATCTGATAAAGCAAATCTCGTCATTTCTTTGAACAAAACGCTGCTCCGGCAGGCTACGTGCAAATATATAATACCAGATTTGTGCTTAAAACCATAAAGAGGGGATTGGATGCAGCTGCTGTACTGATTTCACAAGACCTCAGTCCCCTCCTCGATGTGACAGGTATTATGTGTTTTACCAAAAATCATCACAGTCCTCAGCCCCCTCCACATCCTCCTTCCCACTGAAAACATTTTAACCTCTTATGACCCGATGGCAGGAATGGATCTTTTTGACAATTTTTTTGCTATGGCAGAGGTTTAAATCCTTAGAGATTTAAAATAGAATTTGTTTTGCTTTTTTAATCACTTTCTAATTACAACATAGCTTAAGTTGAATGGAAATTATTTCCCTTCATCGTGTTACAGTCACACAGAAAAGGAGAAAAGCTTTCGAAATACGTCTGTGGACTCTTACATTAGTGACAATATTGAACACATACTATTATGAAAAAACATTTAGAACCTCTTAAATTTACTCTTACTATATCTGATCTGGCATTTGCTGCCTATATGCTGGTGTCCATATGTGTGTGTTGTAGATCAGTGTGCGTGTGGTGTATGGAAGAAGGAAGAGGCCTGACCAGCTAAATCCATCAGAAACTAATATGATACCGTACCAGTCTGCTTCAAGGCTTTTCTCGGTGTCCAGAAACACTCTCCTTTCCATCAGGGCCCCTAAGCCTGCTGCATTTTTCCAGATCTCCATTCCCACCCCAAAAGAAAAGTGGAAGTGCCTAGTAATTTCCCTTGCTAGGGCTAGTTTGGGAAACATTTTGTGCTTTGCCTTCGAAGTAATCAATTTTCTGTAAACTTTCTCTTTGTTCTGTATTTTTTTCTTTTTTCCTTTTTTTTTTTTTTTATTTTTTTTTTTTTTTTTTTTTCTTTTTTTTTTTTTTTTAATTTTCTTGTTTCTTATTTTATTTTATTTTATTTTTACAGGTTAAGTAGGATGGGAGGAGGTCTACCTCAGACAGAGGCAAGTGCCCTTTCCACACACATAAGGAACGTCCTTTTTGCAGGTAGGATGACCCATTTCTTGATTCGGCAGAGGGTTTTCCAGCACTACAGGGGTCAAAAGGCCTGTGTGTCCAACTTGTAAAGTTTCTCTATCTGTTCAATCACATTGGAGAGGGAGGGAGCTGTTGTTCAGTGTTCCTTATACACTGTAAGATTTTTGCCTAAGACTTAAAAGGTGCAACTTCTATATCCATGCAATGATGCAATGAAGCCCAATGCAAATGCTAAATCCTATGTGAAAGATGCCTTCTAAAAAAAAAAAAAATTGGTACAAACGAAAAGCACTTCCTAACATCTAACTTATTTGCTGCTTTTACTGTCATTTAGCTCTGATACTTTTCTACCTGATATGACCACTCAAACTAACGTGAAAAAAAATAAAACTCACTTTTTATGTCAGTTGTTTGATCCGCTGTTCAATGGTCTGCAGCTTTCTTAACAGACATCTGAAGATAATTTAAATTCTTGATAATTTTCAGTAGGTGTTGGAAGCACATGTCCATTGTCAATATCTGTTTCTCAGTTATGTGCAAATACCTCATTCCTGGTCATACAAAACCCCTAGCAGTTTTTTAAGTGAGTCACAGATGAAATCGTAGTTACCGCCTTAAATTAACATTTTAAAAAGTGAATTGTTTATTTTGCCACAAAAACTAACATTTGCAAATAAGTACCAAATTTTCTAAACATCTCATGTGGATTTTTTTTATTCCAAAGGTAGACAGTGTGATGGAACTTAAAATAAAGTATTTCCTGATTTTGCTGAGATGTTTGCACGTTCTCAATCACGTGAATTGTAGAGAATGTGTGAATTGGAGTTTGAAGCAAGGATGGTGTAATACATCACAGGAGACACACCTTGACAGAGGTATTAATTCACCGCAGGTTTACTACCCATGAAATCTCTGTATTTTTGTTACATGTACAGTTGGTTGTAATGCCATACTGGTATCATATATAACATAACATGAAAGAGCTACATAAGTATAAAGGTATGCTGCATTTCTTCAGTTCACATCAACAAAATCCTTTTCAATCTTGGATAACTCCTACTTAAAATCTTCAGCTCTTACTGCATTTTTGTTTGCATCATTTCTATCCGAAAGTAATATTAGTATCAGGAAAACAGAACGACTAGGCTACTTCTTAACTCTTAAGTGGCCTTGGAAAGTGAACAAAAGTCTACCAAATAAAGTGAAGTTCTTGGAGCATTATCAGCTTGCTTTCCACCCTGTTATGAAATTATTGTTTTCCTAAATTGGACCATTTCCCAAAGACACCATGAAATTTTCCCCTACTGAGATAACGTCCCGCAGCAGGTTTGCTGAAGCCTTCAGAGATGACTCCTGTGCCAGGATTGACGGCTCTGCTGAGCTCGTCAACAGGGGTTTTTGTGGCCAGGCCCAAGCAAGGCAGATCAAAGACAGATGTGAGGTAGAAGCTGCGTAGATGTTTTCACATGGTCCATGAACCCAGGCCAATAGGTCCTCCTGAGAAGCAGGGCTTGCTCTCTTGAGCTCTGTGGCATCCTACATATCTGCACAGCTTCTGAGCAGTAATATGGGTATTCTAAGCTTCTGTCTCCTTTAGGAAAGTTGCCTAAATAGAGGAGTTAGGATGTTTGGAGCTCTGTTGAGCTGAGCTTTGCTGATGAGAGGTGTGTGTACACTTGTGGGTGAGGTGGGGACAGGCCTGTATCAGACAGGTGTATTCTCTGTTCTCTTTGGAGGTGATCCCATCATTCTACCGACAGAGGAATAATCAGGTTGCCTTCCCCAAAAGAAGACAAAGGGAATGACTGTCCTACCTTTGCACATACTGATGAGTAGTTACTTATCATTAGCTAGCAAAACACATTAGGAACTGAAAGAGATTTTGTTTCATAAAATAATTTAAAATAGCGGTTGCAATTGAAACCAGCTGCTGCAGATATCAGCTTTTGCAGTAATGTAATTATAATAATCTTTACGTTTTCTATAGTGCTGCTTTTACCAAGGCAAATGACTTTCATAAATTTATTTTTGTGTGGTGTATGTGAAAGTACCCGTCTCCAAGATGGACAGATGCCAATCGGTACAAAATGTATTGTGTAGCGTATTTCAACTCAGGGCTCAGAAATGTCTTAGGATCCACAATATCCTTGAAGAATAGGCAGGACCTCACCTTCTGACGTGCCACTTAAAAGATAGGTTGTATATGACGCATAGGTTGCTTTATAGCACTATAAAATTTGGTGTGCTTATGCAAAGAAGTGCATGTGGGATCGATGGCATATGGTATATTAAGAAAGAATAACACCAGACTTAAAAAAAAAATGTATTCATCCATTAAATGGTGTAAATTAAAGTAAGCTGTCAAAATGACAGCACAATAATGCCATCTTTGCAATATCACATACTGCAGCATAGTTAAATCGTATCACTTTTGTGGAAGAATTACAGATGAGTTCCAAGAAAAAATTGCTTTTGAAATGCAATTTGTTGTTAGTTAGGAATCATCATTGCTAGCCAGGATCCCCTACAAACACATAAAGCACAGAATAACCATAATAAATCATGATAATTTATATCACGGCTAATTCTGGGGAAGTAGCATCGGGGGTTACACTTTAGATACAATTCATATTACTCAAACTGTAATTATTTTCATTAAAATATAAAATTGCTTACAGCCAATTTACTTGAAACACACGGTATTGCACATTTAACCATGTACACAACAGGGCCACAAGATTTCAAAGTAAGTAAAGTCAAGTGTTAAATAACGGCACTTGACTCATACTTTTTAATTGCATATCTTTGTAGACACAGTCAATGTAGTTTTAATATTCCCTTTAGTGAAATGTTGGACTAGCTTTTTCAGTCATCACCATGTTGATTAAAAGTCAATGTCAAAATAAACTTGAGAAAATACTGCTAGGTGCTTGTAAATACAACCTCTCTAATGGTTTGTGTGTGTCAAGAGGGCAAATTTTATTTCAGGAGCAGGAAAGAAAATGCTTCAAGTTTGTGACAAGGCGAGCCATAGAAGGCTGAAGAGTTTGAACGTTTTCAAGTGTAATAATTTATAACACCACTCTCTCTCTAGTGCCTTTCTCTAACAATCTCAATGAGTTCTACAAACAGTAATTAATTACGGCCTCAAACACCTCTGTGAGGTAAATACAGGCAGTATGAGGTGCTCTTCATCCATTCCCTCTTCTCCATCCTTCCCTCTTCCACTGTTAGTCTTGAACAGGCTGTGATGGTGCACAGGATCTGTGCCTAATAGTTATACAGTGGGTTTGATTTGTTGCTGCATCCCTTTTTTTGCATTCTAAACCTTCACTTCTTGAAACAAAGCCACAGAACCTGCATCTCCTTGCATCATTTCTAGTAGCAGTGAGTTGAGACAGAAGCATGGCAAGGCAGATTATAAAGCTTCATGGCTGGGTTAAAAAAAAGGAAAGATGAGCTTTTTCAGCATACACGTTGTTCACTTTGTGAAAACTCTCTTCTCTGAAGCTTCAGCAAACTGCACCAACTTAAATGCTTGTGCAAGTCTGATCAGTATCCACAGTCTTCACACAGTGTGACAGAGACTATTTTAGGTTTCTTGATCTAAGCAGAAAAAAGACACCTTAAATAAATCTTCATCAAATCTAGAGTCAGCTACTGAGTAGTAAAATTTAGCCTAAAAACTGGGTTTTTTTTTTTCAGGATCATCCCCCACTGAATGTAAAGGATGGGTTTGGCTGCAGGAACGAATCACACTTGGGGACCTAACAAGGTTCTCACCTCTTTGCTGTGGAAGTTACATGACAGCAGTGGATGATGCAGAGATTTCCAGAGAAAAGAGAGTGATTTTTCACCTGTGCAAATGGCCACTGAAGTCAGTGTGAGTACACAGAGCTTCACTCTGACCCATATTTTCAACAGTCTCACTAGAAAATATTTCTAAAAACCACCTGTGGCACATCTCTTGATGGCAGATCTTGTCCGTTCCTGCAGATGCTACCAAGATCCTGGAAATCTTCAGTGGCACAGCTGGATCTTTTGTGTCTATAACAGAATTATCTATTCAAAAGGGATGAAGGGTCCAGGAGCATTGGTCGAAAACTCTTCTGTTGAGGGCGTTTTTCCAGATGGTTTTTCCAGCAGCTGTTTTTTATGACAATTCCAGGTGAGTTTTGAGTTCCTTTTCAAGTGTAGGCTGCTTCTTACATTTTGCGGTGCTTTTGATATCTGACAGATTACGTGTCTAATTTGCAACATTTTAACAAATTTAATCCGATTTGAATAGTCCAAGTTCTTTTTTATGAAGCCAATAATGGAGGAACTGGTTGTCTCCGTCTTTATTGTGTATCATTACAAACTTCCGAGCACTACTAGTGTTGTACTTAGGCAACTAAGACACAGAGATTAGGGCAAAATCTCAGGGCTTAGTTTTCACAGTACTAAACTTTCTGACGTCTAACTGATGTCAGCAGACAAAGCTATTCTCCCCAGGTTTCCCATGTCCGTTGTGCAATATCGTAGGCAGTGGAAGAAGATATTCAGCAATCTTTCTAGGAAAGGAAGGAGAAAAAGCGGTCCTTAAGCAAGAAAGATCATGAGGAGTCTCCAGCCTCATGAATGTGTTGACTTTTATGGAAGTGAAAAAGACACGCACAAATTTAGGAGTGAAAGAAGGGATTTGGACTCTAGCATTAAGGCAGGGCTCTTGTTTACTTGACTGTTGCATAGTGAGCTTGAGCAGGAGACATCTCCTGTGCTGTGGCCCGGAAGGGAGAGCCCAAGCTGAGCATCGTGGTGCTGATGAGGCCCGTGCCCATCACCGGTGGTTCTGCCGCAACGAAAAACACGTTTGTGGAGAGTGCAAGCATCTCTGCACATAGGTGACAACTTTGACAGAGGAACATGAAACTCTCAGTGATCCAAAATATACGACTCTAAATATCTTCGTGATCTTTAATTAATTTCTTGAGCATCAGGTCTCCTGGCAGAACAAAGCAGATCTGCACCTCCCGTGTCATGGACATTCTCTGTGCTGCCTACACCCTTGATTGGCAAGTAGATGCTAAACATAAGATGAATTTCTTTCCTGTTTTTTCTGTGCCTATTATTTTTCCCCTAGGTTTATATTCCTCACTTAACGTAGCTAGCAATGGCCTTGCTAAAGGCTTCATAATCCTTCAGTTTGCACTGGTATACTCAATAAATGAACTTTGGATCCTGTGATCGATTTCCACCACCCGTTTTTAGGCATGAAAGGACGTTTTGTCGTGTCACTTACGTGTATACAAACTGTGCATTACTTCAGCCTTTCCACTATTTTTTATTTTTAGAACCTGCACAATGAGATACTAAAACGGAAGAAAATAGGTAAAGGAGTGGAAAGCAGTTGACTTATTTGAGATTATATGAGACACCAGCGATCTCCACAGGAATGTAACTTTTTTAGTTCAAGTTGACATTTAAATTGCATTTTGTGCTGGAAAGAAAAGTCAGTGGGAGAAGAGGAATACCAAATGAAATAGTGGCACATGTGGTGAGTCACATTTGATATTATTTTGTAAGTATTATAAAAATATATCAGATTTTATTGGAATTGACAAAAAATTATTAAAAATTTGAGATAAAGTTTTCTTTTGGTAAACTGTGCCTTACAGATGGAACATCAGAGAACATTCTCTCCTTGTTAAGAAATCAAAACAGTTCAGGGAACACGGCAGCATCAGTATAATAATAGTTGACAGGTACAGTGGCTGTGAACAAACACCCATATCGTGGTATCTGAGATGCCATATTTTCCCCACTAAAATTAAACTGTGAGATATCTTTGACAATGCTATGTTAATTACATGCCAGCATTTGCTTCGGTTTGGCTTAATACTGCTTTATTTTCCTAACTCGCAGGTCCTTTTTGGAGTTCACCAGGGACGATTGTTCTCAAACCTCTTTCCAGAGATACTTTCAAATCCACCCCAAGGAGAGCTCCAGCAACTGCTGAGGGTAAGTTGCACACAGAGAGTAGAGGCAAGTGAAATGCAACCCCATAGTAACTCTGCTGCTCCACCCATGTTTTTTGTGATGTCAGCTGTGCTCTTGATTTTCCATTACATTTAACCTCAAACTATGTTCTGCACCTAATGCGACAATGGCCAGGAAGGATTAAGCATTTTTGAAACTAACTGCATGGATTCAGGACAAAAGGATTTTTATGATGATAATTTGTTGTTTCTGTACGAAACCAAAGGAATAGTAAAATTGACAAACTCCTAACATAAAATACTGGCAAAAAAGTAGTTATCGGTCTGTAGTTACATTTGTCAAAACTCCTTGATTAAATTGCTGTTTAAAGTAATAACTACCATTTATATGACAGTATATTGCATTTTTATAGACAATAGAGGATTAGACAAAATATCATGCGTCAATGAGTGCCACTTCTAGTAAGGTAATTAGTTCTATAATAAATTAATATCTGTGATATTAGAAGATCTCAAAGTCAACGCGTTGGTTTTCACTCATAAGGCTTGAACCATGCATGACTGTTCTCCTGCTGACTCCCAGTCTCCCCACCTCCTGCAGGTCTTTTTGCGGGGAATAATTCCCTAGCTGTAGTTTGGCCTAAAAAACAAACAAACCAAAAAAAACCCAAATAACACAACAAAAACACCTTAGAAAAAATACAGAAACTAACAGATCAATTCATTGAAGGACTTTACTTCTAGATGGGTTCAGACACTTAGGCTGTTACTGTTGGGCTTTCCAGTGTGTTCAGAATGGTGTTAGAACTGGTATAGCTTTCTAAGTAAAATAGTCCAAAAATAGAAGAAAGGCTATTCTACCTCTTTTTCTCTTTCTCTTGCCATGCCATTACCAAAGGAAAACCTCCGTTAGTTCTATACAGCAGAGATGGTTATATTCTGATAGTTTTAATGAATCAGTTTATATAAAAATGGTAACTCTGACAGTCGAGAACACATGGGTAGCGATGAGACTGAAAACTGAGTTGCACATGTATAAATGCACAAGCAGCATCTAGACTAATTCTTCTTAAACTCCTTAAATCATAGCCTGCAATGCACAGGAAGCCTTGCAGTTGCTCCCTACTTGTGAATGTGAGGGGGAAGCAAAATTAGCATAGATAAAAGTAAACCTAAATGATAAGTATCTGTGCTGGTATGCAGCATTACAGGGTCAGTGAAATTATTCAAAGCGCCGGCTTTAGATTCAGCACATTCAGAAGGTAAAACATTGGAGAGAAACAGAGAGAAACGAGATATGGTGCAGTAGGAAGAAAACAGAAATGCTGAATAAAAAATGAAGCTTTGCAAGATTACTACTTCCAGTGAGGAGGAGTGTCATGAGAGCATGGGAAAGAAGGGCCTACAGATCCCTATTTTTGGTGATGCTAATCACCATCGTGTTATGTCCCAGAGCTGCCTCCTTCCCTGAAGCTCCCACAAGCTTTCACTGATGTTTTTGTGCTACATGGAGGGTACCAGAGCACCCAGCGATGTTGGACTGCTGACTCTCACGGCAGCAGGATGAATGGCTGGGGCATCATCTCCTCTTCCAAGCCAGTTCCTCTTGAACACGGTCTTTCAGCCTTAAAAAGCAAAACACCATGAATAAAAGAAATCCCCAGACATAGATGAAGTTCCCTGAATTGCCCAAACAAAACTGTTGTCTTTACTAGAGGTTCAGGTGGGTTCTTTTGGGTTGGTTTCTGTTTGTTTGTTTTAGTGAGAGTTTCACCATTATTTTGAAAACAGTACCAGAGAAATCCAAAGTGTATTTTCTCACTAATTTAGCAAATATATATTAGGCATTAGTGATCAGGTGGAAAGAAAGTGCTGGATCCAAAGTATATTTGAGGCAATAAGATTTCTCCCATTGACTTAAATGAATTCTGGATCAAAAATGTGCAAGTACAGGCTGAAATGCAGCACAATGTAGAGGAGAAACGTCAAGTTTGATTGCTGCTGGAGACATAAGAAAGCAGTGCTACTGATCCAGTGGCTGAGGAGATTAACACGGAGATGACAAGCTGCTCTGTCTTACGGAGTCCACCTGAGCTTTCTCCTCTGGGTTCCCCAGACCCCAATCTCCGCCGTTACGCTGCCTCTACAGAAGCTGTATATTTACAAAAGAAAAAGAGCATTATCGTGATCTACTGCAGCAAACGGAAAGGAAGAGAAACTGAAAAAATATGGGGAGTAAGGAAAAAAAAACAACAAAAAAGAAACTCAAACCACCCTTCTCACAGCTACCTAGTGTGTCCATGCTCCAGAGCAAGGCTGGTGTAGATCAGAGATGGACCAAATCCAGAAAGATTTGCTAAAGCCCAGAAAAAGCGGGATAAGGATCTGACTCACCACTTCCTCTGTTTTTTTTTTTTTTTGAAAAACCTAAGCTATATGGCCAGAGCTTTGCAATTCCAACCCAATCCCTTCTTCCCCACCCGCGTGTCGGCCTCGCCGTGCGATCCGAAGCGAGCTGTTCTCATGACTCACAGGGACGGTTGACCACCATTCTCAACTGTGTTCCTTCTTACACATTTGGTACACAGAAAAAAAAAAAAAAAGAAGAAATCCATATTCCAGTTTTATGAAGACACAAGCGCATACACAGTAATGCTTGATCTGAAGCCAGCTAATGGAGAGGATATGTTGAAACCACCAGGCATATTGTTATGAGGAGAACAATAGATATTGGCAACATTGTTTGATCCACATGCCAAGGGTAAAATTAAAGCCGTATGTTCACCCCATCAGACACAGATTGTGGATGGATGTTTACGTAAACAAAGGGTCTGTTAAACCGTGTTATCATTTTCTTCCTTCGGCTCTCAAACTTCTAGGCCAGGTACGCCAATAAATTGTTTTCTAGAAGAGCCAGGAAGAACCACATCAACAGCAAAGCTACATGAGACTTTGGTTGATTACCATGTGGATATATAATAATGTCTTCCCTTAACCTCTTAGAATAGCAGCAATCAGAGCCAACCCCTTTATTCTTGCAGGGGGAAAAAAATCCTCTATAAAGTGCCTACAGATTTTTCAAGAGAGCCTGGGGACCAAATAAGAAATAAGCTGTAGGAAAAGTTCTCCTGTTTTCTACCTGTGTTACCCAGCATCCCTACCTCCTCACCGCTGCTTGTGGCGTTGTTAAAGCAATTGGTAGAAAATGAATCTGGAAAATTTCCCAGCGTGTACAGCTGCCCTTTTAACTTACACCTCACCAACCCGCCCTAAGTCAAGGAGCCGACATGTGGTGTGTTTTCCTCTGGGAGCTGCAGAAGCACAAATACAGCTGTGCAGATCTGGCACGTTGGGTTTTTGATTTCATATTTGCTTGCTGGCCAGATAGCAGCTAGGTTTCAGGGAAGACTCACCCATTTACTGTCTTAAAGAAAAAAAGAATAAGAGAGGAAAAAGAAAAATTCTATGTGTTATCATACGTATCTCTTTGCCGTTATATAAACCTTCCAGTAGGAATACGCTAAAAGTGGCTTGTGTGTTACCGAGCTGTGTACACAGAGCCCTTTTCAGGGGTTCATGATTACTGCTGAGCTTCATGGAATTTTATAAAAATTACTAGTAGTTCTGGGTGCACTAAAAAGCTTTCATATTTTTATTTGCTTTGATGGATAGGTTACCTATCCACAGAACTAGCAAAATTTCTCAATTTAAGGAGTAACAGGTGAACCCTGATGTAGTTGGCTTTTGTCTGGTTTGGTGTGGTTTTTTTGTTCTTGGTTTGGTGTTTTGTTGTTGTTTGGGAGGGTTTTTTGTTTTCTTTTTCTTAAAGAGTGGCTGCTATATTTTAACAGCATTCAGGTGTGGCCATGTTGGTTCAGAGCATCAATCTGAAACTATACACATCTCTAGCTACACCAATGCAAAGCCTCCTGATTGATGTAAGCCACAATCAGATATTTGTAAAAGACTACATCTTCAGTTTCATTGTGAAAAATACCAAGGTCAAAGAGACTTTACTAAAAAACTTGTAGCAACTAATTTTCTCACTTTCTCAGTAATATCAGCAGGTGTTCTGTTTTAGAAAATGCGTACGGCAATTTTCAGAGTTATCTCTGTTGCCCGTTGGCACTGCTGCTTTTGGCAGAGAACACATGCAGAAGAGAGTCTGCTAGATTTTATAGGTCCTACCAATAAGAGTGCTTTGAAAATGGGCAATCACAGGTACTGAAAAGATATATCATCTTCATTTTACTCTGGCAGTCAGCAGAAGGACTGATGACTAAACTGGTCTAATTCAGCTCTTCTCAATCACTTGCAGAGATGAGAAAGTTGTTGGAGAGATACCACTGGAGGCTCTGGGATTTTCTTCTGAAGTCATTCTGAATTAGCTGCTAATGGGGAGCTTTCTTTGATAGCTCTTTTATAATTAAATGCAGCTGGATGGAAATCAACCACAAAGGGAACTCAAGTTTGTTTATCATTACTTCTGACTTTGTTAGCAGATGTTTTCTGAGTACCATGGTAGCTTGTTTAATTTGTCTCTGTGTAATGTGAAGCAGGTAAACTTTGATTAATAAACTGACAAGTACATTCCTTAATTTATTTTAGAAGTTTCCATCTATGTCTGTTATAGCACATATGCCAAATCCCCAAAGAAAGAAAATAACTGTTTGTGTTTGATTTTTACTGTTATTTTTAAGTCTAAGGCCAGATGAAAACGTGCTTGTTGGTAACATAGCCTTCACCTTGTAATGGACACAACCGTTTGCAGACTTTTGCCATGTGTGAAAACTACACAAGTTGCATTCCCATCGGGCTATTCTGTGTTAATTTATGAACAAGCAGTCACTTTAATTTACATGTTATTTGTTTTTATACTAATTACATTGGAAATACCCTTTATACTTAGGCTTAGTATGTGCTCACCCTGGCTAACTGTGGTGGACTACTGCATTTCCGTAGTAACACATATGTTATCAGGATTAAATTTTATATTTGATATAGCCAGCAAACAGTTATCCTTGAAGAATTTGTAGGCATGCAAATACAAATTATTGAACTTGAATGCTTAGGTGCCCTTTTTCTGAGCAAAGTATGAAAATCTTGGCCACAGCCCTTATGCTGAGCAGACTGAGTATTGAGCGCATTAGACGAGTTTATCTGAAAATCCTGTACTGTTCCAAACAATATTTTAAGTTGAATAGATCATCCACTTCCTGCAAAGTGTTTCAGATTAACAACTTGGGGATAGTAACTAAAATTATATAGGAAATACATATGTAGCAGTTGGTTCCCATACATAAGATGAACAGTTTCTTTCTTATCTTCCTTTCTGTATTGCATGTTTTCCTTCTCTCTCTCGTTTATCTTCTTCTAATCTGCAAGAAAATTATTTGTGCCTCTGTCTAGTCTGATCTCCTATATTGCAGAGCTGACCTTACCGTAATCTGTAACATTTATTCACTAGTTTTTTTGTTATCTGTCCTTTTTAGAAGTGAGGAGTTGGTCATCTGCAGGACATCGTGATGCGAAGTGTGGAGCATCAGGCGTCTGTAGGTGTCCCACCACCAACTGAAGGCCGCCCTCCTCACCCTGCCCATGTCAAGGCCTCTTCCCCAGGTTCTGCACACCCAGTTTAGGCACTAGCCATTGCTGGCTGGGTTTCTGGAAATGAAGGCTTTAGAAATGCATGATTGAAGGGCGAAAAAACAGCATTGGCTTCACAGATACAGGGATGCCAGGGTGTCTGCCAGAACTGGGACCACCTCGTGTTCAGGTGAGATAAAATTGCATTACCTCAGCCTGATTACCAGTTTGTACGGTCATCTCTGCTGGTTATTTATAGTCTTCAGAGGTGTCTTTTTTGAGTACTTGGTGTCTTTCTCATTCTTGGTACTTGAACTACACGTTTGCAGTTCTTTACACTTGTTATCTTTCTCATTCTTGGTACTTGAACTACACGTTTGCAGTTCTTTATACTTGTTATGAACAGCCCATTTGTTGTTCCTTATTCTGTAGCTTATGAAGTTGCTTTTTAGTAATTACTTGGTACTTTTTTTTTTTTATGTACTTAATGAGTCAGAAATAGAATGGCAAATGAGTCTTACCTTTACTGCAAACATGTTGAAACGAAACTTTCACAACTGAAAACCCGCATTGCCTCACCTGTTAAAAAAATACATTTTCTTATGAGATGCTTTGTGCCTCTGAAGACTATTGAGGCTCTTTGACAGCAAAGTGAAACACAAGGTTGCAGCAAATAAATAACTTTTTTGAAAGCAAAATCAAATCTAATTCGGTGGACTTTGTCTTGCTTGGTAGTTGTTTGGTGCAGTCAGCTGTGAACCAGCACCACCCATGTCCCTCTTACCATTAGTAATTGCCTGAAAACCAGCAACTAATTGCAGTGTGACTCCAATTTCCGTGACTTGGACACCTGAGACTGTGGCCACAGGAAATAAGGAAAACGTGACCACCAGCACATTGGTGCATGCTGCTGTCTTACTACAGTAATGGGTTCTATGGGGCCAAGCTAATATTTTGACTACAGGGAAGTGTAGGATATGCTGGAAGACCATGTGTGGAAAAAGGAAAAACATTCCTGAGTCATCCTTTTACAGAGCAGAATGAGACACTGGATTTTTTTTATTCTGCCTTCATATTTCTGTGATGGGGCAGCATTGTGAGCTCTCCTTACAAAACCTAGAGTTTAAGGGATTATCAGAACCACAAGGTTTTCTGTATATTCACGTTACAAGAGGCAGATTAAAAAAGGAGATACTATTTGATCAGCAGCTTCCTGAATATGGAAATCCTAGGTCACCTTGCTGTTCCTTGATGTCTAAAGCCTGCTATTGGGTTTCTGCAAGGAAAAACGTGTGTTTTGCTACAGTTTTAAGGACAAAGAGGGTGGAACTGAACAGTGCTGTGATGTGCCAAGAAGTCGAGCTCTGAGCCCACGTGGGTCACTGGGGAGGGTCACCACAAACCGGTCAGGTGGTGACTGCTGAGGTGGTTTTGTTGCAGCATTTTCACACATATTTATTCAATAAGGCTTTTGTTTTACTGAAACTGAGAAACACTATATGGCATTATCGTGATTTTGAAGTGACAGTGCCAAGGGGACTTCAGTAAAGGATTTGAAGGCAATTGAATCTGAAAAGCAAAGCTTTGTGATTGCTTAGTTATTTTTGAAGCAATGCTTACATTTAAGATTTATGTACAAAAACAGGCTATATCAATAGTAGTGAAGTGGTTT
The DNA here is from genome assembly GCA_013399365.1 of Pampusana beccarii. Lineage (NCBI taxonomy): Eukaryota > Metazoa > Chordata > Aves > Columbiformes > Columbidae > Pampusana > Pampusana beccarii. The sequence continues at coordinate 17,792 of VWYH01006474.1, forward strand.
CAGGCCAAGCCTTTTTCAAAGAAATTTATGAACAGAAGGTCATTTCAGAGTTCTTTCTTCTCTTGCAAAGAGACAAACACAAATCCCACCTCGCTGTATTTGTATAATATATAATACATTATTATGCTGCTGCATTTAGTAAGTGCTTGTACTTCCACGAAAATATCTAGAGCTTTATTCTTGATTATAGTGCACTGTCAACTGCACGCAAAAGCAATTGTTATCCTCAGAGTTTCAGTGACCTGTTAGGAAGATATAAATTGTGACAAGATTATTCTTTCTCTCTGTAAACTTCTGAAGTCTCATCTTACAGTCTCTAAACCCCATCTTAAAAATACATAATACAGAGACTTTGTTGAATCCTCTGATGATACTACAATATTGAATCATCTTTATATAATTATGCTGGTGAATATAAAGTATCATTGTTTTCACTGTCTTTCATGAAAGCTGTTTTGACCTTCAGATTAAAGGATCCATATGGATTTCCAAATGAAAAAGTTAGAGATCCTGTTTAAAACCAGAGCTCCAGTTCGGCATGCAGACATCAGATGCGCTTCCACTTGAAAAAAAAACCGCAATTGTACCAGCGTACCTCCCGTCTGAATTTTTCTCCTGGGTAAACTCTTATAAATGAGTGCATCGTGCATAATGAGGATTGGAGGTTAGCTGCTTCCAGTGAATTCCTTTTCAAAGTGCGAGAAAGACACAGAGCAGCAAGGAGGAGAAATCCATTGGTATTTGAGCTCTGTAGGATGAAGAGGTTTGCTGCTGGGGGAAGATCAAGAGGAGGCAGTAGGAATATTTTGGGCACTTCTGAAGGAGAGATGGAGACCATCTGGTAGAGAGGATGCTTAAAGGAAGAATGCCAGGACAGAGATAAAAGTAAAGGGAAAGGAAATAGTGACTGAGTAACATCAAAGAGCGAGGCTGACTATAGAGGAGAAATGAAGAAGTAGCAGTGACCCAACATAGGCAAATCATAATACAAATGGTGGCACTGGGCAGTGGATCCATATGACTCTGTGAAGGCTCAGGGGAAAATCTCAGTGTTTTAATTTCAGGAAAGTCTCCAGGAAAGTGGTGTTGACATTTTTGGAAGGCTTATAATTTAAAACTGATGCAGTAAGCAAGGTTCCTGCTGTTTCAGAAATACTGTCCTGGAGTCTAATCCAGATACTGTCACTATAGCAGAATTTAAAATGGAGAGACGCCAAGAAGAATGTTTCTTCCCCCATCAGCCTCAGCATCTTTTCATTTGGATGATTTTAAGGGTATTAGAAGTTTCCGTCGAATTGCCTCCTAAGGCTCACGTCCTGAAGCAATGGTTGGTGTGTGGTCCTTCTCTGTGTTGAGCTGGAGTTGATCTCATGTGAAAAAGGGAGATGCTGGTTTTGCTTTACTCCTGCTGAAGGAGAACTACTATTGGCGGTCCACTTCTCCAGCCAAAGCCTGGAAAATGTTTCTGTCACTGAAATTCTACCGAGAGTGAAACTATGGCAATCCCCATGTTTTCTGTGGATAAAACAACACAAGGTAAAATAGTCTGATAATTCCTTGTGCTTTGGTTATCCTTAACATTGCTTCTCACCAACCTTAAAGGTGGAAAGTTGGGGCAGGTAATAAGTGTCTCTTTCCACCTTCCTTCTTCCCATCTGCCTTTAGGATGAGATTTTCTGCATCCTAGAGGATCTATACTTTTGGAGGTAGATTCAAGATCAAGGCCTGAAATAATCTCTTGAAGTTTCTTCTTTTTTTTTTTTTTTTTTTTTGACAAAACAGGTGTGTTGCTTCTTACTGAAGTCAGTCCAAGGAAAGAAAAAGAAGAAAGTACTTCCAGAGGGTGATTAATCCCATCTTAAAACAAGTGTGTAAGACAGGTAGGAGAAGTCTCTCTCTGAAAATGCCAATCTGTCACCACTATCTATAGAAGGAGCCTTCACGGGTAGCTTGGAGTAGGTGTTTGACTTTTACACAGTTAAATTTAGATGAGATGATTGCCACTTTATAAGTCACTCAAAGTGTTTGTTTATCAATGATCAACCATAATAGATTGAAAAGTTGAGAGAGATAACAAAAGTAAAAATATAATGCCATTGATAGAGATATCACGTAATAAGAAATAGCAGCAATGACAATTGCAGATGGTTAACATTTACATTCCCCATTGTTTTTATTTCACTGTTAAATCTTCCCAGATTTTAGATCTCGTTTGATCTGAAGAGGGAAAAATTTGCCTCTGCTTTGGTGTAAGAAAAATCTGCTGAAATATTCGTAGGATAAAGAATTGATCTTTCCTGGAAATGTCAATTCTTATATGTAGGGTCATTAATCCACAAAATGAATTTGCAAACATAAGTTTCCTTTAGTGTTGTTGGTGTTTTCCTTGATGTGCTTCTGACTGTTCTCTAAACGAAGATTGCACCCACAGGATCCTGCAAGGCTCACCCTGGCAGTTTGCCGGACTTGGTTTTGTATGTGTCTTGACCCAATGTATACAGCCAGTTACAGTGAAATAAACACACTTGTCATTTAAGAGAATTAATCATATTTCAGGCTGTTACCCAAGGGTTTCTTTGTGTACAATGCTTTCACCAGTCATAACCATATTGCAAAAGTAAATAGATAAAAATCACTTTCCCTATACAAAAATTAGTTCTTGACTATAGTCTAGTTTGTAGAGTAGATAAAGCTTGCAGAAAGGAGTAGACGCTCAGAAGTTTGAGAATATTGGGATACTAAGAATTTTAAACAAAGTTGGAAAAAGCATCTGGTATATATGGACGGGAAATCCTGTGGTAGTTTTGATTTTACACAGGAAAAAAATTGTTGCTTATGTTCATAAATCTGTTGTATGCAGTATTCAAATAGAGATTTTTCATGATCTTAGCTTTCCTCTTTCTTTAAAACATTGCTTTCAAGTACAGATGGGCCCATACCACAAGTTTGGAATCCAGATTTGGATTTGGACCCAGCATCCATTGGAGTGTATTCATATTTGAACTTAGCATCTGCGGTCAGGCTCTGCTGGAATTAACAGCCTACTGTAAAAGTCCGGATTGAGTCGATCTTTCCCATATTTCAAGGCATAAGTGCAGAAAATTTTTAAATGAAAGGCTTTTAATGAAGTGAGGAGGCTACGATTATTGTTGTGCCTGAAGGATGAAATTGTGTACGGGGAACCACTGCCCTAAGTGCTGTTGGAGATTATAACAAGAGACAGGAACTACCTAAAATATTTTCCGACCTGAATACTTGTCCAAGGTCAATAACAGTACCTATGACAAAGTTCTCGGATCCCTGATTTATAATGCAGTACTTTTGCTACGATGTGGTTGTCTAAGTATAATTCTTGACCTGTTCCTAGAATAGGGTATATAATACATTAGCAAAATAATACACCTAGATGCAGAAAGAGACTTAGACTGAAAATGCTAAGAGTTCCTCATATTTCTGAGATTAATGACTTCTAATCCGTTTTTAAATGTTCCATGTGGATAGTGAAGGCGTAACTATCAAAACACTGTAAAATCATAATGTCTGTGTAGCTATAAATTACTGTTTTCAAAATGAGCTGGAGGTCTTCAACTTATTCCTAAGTGCAAAATCTTAGATAACATAAAACTGCTGAAAAATGACTAGAAGTAAGCTTTCTGGCTTTTGTCAAATGACAGACAATTGTGGATCTGCCTACTAACTCCATAGCAGTGTCCATATTGGTGACACTAAAACCAGTCCTAAACAGTATAGATCAAATAGATGAAAAGCGTTTCAGATCAGAGATCGATCTAAGAACTGAAGCTTTTTGCGTATTTCTCTGGTATGTCTTTCTTCTTTTTCATTTGTCAAATTTTGAACTGCTTCGTACAAAAGCAGCACTGACAGTGAATTCAACTGATGGTACAGTAGTGGTTCCACGACAGAAGGTTTAAGAAAAAATGTTGAAGAACGTATTGGCTTAGAGAATTTTCTTAGGCTAAATACATACTGGGCATTTCGGAAAACAGGTAAATGAGAACTTCCAACTGGTTATTATTTGAGTTCAATGCAAATGCAACAATTATTTTTAAGGAAGAAAAAGGTGCGTGATTTAAAAGATCATTAGGATAGTCTTTTGTGGGGCACAGAAAAAACCTTTACAGATGTTATTGGCTCTTCGGGGTTATACTAAAATAAAAATTTGGAGAAGTGCCTCATTTGAATTTATACTCCCTTTGTGGTCCATCAAAAAGGATTCATCTCCTATTCAAATGACTCGTCAATATGTTAGTCAGATCAAATACCACTAATAAGATGCTAAAAACACTTCTGAGGAACAGGGGGATTTCTTTAACAAGCCATAAAGTGCTTTTTAATCCATTTCTGACTTGTTAGGTTCTTTGTGATTCTCACAACTGTTCCATCATGACGCAGTTTCCACCCTTTGTGCAGAAGAAAAAAAATCAAGGTATAATCAAGGGCAGCGCATAGATTTTACTTTTCCTCTCCAACTGCTCCCAAAGCTACTGTGGTCCTTGTACTTTCCTATCTCCCATCTCTGTAGGACACTGGTGCTGGTGGGTGTTTTGGCTTGATGAAGCTATATTTAATGAGACTGGTAAATCGCAAAGCCTAAATTTTGTTCAAGGTTCAAGACGACACGAAAAAACTAAGCCTTGTTCCCTCACTACAGCAGAGGTAGGAGACTTTGGAGAGGTGTTCCTGGTACTCTGAGACAAGGAAAACCTGGATTCTCAGCTGCTTTGCAAACAGTGCTGTCTCCTTTGCTTTGAAGAGCTTTCTGCTAAGATTTCCATCTGAGAAAAGTGGCCTAATATTACAGTTTCGCTGCAGACACAACCCCAGCTGCATGAGGCCCGGGGACGTAGGAGTTCTCCAGATATATCATTCTAACAGTGGGAAGAGATGCTGAATATATGAAGATATTCTGAAGGGACTGATGAGAGGGTGGGGTGTTTTTTTATAATATCTTCCTGCTCACATCAGCTGAGCAAAATTCTTCTGTAGTTTAGCTCTGAGTTTAAGGAATGATTCTTATCATTTTCCTGATACCTGGGATGTGTTGCCCGTCCTGGTGATGTCAGTGGGCAAAACCCCTCAGCCCGTTCTGTTTCAGCTGAAGTCTCATATCCCTCACTCCCATTTTCTTTATTTTTTTTTTAACTGAAGATAATGAAGTTTTCCAATCTCAGCTACAGTTAGAAAATAAAGGCAAAATAAAGACTTTTTTTTAAAGAACTCTCATCAGAAACACTTTTCTTTCCTTCTGACTTTGCTCATCTGTGAAGAGATCAGATCCACTACCAAGTCTTTGACATGCAAAATCCCCCTTATGACTCCTTTTATTTGCCAAAAGCACAGTGCGTCTGACCATCCCTATAATTTCTGATTGATTGAATTTGTAGCTGATGTTGTAATGTATTCCATACAAGTATATCTCTAAATTTTGTGTGGAATATGGGGCACCATCCTATATACTTTATGCAATAAAAGTAAATGAGTTCATTCATGAAGACAAGTTTTGTGGGATTAGGCCTGTGAATACCAACCATTTGGGACTGAGAAAATAAATAGTAACATTTAATAAATATATGGTGCACTAAGACTATATTTATTAGTCTTTTGACATTTTTATCTGGCTCCTATAAAGAAGTCTTTGGAGCTGGGACAACAATTGGTGCAGGTAAATTTTCCTACATTGTGAAAGGATCTGGTATTCAGTTTATGGGAAGCAGGCCTGAGCAGATGTGAAAAGTTCAAATAAAGGAAGGCCAGATTAAACGCACTTTTGTGGCTGAAAAATCAAAACAGATGTTATTATTCAACCACCAAAAAATCTATGTACACTTAAGTAGCATTAGGTGTCTGATCAGTTACTTTTTTTTCTTAGTGAAAATAATAAAAAGATTATAAAATTATATAGGCTGATAAAATGCTCTAAAATGTTACCAATGGACTGAACAGTTTGGCCTTCTAGCTAATGGGAAGGGGTAAAACCAAAGTAGAACTTACAAGATCTATAGAAATATGAGTGTTTTTTAAGGGAGAATTAAGAAAAGAAGATACAGGCGCTGGAGAAGGAAAGAAAGTGAATGGACCCTCCTCTCTGAACCCCTGATGCGTATCAGAGAAATAATGATTTAAGATGGATGCATTTTACAACTGTCCATAATATTTTCTGGAGACCTGCCCGTATGAAAATGTTGATCTTGGCAGAGGATGAAAGGTGCTGGATGTCCTCAGGAGCCCTTGACAGCAAGCAAACGTTTGCAGGGTGTGAATGCTGGCAGATAGTTTTATAAATTATTTCTAATTAAAAGAAAATGCAATCTGTGCTAAAAAAAAAAAAAAAAAAAAATGCATATATTAAAGAAAACACCTGAAATAAATGGAACATCACAGGAGGACTGAAACGGGTGTCTTTGTAAAAACCAGCTGTCTAGGCAATGGGAAGAATGTTTTTCTCTGGAAAAGGTGACATGGTTTGCAGGGACTGGTGCGTTGCCCTGGCGTGTTTTTGCTCGCGATACAGAGCTTTTCTGCTCTTGCTTGCTGGGAGTCTGATTTAAATGTAGAGTGGTTCGTGTTGACTTGGTGGGGTTGTCAAACCTTCCTAAATGTGTCAGATAAAACAGGGAGCTGCTGGCTGTTTCTCCTCTGTTCAGAGGGAAATGGACTCTCAGACGTTAATATCACAAGAATGGCAAAAGGGAGGACGAAGCTGCAGTCCATTTTTGTTGCAATTATTTGAGTTGCTGGATGAAGACCGAGGATGTTCATGTTTGGGAGGATGTTGTTTTTAAAACAGGCATTTCTCCTGTCCGTGCTGTCATTTGGTCGTTGATCTTTGTTTGCCTCGTCTTCAGAATCAGCAGGTCTGATCTCTGTTGACCTCCAAAATTACCTCTTCTATATCTGCTTCTTTTCCAAAGCTGAAATTGCTCAGTACTGCTGAAGTATCTGAGCCCCTCGGTATGGGCAATCAATGGGAGATGGAGCATTGCGATGTTCAGGAGACACGAGGTTTCTCCCCAGGCCTTCTGCTTTCCTGTGGCATTTCTGGGGAAAATTCACATTAATCTGCTCTCAAGAACTGGATTCATCTGCAATGCAGAAATAAGAGTGGTATAGCCAAATGACAGCTGTCCCACCTTGTAATTAGGAGTAGCAACTTTGCTCGGTCAACCTATAGCTCGTTTACTTTCTGTGTGCATATTTCTAGGACCCATTTTTGCTGTGCAATATCCTCTCTTACATATTAAGATTACACGGTGTTACTTCTTAGTTTAGTCTAAAGATTGTTGCAGCTAATTTGGACTCTACTCTGGTCCTAAAGCTCTCTGATTATTACCAGTCAATTATAACTGCTCTCAATGTCTAGGTTATTTTAGAAAAGAAAAAAAAGGGAAAGGTGGTAGCTCATCAGTCACATAAGTCTTCTCTACTTTTCCCTTATTTAAAAATGCAGTGATGCCAGAGGCCACACCTTTTGGAAAGGTGAACTACTTAACTACAATTCATACATTTTTTTTTAACCAGTCATTCTTGGGAAGAGCGCAAAACTGAAAAGCCCTGCTGAAAACATGATTCAATGTGAAATCCCGGTTTGCTTTCAGGCAATGTCAGACTCCTAAAAGCCAAAACCAAAAGGTTTTTAAAGGTCTGGAATTCCTATTAAAGTCTGTGTTTTAGTGACCTAAATCCAATTGAAATACAGTATAATTAAGACTTGCAAGACACTTGGGATTTATTTCTAAGAATGGCTTAGATGACCTGTAGGCAACTTTCAGCATTTTCAGGGGACTATGTAATTTTAAAACTATGAACGCTGGCCATTTCTATCAGGGACCTTAGTAAGCCTCTGTAAAAATGCATATTCTTTAAGAAAAAAAAAGATCTTTTGTGGCTTGAAGACACAGCTAATATTTTTGCCTCATCTCACTGGAAAAGGTCCTTCCCATTCTCAGGGAGACTGTTGTTTCGATATTGCAGTGAAGGTGGGAAAAACGTGATGTGGGAAAAGGAGAAGGGACCCTTTTTTTTTCCCTCTTTCCTAACGTAGATGCTACACAAAAGGGTTGGAAAGAACAAAATGTGTAAATAATTTAATAGGGAAAAGAATTGTAAGATAGAAGTTCACCAGAGTAAGGACAATAGAGCACAAAATGCCATAACAGATAATAGGTTTATATGAATTGGCGTGTGTTAGTGATTACGCAATCATTCATTTCCCACAGATTTCTCTTTATAGGAAAACGTCGGAAAATCCCTAAAGAACTGACCGAGTCATTTAACCACAACAGGTTTCTTCTCAACATGGGAGCGGGCAATGAATATTTTCACATATTTGTGCACTGATGGCTTGTTTTCATCTGCCGGGAGCCGTGGCACAGAAGAAGACAGAGGGCAGTGGCTCAGCCCCATGGCAAGTGGGTCCTCCTGGCACACATCGTGTGGGACCAGGCAGCAGAGATCCAGGTGGGAATGGACCTGTGTCGTCAGGGGCTTCGAGGTCTGGGCCGTGCCTGATGCAACAGGCACTGGGGAGGCCAAGGAGAGAGATTTTTTTTGCTCCAGAGTGTATTTCCAGCTCCAGGCTGGATGCAGATCTCTCTGGATTGCAGTGAGCAGCTGAGCTCTCCTTGGTCACTAGCAAAAGTCATCATTTGCTTCCTTGCTGTCATAGGCTGTTTAACTACTTGTATTTCTGACAACGGTTTTCCTCCATCACTGGGCTAAGGGAAACAAGACCTTGATCCGCGCTTCTGAGTTTGTTAAGGAATTTTTTTTTTTTTACAGGTTATTTTTCTCGTAACCATCAGGACATCTGCTCACAGCCTCAAAATGTCACCGCTGCTTCAAGATGTGCTGCTGGTGGACTTGCCCCTGATCAGGCTGCCTCACTCCAAGGAGGCCTGACCAACGCCATATCCTCATGTGCGTATCACCCATCTTGGACTTTCTCTTTGACAAAGCATCTCAGCTCTGAGCAGCTGACGGGGAGGTGTGGAGGCTCCTCCCTTCTCACAGCTCCATCCCCTGCTCAGCTCTGCTTCCCAGGGCTGCTCTGCTGATGTCGCGATAGGACAAGGGGTGATGGTTTTAAACTAAAAGAGGGGAGATTCAGACCAGACATGAGGAAGAAATTGTATGCGCTGAGGGTGGTGAGAGCCTGGCCCAGGTTCCCAGAGGGGTGGTGGATGAACCATCCCTGGAGACATCCCAGGCCAGGCTGGACGGGGCTCTGAGCAACCTGAGCTGCTGAAGATGTCCCTGTCATGGCAGGGGGGGCACTGGGGGAGCTGGGAAGGGCCCTTGAGCCCAAACCATTCTATGATTGCATGTTGCATACACTTGTTTGCAGCTTCACCTCGTGTCTAATTAACACTTTTAACAGGGTGTGTTGTGCAGGAGTGGGCAGCACACTCTGCTTTGCTCAGCTCCATGGAAAAAACGTGCCCAAGCCACCATGGTGGTTACCGCTGTCCCACAAGGAATGGATGGGCAGTTTTAAGGTGTTTCTGTGGCACCAAAATATGGCATCCTGGCTCAGAGTAGGCAAAATGGGTTCAATCCTACCTGCCTTGTAAGAACCTTCAAGCATAATTTTCCTCGTATCATTCAAACAATATTAGTTCGGTGCGAAGGGTTATTCTTGTTCCTATATAAGTAGCAGTATGAAAGGAGAATGGACAAAAGACTTTGAACTCCAAATCACTTTAAAAGACTAAAAAATAAAACCAGTTGGAGAATCTGGATCTCCCTCGTGGTTCAGCTTTCAAATCCAGAATTCTGATGTCTGAGAGATGTCATAAATCAAAGCCATCCATCAGGTTACAGACATCTCTGAATATCAAATAGTTTATTATTTAAAAAAAAAAAAAAGAAAAAGAAAAAGAAAGCTGCCCATTAAATTCTGCAAGTGGTTAAAAATGGTCATTAAGAGCATTTGCAAATGTTTAGCTTAGCTTAACTTAGATGGACGTAATTTTGATTAGGCCATTATTTTTTTTTTCTTTTAACTACGTTACTAAGCCAGCTATGAATAGTAATGTTTTCATTTTTGAAATACATTGAATGTCTTCTCAGTTTCAGCCCTCTCCTGTCACATTTTGAACTGCAGCGTATGTACTACGGTAGGCTGAAGGTATATAACACAAAGTCTGATCAGCCCCTTTTCAAAACACCGATTCTCTCACCAAATCCTTCTCCAATACCAAAACAGCAGCAAACCCAGCTTTTCCACCCCCTGCAGCAGGGAGGACAGGCTCATCTGATGGCTGCTGCTCATCGGCCATCATTTGGAGCTAGGAGCTTTGCACGAGTGTTCTTCACCTGCAGTATCTGAGCGGGTTGTGGTTGCATAAAGTACATTTAGGAAAAGCAGTCAGCTCCAGTTGGCTCAAGACAGAGCTTCTAAAAGGGGAAATGTCTTGATAGTCACATAATAAATTTTTAAAAGTTGTCATCAGTAAAAGTCATGCATGATGGTTCTCTCCTTGGTTTGATTAAAAGCAGCTCATGATTTCAGGTGCCTTGGATCGATTACTGATAAATAGTGCTACCTTTTTTCCATTTTTTTTTTTTTTTCTGCTATCCCTTGCTTTCACTTAAATCTTTCCATGTTTTCCTTGTGCTTCCAGTCTCCCACTGGGTAGAGATTTTTGGCTCAGTAGGAGCCCCACTGCTCTGGGGTGTTCAGTAATCACTCTGACTGAGGTACCATTTACTCTCGCTATTTTCTATCTCCAGCCTTTCATAACATGTCAATCAGTTTTACTTGGCACATGTCAACACATGTCAGAGATATAGCTCATTCTAGCAGGAAGGCCGATATCGCAAACTCTTATTTTAACTTGGGTTTAGGATGCCTTTTTGCAGGTAGCATCAGTCAGCCCAGGACACGCATTGGTTAGATTGGAGGTAAGCGTTAGGAAAAATCGTCCGTTCAGCTGGATCTGGTGCCTTTGCTGCTGCTGAGAGCGTATTTAGGCCCAGACAAACTGCAATGCATATTCAACACATCAGAACACAGCTGTCACTTTTTTAGGCTGTGCTGTGGCTGTGGTTTTAGTAAGCTGTCCCATTCAGGAGGGGATGCTTCCCAGTAACTCACTGGTGGAAACATGGCTCTCCCACCTCCCGTATGCCAGCACACAACTTCTCCGCATGGTCTCACTTGCCAGGATGCGAAGTTGCAGTCTTTTGCAAATATTTTTGAAATATTTTTGCAGTTGAAAAGCAGAAAAGCAAGGTGAACTCTAAGTTGCACATCATGTTATACTTCATTAAACAGGACACAAACACCAGTTGCAGTTATTCTTGCAGCAGTGCCTTGGCTGAACCGACTGAATGTGATTTTAAAGTAGTGTTAATCTGAGTTCTGATGTTTATTAAATGTATTTTAATGACTTGTAAGTTTTCTAAAATGCATGCTGAATTATTTTAAGAAATCACTTAGTAAACGTAGTTTTAATTCTTTCCCCATATTCATGGGCTGCTACTTACTTTAAAAAAAAAAAAAAAGATACTAGAATGTTCAGATTTAGAGCAGCAAATTACTGTGCTAATCTGCAGGTATTTCTCTTGTTGATATGGCCACTAATGTCTAATCTCAGGGACACAGGCCCCGTCATTGTGCTTTTTCATTAGAGCCACAATGAACTGTGTGCCAGGGACCTGAACTCTGGTGGGCAAGCTCTTCTGAGCTTGCAGGATTTCACACAGGCACATACTGTGTGTGTTAACGAACAAGCCTAAGAAGAACATGTTAAATTCATACAATAGTTGTAGAGTTCACAGTATCAGCTCTGGTAGGAACAGCCTTTGAAAATCTGGGCAACGTGGTGGTTAGGGCTGGCCACGAGCAAGAAGTCTGTGTCATAAAATATTTTCAAACTTTTAAATTTGTTTCTATTTCTCAGCAGAGAGAAAAGAAAACCTCAGGAGCTGTTTTTTTGCGTATCAGATGTTATGGAGGAAGGCTACGGAGAGCATCACCGCTGCTGGATGCTGGGGTACCTCCATCGCAGAGTTGGGGTTCGAAGCTGGACCTCCCACCAGTGCCAGGCACAGGACCATCAAGCTTCTGGTGAGTTTGGATTGACGTCCTCTCTCTTCTCTCCTGCCATCCAAAAGCCTCATCCCAGACTTAAAACAAAACCATGCCAAGGACCCTTTTCTGATTCTCAGATACCTCTTTGTGAAAAATCTAATGCTGTTATATTTTTTTTGATGAATGGACTCTGCTGATATTTTTTTTTTTTTTTTTTTTTTTTTTTTTTTTTTTTTTTTTNTTGTAATGGTCATGACTGGTCTGAGCCCTCCATGTTAAGATGTGCTCTAATGTGACTTGCTGTCCCTCTTCTTGAAGCATGTAACTGACTGGTTTTGGTACGGAGCTCAGTAGTAACAGTTGGTCACTGATGTTTTGTTCCTTATGGGTTGGGGTGTTACTCTTGAGCACAAGGGTGTTATTTTGAAATCCTTACCTAGAAGTGAGGAGTACCTCCAGGAAGCTCTTCCCTCAGTGCTTCTGAGCATGGAAGTCTTGAAAACTGTTTACGTTCAGGTTTTCTTGTTACTTAAGCTTTGGGTTTTTTATATTCCTGCATTGTCTCCAGTATTTTATTGTTTCTGCAGCCAAGTGGCCATGCAGTCTGCTCCCAGCTTGCTGAGAGCTGATCCGTCTCTCCTTAGAATAACCTTCTCTATCTATCTCTCTGTACTCTCCTAAATGTTTGCAATCTTTCATCATATTGGATTTCAAGTATTCACTAGTTTTCATCCTTGCTGAGGAACTTATTTCTAAATTCTTTTAGTCCCCGGATAAGCAGATTGAACTTGTACGTTCAAACCAGTGGTCACTTGACCACAAAATTCAGAGAGCATTCTAAGTTCATGAGGACCAAAATGGTGAATACAGGACAGAAGCAGCCCTGGTTTAATACTGGGAACCTAATTCTCTGCTTTCTGTTTTTCTGCTTGGACCTGTGACCTGCTGTGTAAAGCGTTTAGGGTGTGGGGGGCACCAAAAGAAATCACCATCACTTTCCAGAACAGACTTCAAAGGAAAGCCCTGTTTTCCCATTGCTTTTTATCTTCCTTCTACTCCTAGTGCTTATATTTTTTTTCCATGTTGCCGTTCCAATTTTTGCCCACTTTTAATTTCTCTATTAACTTTAATTAAGCTCATGAGCTTGATCACCAGGTGGGTTTTCCCCAAGCTTCCACAGCAATGCTTTCCATCAGCAGCAGGCTTGCAAGGGAATTTTGTTAAGCTGCAGATAGGAGCCTAATGTTATCAGATACAGAGTGCTTCATTGCTAAATGGTTTTTATATCTGGTGAATTTGCCAGGGAGCATTATATATATATAATTATTTTTAAGCAGGCAAGCTCGAGAGCCCCTGATCAGCGGGGTACCGGAGGGCAAATGAGAGAAGAGGGATGTGGCACTAGCCAGGGGAGTGATACATACCTCTGAAGTCAACCAAATGCTCGTGTATCTTGGGAAAGTAGCTCTGCATCTTCCAACTGCCTTTTCTGAGGAAAACGCAGTGTAGGGAAAAAAATAAATTAAAAAATGAATAAAAAATCCCTGGATTCACTTCTGGAGAATCTCAGCACATGTGAAGTGCGCTGCTGGGAAGGAAGATTGGCACACACCTTTTGGACTTTTCGTGCATGGTTTTCCTGGGCAGGTTCTCACAGCGTAAGCTTTTCCTATATCAACTGCTAAGTAGCATAAAATATGAGCTATCAGGGTGAATGGCAAGTTTTTGCAGCTCTCTTTTTCTGATCATTTGCATATTCAGAATCTGCCTTGGGTTTTCTTGTTTTTATTCTTCTTCTTTTAAAACTACATTTACCTGGAGAAGGGCTTAGTTCTGAGTGCACAAATAAGCATTTTCTCTACAGTTGACTTTAATCCTACCAAAAGAATTAACACTTAGAGCAGAAAACCTTCTTTGGGTCCTACAGGGCATTAGAACATTTCAGGTACTGGCTGCTGGTTTAATAAAGGGATAGGATTTCCATTTACTTCAGGCAGGCTTAATGTATTGTTCTTGCAGTGAGACAGTCAGAATGAGTCAGGAGCCAAAGAATACACTTTATAGACACAAATAATCGTAAATTCAGAATGTCACCTTTAGGCAGAGGCATTTTTATTATTGTTAGTGGAGCTGCTGAGTAGGTTTGATGTTTTATTCTCTTGAGTACTAAATGTTCCAGAGTACCACAGCCCTATCTTTATCAGGCTCACAAGGAGGGAGCACAGCCAAACTTGCTTCCTATACTTCTCTATGATTGATAGCAGATGGCATGCTTTAAAATAAACCTATCCATTAGCAGTCCTCAGTGTTTTTACTCAAGGCATTTACAACTGTCTCAACCAGAAAACACATTCGCTCCACAAGCTAGTTTCAGTCTGCAACAGCTGTACAGGTGCAAATCTTTCATTAACTCTTAAACCGTGGTGAAATAAGCACTGGACTGTATTTTATTTTTAGTGGAGAGATTGTTCTTCAGAGGAGGAGTGGATTCTATTCTCCCTTTGCATGTAACAGAGCTTTGTGTTAATAAACCCATGTTAAGATAGGTTTTTTCTTTTTTTTTTTCTTTTTTTTTTTTTTTTTTAATATTTATTCTTTACTAATCCCCTGTAAATTTTTAGGATGTTATATTGCCATGAGATAAATGTGGTTGGCTGTAGGTGTCATTCTAAAGGGCCAAATAGCAACACTGAAGGAATTGTAACTCAGGGCTGGGATTCCCAGGGGACGGCAGGTGCCACCTTTCCCTGTAGCATCACCCAGAGTGGCAGCATTCGCTACAACTCAATGGAGGAGAAGGCTCCACATGGCCCCCCTTTCTGCCTCATACCATGGCTATTTTTCTCTATGGTTTATCGGAGAGATGCAGTGAGACGCACACTCACATGCCCACACACATATACATATCAAACTCGATTCTGAGCTCATTGATGGCAGGATATCCTATAAATAAATTGCTAAAACACATCCCTATATTCCATTTATTTTGCCTAGATTTCTATGCAATAGTCATAAAGGACGTTAAAATTTATCCAACAGTCCTTCCTATACAATGATCTCCCAAACACCTCCCCAAACATCAGTACACTAGCAGCTAGAGCTTAAAATATTAGTAGCAAATCTTTAATATTAGCATTTAACATTAATATTAGACAAGATCTTAAAATATTAGAGCCAGATAAATCAGTATTAACAGGGGTATAGGAGTCATTAGGCAGAATAACCGTCACTGACTAAATGGATGCTGAAACTTTAACATGCAAACCAGTGTAGATGATAGCAACTTCACAGAGACAAGAGGATCCTTTCATTTAAAAGGAGGTTGGAGAGACGAAGGTTAGGGATTTGAAAGCTGGTAAATAAAACAACACAGCAGGAAAAGTTATACAGAATGTGCCATCTCGTTAGTGGCGATCATGTCCTATGTTATTTTTCTTAAGCTGAAAAGATAAAACAAGAAGACAGGCAATATTCTGTCACAAATAAGTGGAAATTGGGGCATTTTTTGTATAAATCCAAAGTAGCAGGAGAAAAATACAAATGTGCTCTCAGCACTGTAAGTCCATGTAGGGTAACAGAGGTGGTAAAATAATTTAACGTGATGGACTGCAGCTCACAGGCCTTTTTTATGACACGACAAGCGAAGCTGAGGGAACTTGTACTTGATAACATGGAGGTGGGGGGTTACTGTTGACCTGGAGAGGGATTCTGAGCCAGGATTTGGGTCTGGGGGCACAGCAGGGATGAAGCCCCATCATGGCTCATGTCAGCTCTTCCCCGTGAGCACCTGGAGGATTTGGTGTTAAATGAAATGTTGGGGGAGAGAAAAACAAGGCCAGCTGTAGACATAAGAAGTTTAAGAGCATCAGCACTTGCTTCTAGCTAATCTCTCTTGATGACTCCCATAAGCAGCCGAGGCTGGTTGTGCCCGTTAATTATTCAAAGCCCCGCACCAGTTTCATAGCTGAGTGGTGTGAGAGGATGTGCGGTGCCCCCGTTTCTCATCCCGAGTTGGGGGAAAGGCATGAGACGGGGTTTCCCCTGCCATCACTGAGTGACACCCCGTTTTTCATGTGGGAGAGGATGCAGCTGACCCTGGTCTTGGCCTCCCTGGCATCATGAAAACTCACCTGTTTCTGAAAGGTCTGAATGCAGGGAAGGTTTCAATAGGGTCGTATTTTTGTATCAGCACTAGAATGGCCAGCGGGACCAGGGCACTGGTGTGAAGCATGGAACAGGCTGCCCAGGGAAGTGGTGGAGTCACCATCCCTCGAGGGGTTGAACAGACAGAGATGAGGTTCTCAGTGATATGGGGTATTGCCAGGGGTGGGTTATAGTTGGACTCGATGATCTTGAGGGTCTTTTCCAACCAGAATTATTCTATATTGCATCTTAAAACAATTTTTGGGGCTAGGTCAGGGTTGCGTTCTTGCATGTAGATCAGTAATCCAAAAGATAAGGGCTTACGTTCATTAGTGCTTCTTTACAGGAGGAAACAGAGGGAAAGGCACAAACCCCAACATATCCACATCATGTCCACGATATCCTCGGGCAAATCAGGCATCCTGGTTTCAAGACTATACTAATTTTTTTCCCTATTTAATATTGACATTAAGGTACAAAGTGGAAAACGTATGACAGAGCAATTATGTGGGGTTTAGATGCATATTCCTTCTGTTTTTTCTCCGTCCCAAAGAGGCTGCCAAAGCATTTTAGTACATCACATAGTATAATGTAAATACAATCAGAATAATTTAAAAATTATTCACAGGAATAAATCTATTCCAATTGGGTCGCTTGGATATTTTCAAAATCAACCCTTGATATAGGATTGGTATTTGAAATAGGTGTTGATTCAACACCCAGTCTAGGTATCTACCATTAGATGATCTTTTAGTTTTGTTACAGCAAGTAACATGTATTTCATTATAGCTTTTGGAATCACCAGTGGTGGTTTATTTTGTGACATTGGCTTTCTGTTTGCTGTCCAGGATTGCTCATACGCACACAGGTCCTTTAGCTTGAAGGTAGAAATCTAGATCACTTGGCTTGTTGATGACGGACACTCCTGATGTGATTAGCAGCTTTCTGGAGAAAAAAAATAGCTTTGCATAAAATAACTTCTGCAATATGCAGAATCTGATGTGTTTTGTTATCACTGACATCGGTGTGGTTATTTCCAGGAGTCAAGGAGCGCAGGTGTCTAAATATCACTGGACATTGATATATATGTTCCTCCCAAAAGGCAGGGAAACATTTTCCTATTTAAACGAGGGTCATGGTCACTCTCAAAGTTAAGCATATTCTTAAGTATTATATGAGCTGTGGGCCAAAGAACGCAGTTTATTATGATACTGCAGGTTACTGCAAATTATGTAGGGCCTTTCCAGCTTCATTTAGGTTAAAAAAAATCTTTTTATCATCCCTCTAAACATTTTATTTATTAATAATCTAGAAAGATGTGATCTTGTTATTAAGAAATTAACAAATTTTGCATGGATACAATCCAGCATGCTCAGAACTGGTGTTACGCTGTAATAGGCCCTTTTTATTAAATAAGCAATAAGTCCCGGTCCCATCCTTGAGCTGGTAGGAGCTGGGAGGTAGCCAAGGCTGAAAGAGAAGGGGAAGGTGGAGAGGGCCCACGCTTAATCCCCACTAGATTTGGCCTTTCTGTGAGTAAGATGGATTTCGGATGCTGGTCTCCATGCCGCTTATAGCAGTGTTGCCAGTAGTAAATTTGTTCTTGCACTGAAGAACCCCCCATACCCCCTGCTTCCTTGCCAAAACTAAACTCAACTAAAATAAATCATATTTTAGGAAGCTAATTGCACAGCCAAATAACAGAAAGGTATTGAAAAACTGCTGTATGCCTAACATTAAATGAATTTACATTGGCAGTAAGGAACCCATATACTAAAAATAAATGTAGTAACACGGCAAAGAGTAAGCAATGGAATTTAAACAAAAAATGTAATGCCAGTCATTTGAAACAGTATTCAGACTTATTACAGAACTAAAACTCTGCACCTATTGCATACAAACTTTCACGGTTTAAACCTGTTCTGAATGAAATTTCCTGTTTTATCATCTTATTGTATTTCTTGGAAAGCTAAAATGTCAGTTGTATTACAAAGGGTGTGTATAAGTCTCTTCAGGCCTCCCTCTGCTTTAAGGGGAGAACAGCTTGAGGCTGGGGGTGAAGTCAGTCGAAAGAGCAGGTACAACCTAAACAGAAGCAATCAATTGAGAGAAGAGAGGAGGAGAAGGGAGAAAATAAAACCCAACAACTTTCGGAGAAGATTTTTAAAAGTTTCCTGATGGATCAGCATCCTCAAGATTAAACATTCCCATATGTAAGTTGACATTTTAAAATGTAAGTCTTATGAAAGATAAGAAGGAAATGGTGAGAAATGCAACCTTAAATATTTTGAAGCATGACTTCCTCTATTATGTGGCGGTTGGCAAAACTTTCCAGGGAAAGATGCACGCCTCAAAATCCATGTGGTAGGGTGCACGCATTTGCCTAAAAGTTTCCTCCTGTTGCTTGACTAGTTTCGTGTTCAAAATCTTCCACACCTTTGGAGTCGAGTCGCTGTATCCCTTCCACGTTGCTTTTAATCTCACGGACAGATGTTTCAGATCAATCGCTCAAAACGGATCAGTTTAGCAGTCAGAAAACACTGTCAGAAAAGATTTGTTGTAGGGAAGACAAAACCGTGAAATAAAATTGAACTTTTATCCCCATTTGGATGGGAACTGCGCTTGGCTGGGAATCCCAAGGGTATGAGCACAGTGGCCTATCATGTGTTGAAAAAAACAAACAGATGACAGTACTCTGCAGTAATCAAGCAAACGCTGCTTCTGAGAAATAGTGTGATCACTATTGTTTGCTGCTGCAGGAGCTGAAAAAAAAATTATTATTGAAGAAAGGAAGGTGGCCTCGTGACTGGGGTGAGGGAAGACGGGACAAGCTGCTGCCAATGGCCCCGAGTCCTTGCCGGCTCTGGAAAGCCCACGGTTTTCTTGTGGTAAAGGTGTGACACACACAAGTCTTAGCAGAGCATCTGGACTTTATTTTCCAACATTGTTCAGAATCGGGAATGATTAACACACTGGTGGAGGGTGTCAGTATTTCCTGGCTGCAAGAGCTCTTCTAACGGTACATCTTTTTTTTTTCTGAAAACCCAATGCAAACAAGGTGGTGTCACTCACGGTAACAACCATAATTCTGTGATTCTATGGGCTCCATGCATTCAGCTGTTAAAACAGAGGTGGCTCTTTAAGGTGCCCTTTAAGGGACAACCCAAACCTCCCTGCCCAACTCAGCATCTTTCTGCCTCTCCCTAGATATTTTACAGCAGAAACATCAAAATGCACTTTTTTTCCCAGAAGGCTTTGTTTTGTTTTGTGTCCTGTGTTGGCCTGTTCGTATGCTGAGCTGGAGCTCTGCTTTGGCAGCAGCTTTTGGTCTAACCATATTGCAACGTGGTACCTGTTTTGAAATGGCAAATGTTCCTCCCAAGGACCATGCCTCTGCATCAAGGACCATGTTTCTGCACCGCTTCCACTCTTTTGTCCTGCTCGTCTGTTCTTGGGCACGCCACGTGCTTTTCGCTTGCCTTGTACTTTGCTTTAGGAGGTTTTGCAGAGCGGTGCCTTTGCCTGCTCGCCTCCCTCCGTATCCTCCGTGCTGGATGAGTTTGCATTGTGTGGTGTTTTCCTCTTCATTTATTGCAAACAAATCTGGTCTCTGCCATTTGTTTACTCTTATACTCTGTCTTTATGCCTTGGTATGCATTTTTAATTAGATGTGCTTCAGTTCTTTCACTGCTTGTTAACACTTTCGTATGGGAAGAACCGTCTCCACCAGCCCCACGAGCATTCTCTGCACTTAGGAAATTCGGATTAGTTTCTCCTACCCATTATTATCATTTGGTACAGCGACTTGTCCCTAGCTGGCCTGTCTGCTGAGTCCCTCCACTCTCATCGTGGACTTTTCAGGTTGTTCCCCTACATAGCCAGGATAATCCAAGTGCGCTTACTCTGCTAAAAAACATTCTGCGTACAAGAGAAATAGTGTTTCGGCTATTTGTCTGGGCTGTTTCCGGACTTCGGCAGCTCCAGTTTGGATGCCTGACATGGAGACGTGCTGGACAAAGCCCGCAGTGTTTGCAGATCAACCGCCTGCATTGTGGAAAGTCCTTCTGCACGGGCAGAGCGGGTCCTGGGGATCAGGAATGCGCCGGGTGAGCTGTGAATGCGTTGGCCATCAGTTCTGTGAATGGGGGATGGATGTGTCTGGAGGGGAATACTGGAGCCCTAAACACGCGGCGGTTTTCAAAAGAAGGCATCTTTCCTGAGTGCCAGTATTGTTAAAGCATGAAATTACTCTCTTTTTTTTTTTTTTTTTTTTTTTTTTTTTTTTTTTTTTTTTTTTTTTTTNCTATTTGTGCTTCCACTGTTTTCTTCTGACTCGTGCCATAGGCAAAGGACTTCACCCTTTCTAGCTCCCTTCTATATCATCAGCTTTCTGGAGATGAACTGGGATGGGAAAACTTGACCCCACTTCATCCCTTCCTTCCAATTCACCCACCCTGCTGCAGCATTTCCTCGCCTTTCACTCGCTCTCTTGTGTTGCCAGAATATGTTCTCCAGGATTTCATACCCTGAGAGGGACTGCAAGGCTAAAAAGTGACTAAAATGGCTCTTTCTGTCTCAGTCAGCCATCCCTGACCCTGCTTTCTGGCTGAGGGCGAGGTTGCCAAAGGTCAGTATCTACTTCAGCATGCACAGAGATCAATAAATGCTGAAGCCAGTGCCTAGATTTGCTCCCTGTCCCTTGCCAGTGCTATATTTCACAGTGAGGAGCCAGAAAGGTTTCTCCTCCCTTCCAAGAAGAAGGAGGATGAAGGAAAAAAAAGAAAAAGAAAAAAAAACCCCAAAACTCTTGTCTCTACACTTGCTCCCACCCAGAGGGCACTGCGTTTGGCCTCTGCTCTGCTTTTTTTTTCTTCTTTTTTTTTTTTTTTTTTAATAAATTTGCATGGTGCGATGTTTGCTTTGTCTGGTGTGGTGTCAGGGCAGTGGCTGGCACACTGGCAAGGGTCAGGGCAGGGTCTTCCCAGCACTGGGCAGTACATGGCCTGGAGATCAAAGAACAGTTTGGGTTGAAGGGACCTTCAAAGCTCCCCCAGTGTCCCCCCTGCCATGACAGGGACATCTTCACCAGCTCAGGTTGCTCAGAGCCCCGTCCAGCTTGGCCTGGGATGTCTCAGGGATGGTTCGTCCACCACCTCTCTGGGAACCTGGGCCAGGCTCTCACCACCCTCAGGGACAACAATTTCTTCCTCAAGCCAAGCCTGAGTCTCCCCTCCTTTAGTTTAAAACCATCACCCCTTGTCCTGCCAAGGCTCTGGGAGGGTTCACGGGGTGAAGTGCTCTCCTTGAGGGTTTGCAGTGTTGGGATGATGAGTGCCGCATTTTGCACTCAAATTGCATGGTTTTGGGACAAGAGTGTGCTGGTGACAGGAGCAGAGAGCTCAGCAAAAAAGCATCCCTCCGCAGAGCAACCTCACGTTGGCAGGGAGATGAAGTGCACAGACTAATAGGTCTTTTCCACTTTAATTTCTGCTCTAAAATGACTCTTTGTTACTGTTCTCAGACTCAGCGCCAACAGTCACGCCACACGCCAGATCTTTCTTTCTTTTCTGCCCTTAGCTTCGTGGAGAAGCCCTTAAAACAAACAAACACAAAACTGTGAGAAACTGAGGGAAGATATGGACTGGCCCACTCGTTAGTGCTGGAATGTGGAAACTATGAAGACATCTTTTTTTATTACCAACGCTGGAAAGCACAGTCACTGAGTGGGCTGGAATACAATTTATACTACATGCAGTAGTTAAAAAAAACTGCAAAAATGGGTGTAACCCTGGGCTGTGGTACAACTTTCAGCCCCCACTTGAGATTCGGCCATCCCAGGGGGAAACTGTGGTTTGGAATAAGAGTGTGCATTTAATTTCACTTGGAGAACTTATTGGAGTTGGCACTTCAAGAAAGAATCTGAAGTATATTTTTTGTCATGATTAGTGGCCCCCTCACCACTACGTTTGATTATGTTGGAAGCGGAAAAGTTAAATTCCTATAAAATGATGATTTACAATCCGTGATTATCCAGGTAGGGTGCGCAGATTGCGCCAGCTTGGTCATGGGACTCCAATCTTATCCTAGTCCTTTGCTGTGAGAAAATAAAACTAAAAATGTAAAAAAGCTGAAAACACATCCTCTGATTGCTCAGGGAATTTTCTTAGTCATACATTATCTTTCTTAGTAGTTTCAGTTATTTTGTCTCCACTAAAACCCAAAGCAAAACACTGCCCTGACACTTTCCCCTTGATTTTGGATCTGCAGAAGCCAAATTTATTTTTATCTCATGTCGTCTTTTTCCCTACAGTTATGCAAATCCTCGGAATAGGGGGCAAGGGGAAGAGCTAATTTTAAAGCAAGTAGATTCCAATGGAAGATTTCTTCAGTCGCCCTGAGCAAGGACTATCCTGGGTGCTGCTGTAGAGATGTGATCACCTCCAAAGAGCACAGGGGTAGGTGCCAAGTGGGGAAGCTGAATATTTTCCTTGTAGACACATAACTTTGCCCACAGGACTGAAGTCTCTTGCCTTAAGGCACTGCTAAGCCTCTCTGGAAGTACAAAGTTGTGCCTTAGGAAACACACATGTATCTCCATACAATCAGCTGCTGAATAAAACCTCTGCGTGGAAAGGGTTTGGTGGTGGGTGAAGGGTGAGGCTCATGAGAAATATTCTGGAGAAAATACGGGGCAGCAGCACTTCATCGTTTCTGCAGCAATCTTTTGCTGTTTTGGTTAGTGCTCACTATATATTCATACATGTTTTTTCTTTTCCACTCTCCCTTATTTCCTTGGCCAGGAAATTATCTTGAAAGTGTAAATTCCCTTTTCTTTTAAATTTATGTAGTTTCTTTCTGTCTTCCACCTCACCCCTAATAGGTTCCTTAAAACTATGCCTAACTCCAGTGTACAGTAGTAGATACTCAATGGATTCCTGAACTAAAAAAAAATCTATCAGGAATAACACTGGGATCTGTTTTGTGAGCAAACACGAGTTTGCTGGTGCGTGTGCGGGAGGATGTAAGACCTATAGCTACAGACTGCTCTATATGTTTTAGAAAAAAAAAAAAAATTGAAGATAATCAGACTATATGACACATGTAACAGCTTCCTACCGGAACTGTGCTTTTATTCAGTGTGCTGGTGCTGGGTTACTCAATGCAATTTGTGGTCAATGTCTGGAATCACATTCAGCTCCTGTTTGCTCTTCCTTTGAGTGTCGTTGCCATGCTCGTTACTGCAGCGAATTAACCATAGTCAGTAATCTTCTGTGGGGCCTAAAGTTTCTGTATCCAGCAAAACACATAAGCCTCTCCTTGTATGGTGTGTCAAGGGGCTAAAAGAGCATCTTTAAATGCTGCTTAAACGGGGATGAGTTTAAACATCCATTTAGGCTTTTCTCTGTTTGGGGGATGGAGAGATGCTGACGTGAATATTTATGAAAATAAAGTAATTTAGGTGCAGGGTCCCAGGTTTGGAAAACTTGGCCCATAAAATAACATGCAGTAAGGGTGCTTATGGTTGTATAAGATAACAAAATTCACAAGTCATTTGGATTAATCTCTCAAGTTACTGCAAGGGCATACTGTCTTCACATTCATGTAACCTGATTAAGTTGTGTATGAATTTATGTCCCAGTCTTGCAGCCTAATAAACTTACACTGTGCAAAATGCTTGACAAGGGCTATAGGGTTTGGGGCATAAATTCTGTCCCCTCCTTTCGTGAAGCACAATATGCATGCCCAACCTTCCTTGGAAAGAACCGAGCACAACCCACATCAGTCTGTGAATAAACTACACATCCCAATGCCAAAATAAGTAGAATAAATTATTTACTTCAAACATGCGTTCGAATGTCCTCAACCTAGACACTCTTTTTGCAAAAGTTCAGCTCATTTGTGAATTCCCTGGGAGTAAAGTTTCCATTTAAGCTTTTGGGCTCCTTGTGATCCAGCTAGAAATTAGAGCACATGAAGCCTCGTACGTAATCAGAAAATGCCGCATGAAAACGAGGAGCAGCATCTTTGTTAAATACCAGCCAGACCAAACTCGTTCCTTGCTGCTCGAGCACTGAGCTCGGTGCTCGTATGACTATGTGTGCAGTCTGAATTGATTTCTGAGCCCAGCTCAGGGAAAGAGTTAAACCCGTTCTCCCCTTCTAGTTGGCAGAAAGTTTGCAGTTTAAAATTACATACTGACTCTGGTGTAGAGACACAAGAAATTATAGAGCAGACACTGTCCAGGACAACGTATAATTTAAAATGTACTAAAGAATGTATACCACATGGCAAAGTAAGTGAAGTGCTTCTTCAAATATAAGTGTTTTGCATAGAAAGGCTGTAATTATCCATTCCTAGGGAAATGTTTGCATTCATTCTAAATCAATATTTACTATTCATCTCTTGTATTCAACAAAACAAGGTTTTAACATTTTTTTGTTTTAATGAGGTACTAAGACTACAATAATACTACAATGTAATTGTCTTGATACAAAATATTGCTAAATTGTGTTGCTATTTTGGGAGTGAGCAGTTTTTAAAAGGAGGGGTATCCCTATTTGTGAGATGTTACTGCAGTAACACACAGTTCAAGCTCAGCCAAGCAGGGAGACTCTCCAGTTTCAGAGACGTTAAGCCATCTCTCTGCTAAGGCCCTTAACTAGGATCATTCGGGTGAGTCCTCTGTCTCCCCTCTGAAAGTATCAACCTCTTTATAATGATTCCTTTTCAGCTGGCATCTCAACAACAACAACAACACAATTTCTTTTTCCGTTTTTAAGGTGTTTTTTTTTTCCCCTCAGCATCTTTCAGCTAGGCAGCAGGAGTGGAGAGTGGTAATTGGGGTGGAACCATCTCCACAATCTGGTTCAAACCTGTTGATGCAAATGAAGTTGTCTGAACTTTGCCTGCCTGGGATAATTGGTGGGAGAGAGGGGGCTGCAGGATCATAGAATCACAGAAGGGTTTGTGTTGAAGGGACCTCCCCAGCTCCCCCAGTGCCCCCCCTGCCATGACAGGGACATCTTCACCAGCTCAGGTTGCTCAGAGCCCCGTCCAGCCTGGCCTGGGATGTCTGCAGGGATGGTTCAGCCACCACCTCTCTGGGAACCTGGGCCAGGCTCTCACCACCCTCAGGGACAACAATTCCTTCCTCATGTCCAGCCTGAATCTCCCCTCCTTTAGTTTAAAACCATCACCCCTTGTCCTGTCACAACAGGTCCTGCTCGAAAGTCTGACCCCGTCTTTCTTATTGGCCCCTTTTAAGCACTGAAAGGCCACAATAAGGTCTCCCCGGAGCTCCTCCAGGCAGAACAACCCGACTCTCTCAGCCTGTCCTCCCAGCAGAGCTGTTCCAACCCTCTGAGCATTTTTGTGGCCTCCTCTGGACCCTCTCCAACAGGTCCACGTCTGTCCTGTGCTGAGGGCTCCAGAGCTAGATGATACCAGAGCTCTGCCATTAATCTTTTCCAAGGAACTAATCTCCCTTTAGAATGTTTGATACGTCTCTTGGGGAGGACACAGCAAAAGAAATGGTCCTGAAATCACATAGGGAAGATCAGTCCTTCCTGCAGCAGGATCTTGGTGAAATGAGAACACCTGAGAAAGATCAGAGTCACTTGGTGGTGTGGCACGTTTAAACCCAGCCTGTGCCACTGCTACCCTGTGGTTAGGAGGACGTCCTTGCACCAAGCATCCTTCTGGAAACACTTTAGTTGGACAATCTGTTGAAATCCTTTTTTTAATCTCTAATTTTTATTCTTAAATGCTGCCCACCATCTTCCAGGCTCTGGCTCACCCTTCCCAACATTGAGTGCTTCCACTTCTGTTGCTAAAATGCATAGTACAAATGTAGGATTTTTAGTAAATTTCAATTTTGTACTCAAGTAGATAGTTCTTTATTTTTTTTCCTATGAGTCTGAAGTCATTCTTGTTCTCTGAGAAAATCGTGCACATAAATAGGGTGAATAGCCCTGAAGAGAAGAGCAGGCTCTTTCTCTAGCAAATGTTATTGTAACCGGTGTTTTAATTCTCCAGATATCACTCTCAGTGTACTGGGTAACAAAAGGCTGTATAGTGCCTAATCGTTCAGCAGTGATACAAGAAAAAAGCAGAAGGTTAAGAGCAAGTTCCTAAAGTCTGTAAAATCAATGGGACACTAGAAAGGGAACTGAAGTGTACCAGAAGGGACCTCTTGAGGGTCATTAAAAAAAGCAGAAACTGATTATGAACAGAGCTTTTACCCGAAGAACTGGAGGGGGCCAGCAAAACCATTCTGGTGCACTCCAGTTAAATGTCTAATAGTGGAGACATTTTCTGCACAGCCCATAAAGGATAATGAACATGGCTTTGATAGCTTTCAAGAAAGTTGTGCTTGTCGGTGTTCACAAAAACACGATCTGAGGGTGCACTCTTCGAACATACAGCCGATGGTGATCGTACGTAGACAGCGAAAGGGAAGATGGTAACTCAATACAGTGCCTTTCACCCCAGTAATAGGCCCTATCTATTATGCCAGATAAAAATTGTATTGACTGAGCAATACGATGCAAACAGTAATGGCAGCGAAGCTTGGTGTTGCACCAACAGCTTGGTATCTCACCTTGCTGCCTTGTGGGATGTGCATAGATGTGGCAATGTCAGGTGATGTTATGTGTATTAGACTAGATTCGTGTATCTCTCTCTGTAGAATAAATAAAAAAATAAGGCTTTAACCTAAAGTTTGTAGAAATCTATCACCATCAACAAAGTTTGCATTAGAATCTAACAGCTTTCTGTTCAGTTTCAGTGTTGAGAAAGACATCCAGCTGAAAGCCTGAAACATGGCAATGGGAATTGGGATGTTTTTTCTCCTCCTGTCTCTGACCCTGATCCTCTGTGTGATCTTTGGGTGAGTCACAGCTTTACTGTGATTCATTTTCCCAAAGATTAAAATAAGTAAAATCAAACTTGCATGTCTTACTGGGGTACTCTAAGAATGATTTGTGAAAAAAAGTTCAAGATACCGGTGGGATGGTGTTTGCATTTGGACTGTAGAGCAGTTCTGTTGGGGGAAAAATATTGGAAATCTTTCTGGTAAAATTTAACTTTGAATTCTTTGTACTTCAGAGGAAACAAACCTTTTTGCTAGAAACAGCCGTTCAGAGGGATGAACTGAGTGTGAGTCAGTCTAATAGTGGTAAAGCCAAATTGTGAAATGTTTGTGTCATTGCTCTGTGATTCCAGCTATCTTCAATTAATAGGAAAAAAAAAAAAACACAACACGCAGGAAATTCAGGTGGAAGGAATGCACGGAAATTGAAGTCAAAGAAAAATATTTGTTGTGGCCTTGGCAAAGCGGGTTTTCTAAGCTGGAGCGGCTTTTAAGCAATTAGCATCTGCTGTGTGCAATTACTGAGTGACACGTAGTCCCAGATGGAGGGTTCCAACAGTCAGTGGCCATCTGGATTTTGGTCTTTATCAAGGGTACACTCTGTTCTGGGTGTCACCTGGCCTGTGAGACAGCCCTTCTGCCCCACGTTGCACAGTCAACCTTGAGTCATTGGTGGGATGAACAGTGAGATAATTCCTCTGACTCTCTCAGGTCCAAAGTTTTACTGAAGTCACCGGAAATATTATTACTAAAGACATTGACCTTTGAATTGATGCATTGCCCTCAGTTTACCCAAATGAGGCAAGTTACTCAGACAAAACGCACTTTTGAGCTGTAAGGGACTTGATATGCACCAATCTCTTTGAAGGCATACGGCTTGGGAGCCTTAGCATCTGAAATTACACGTAGAAAATCAGATCTTAAAGGGAAAATTTTGTCTACAGGTATTCACATTTTAAAAAAATACAATTAAGTTTTCCTTAGAAGTGATGAGAGGTATCAGACCCACCAGAGAGACTAACTCTCTGAAGTAGTTTTAAAAGTGAAACTATAGTTTAGTTTGTGAAATTCAAAGAATAAAAGTCAAAACCAACTGACAGTTTCTGACTACCCTGTATCTAAAAATGGGCCAACGTCATGTAGTCTGTTCAAAATCTGTGTATCTGTACTGCTTGTATGCCAAGTTCAGCATGATGGAAATTAAAATGATTGAGGTATAAACCCTTGGAAAACAGGGTTTATAATGGAAACAGTAATTGACTTTTAACTACGGCATCAAAAATACAATACTATAATACAAAGCCTAGCTCTTGGGATCCCAGCTCTGCTTCTAACCTCAGGTTGGCAGACAAACACCCCACCACAAAGCTAACTAATGTTTATAGGTTTGGGGTTTTTGTTGTTAGGTGTTTTTTGTTTTGGTTTTTTTCTTGCAGAAAGAACATGGCAAGTAAAGCAAATTTATAGGAGCAAAGCAAGTTTGGCCAACAGTTCAAAAGTTCTCTCTTGCAAGTTTTTGGTGTTTTTCCCAATAACTGATTCTTTCTGAACTTATAAGACCAAAAGGAGATGCCATACTTTTCCTCTGGGTGAATGCTTTATTTTGGCTGATAATTTTATTCGTTGAATCATAACCAAGACTTCCCCTCAGCTTTACAAATAGTTTGACTGTTCCTCCAAAGGTCAGAAATTTGGTTAACCTGAATGGAGAAGACAAAAGAGACCGAATTCTTTGCAGCTGTTGACTCTCTTCTCTGTATGACTATAACAGGAAGGAGAGAAAAAGTGGTTCTGGGAATGGAGCAAAGCAAATCTTCTATTGACCTCACTGAAGATGCTGGTTTGGGTTATACTGAAAGTACCAGTCCTATTTGAAATTCTTGTTAGGGCTTCTGAAATGCCACAGATCAGCAAGTTCATCAGGGGGAGAACTCAGCTATAGTTGATAGACCCACATCAAACCCAGATTCTTCCAAGTCTATCTCCTGCTACCATCCATACCTTTATGAAAGGAGAGTATATGGCAAAACAATAAGAAGACATGGTGATTTTTTTTT
Source organism: Pampusana beccarii (assembly GCA_013399365.1). Lineage (NCBI taxonomy): Eukaryota > Metazoa > Chordata > Aves > Columbiformes > Columbidae > Pampusana > Pampusana beccarii. The sequence continues at coordinate 46,917 of VWYH01006474.1, forward strand.
TAATTCTTTCTTCCTATAACTTCTGAGTGTGTGGAGAACTCTTGCAAGAGATGACATGGGAGGGCAATAATTTTAACAGTTATTGCAACCGTATGAACTGTCTGCACAGGCTGAGCAACTCAAAGCTCTGTTGATGATCGCTATTAGCAAAAATATAGACATATTCAAAACCAAGAAAATAGGTCATGCATATTGTGACAGCATAATTTACCTATTCTTAGGCAAGTTTCCCAGTAATGGTCCCGTGGGAACTTTTTTTAATCTACTTTTAACCATTGAACACCCTTCATTGCAAACTGTCATGTCGATGTTAGTGTAAAGAGGATCTGGGACCTAATACAGAATGTTATTGTTAAAGCTCTTTTTCCTGGAATTGAGAAAATTTACCTTTACTGGCATCCATGTCTTTACTCAAACACAGATCCATTTGAAAATGATTGGGAAATTGCCAGTGCAAACACCAAATAAAGACTCCAAAAATTGGCCCTTTATGATGAGTGATTTATGATTTATACTATAAACTATATAAGCTACGTATTTCTATTTGGATTTTGAAAAACAAGCCAGAAAAAAAGCAACAATAGCTTAGTAAAAAAATGTATAGAGTCATGGAATGCTAGTACAGTCTTTGGCAAAGGATCAAGTAATGATAAGGCTTGGCTCTATAGGGATATTAACATTTGTAAAGCAATCAATGTGAAATAAATCTGAGAATGTATGTTTAAATTATGAAAAAATATGGGATGAATATGCATTTTGTAGCAAACTGCTCCCTGTTGTTTTGGGCACTTGTCCTGCTTTAGTATGATTTTTGAGGAGGAAAAACCTGACTGGAGCACAAGCTCCATTTCAAGTCCTATTTTAAGTTGTTTGCAATCTCGGATTTCCTTATTTTTCTTATCATTTTTTGCTTTGATTTGCTTTTTTAAGGGTTTTGTCCAACTCAGCTTGGCACGGTTCAAGTGCACAATGGCAACCTTTTCCACGACCCAAAAGCCGGTGCCACTCTGTGGGCTGGCAGTTTGCAAATAAAACATATCCTTAATGAAGTGTGGAAGCTCCTGTTCTTTCCCTTCCTCAGGAGACGCAGCTTAATCTCTGGCTCAGAGCCTTGTCAAATGCTGCAGTAAAGAACTGGCAAGCTCAATGCTGCTAATGGATTGAAACCTCCACCAGGTTGTTCATTTCTTGATTTTCTTTTTTTTTTTTAACTGAAATACTGCAGCAACTAAAGCATCGCTCCAGTCCTCAGTCTTCTATAATGATTGGGTAGGGACTTCAGTGACAACTCCACAGCACACGTAAGAGAAATTTAAATTATGCCACTAAAACATACCAAGGATTTGGTTGCTTATGTAGGTCAATTATTAAGGGAAAAAACAAGATTAAAACCAGGGGCTCTTCTGTGTATTTGAAGTGATTCCTGAAGATATAAAACTGTGGTATTTATGCGTATAACTGTGACAGGTTCTCTAAGTCATAGGCATTTTGTCTCTTCTGTAGTAAAAGCTGAAAACGTTTGGAATTATATAGATATATTGCTATAGATATATAGATACAGATTTTTTTTTCCTTATTTTAATAGCTTAAAAATACTAAAATACAGAGCTGGAAATTATGATGGTCTCAGTTTTTTTCAGAATATGTTTGACTAATATTGAGATAAGACTACCTCTCACTAGTTCTGGCATAAATTGAGAAAACTCTGCTCTTTTTTTGAAACTTAGAATTGTTTTTTTCCTTATCGCATGCACATGCTATATAATCCAAAGTTACCTTTTCTGACAGCACTGGGTTTTATGCAGCTGAAGAAAAATTCTTGTCAGAATTTACCTCTTTACAAAGTCATTTTGAGAGGGATCCACACGATCCAGTCAGGGTGTAAAAAGCTACGTGCATTTGCAATAACCTACACTGCAACCTGTTGTTGTCCAGAGCTTGCAAACTTTTAAATTGAGGGGCAAGGGGAAAAAAATAAAGGGAAAAAAAGCAATTATTCAGTCACTCGTGCCAGGGGCAGGAATTTGTAGTGTTCCTTTAGTCTCTGGTAACCTGGTTATGTCAATGTCAATAACTCTGTGACATCCTGGGCGGAGGAAAAACCCTAGGCTGATGGGTAGAAAAAGCAGTTTGGTGCTGAAATGTTATCAAATAATGTGTGTAGTTTTTGGTGCGTATTCTGTGTTCTGCCGGAGAGCTGCTGGTATCATTGTGCTCGTCTGGAATGTAGGGACTCCTCAAGAGAAAATAGGTTCCTCTCAGTTCTGCTGGTGGATGGAGGGGACTGAAAAGGGGTGGTTTTGTCCCGCTGCCTTTTTAGATTCATGCTCTAGCACATTACTGAGGGACCTTGGTGAGGTTTATCTACTGAGCAGATGGACAATCAGGTTCTTCCAGTGATGCTTTTGGCAGATCAAAATGATTGCATGCTGCTGGTGTTCTCCTTAGAGTTCCTGTGCATCTATGGGAACTACCGAAATACCAGAATAACTATTCTCGAAATATCTGCATCAGCAAGCACTTGATATGACCTGTGATGACCTCATGTCTTGTTATTTCTTATATTCTTAAAGAATTTCTTTAAGGAAAGTGCATGAACGGAGCCCATCCATGGACCACTGCACATAGATGGTCTAGAACCTGCGTAGCATTTCAGCTGCCGCCTCTGCTGCAGGTTGCTGAAAAATGCTTTTGAGAATGAAGTGGTTTGCAATCTGTAAAGAAAACACTTTGATTTAGGATGGGAAATAGGATATGATATAAGAATGATATATGATATGACATGATATAAGAATGATATAAGATGTGAAGTATTATGTCAGTTCAGTGATTTTTCTGGAAAGGGGGGCAAGGGGAAAAAGATAGTGTTTGACTGTCTTTTCTTAGAAGGCTGAATTTTATATTAAACACTTGTGTTTCTGGAATGACTTGAAAGAAGAGTGAAAAAACACCAGAGTCCTAGGGAGGAAAAGGAAATTTGTGGAGGAGCTTGGAGGCTGCAGAGGAGCTGAAGCTCAAAGACAGGAGCAGTGGGAGTTATCTGGAGTGGGAAGGCACAGGAAAAGACGTGAGCAAAGAGACTAAAACCTAATTCATTGAAGTTTTTTAAAGAAGGACTGGAGAACTTAAATCTAACATAAAGTGAGAGGAAAGGAATTTGGCCGTATAGTTTTGCTGTTGGATTTTGCATGAATAACTTTGGACTTCAACATGCAATCTGTAGACCATGTAACATCACGTAGTTTTTCTCCTTTGCCTCCACAGACCTTGATTAGTGGTAAAGGCCCCAAGTGACTACGACACATATAAATGTAAGGTCTCCAGCTGCAAACCAATATTTGAAATAAACGGTTTTAACTGTTCATTATGGAAACTTCATTCTGAGAATAATTATAAGTCTAAAAGTGAAAGTGAGATTTAAGTCCTGTGTTGATCTGCAGAGATTTGGCAAGCAGCATACATACTTAATCAGTCACCCTGGAGTTTCTGTGCTTAAGATGGAGCTTGTAGCTTGTTTGTTCTGAAAAATACAGTATATTCATTCGTCTCATTTATTCAAATAAGGGCATCTGAGGGGTAACGACAACCTTATTCTGCAAATTTATCTGCAGTGCTTTAAGGGATGTACCTGCCGATATGAAAATCGGTAAGTCTGATGATGGCTTGTTTAAAAAGAGTTCAGCAGCCCAATTTCATCCTCTGTAAAATGACAGATTTTGCAGCACGTGCTCCCATGACCGCCTTGTTCACAACAACCAGCATTTGTAACTCTGCATTTCTTCTTTACCTAGATAAACTTCTGTTACGTTTATGTTGCTAAATGTGAACTTTCACTGACTGCACTGGAAATTTGGGCTGTATCAGAGCTGCAGTAGGAAGCGACGTGATAATTGATGCTGAATTATTTTAGATGTTACTTTTTTTTTTTCTTGAGGAATAGCAAAGTTGTTTTATTATCACTGCTTTTTCAGAGCACTACTTTTGCTCAATGACTGAGATCTATGTGCATCTGACTTTCTGACTGAATTTCTTTACCTTTTATAAAGCTACTTTATCTTTTATAAAGTGATTGAGTAGCACATGCACTGGCTGTAGGAATAGTTATTGCTTTTTTCTGTTCTTTTGTAGGTCCCTTTACTAGTTTCTCCTGCTCCTCCTCCTCCTCTGAATTAAAAAAAAAAATAGAAATAACAATAACAATCTTGCTCTTTCTCTCCCTTCCAAGTAGGTAGGAGAAAATTGCTTGATTAGATTATAGGGTCTGTATATGTGTATAAAGATTTTATTGTGGGAAATCTATATTAGAGCCAAAGTGATTAATGGTAATTAATGTTCCCACATTTAATAACAAAAGAATTAATAGTGAGCAGCCACTTACCATAAAGTGTTTCCTTGACATTTCTTACTAAAAATAAAAATTCTGAGCGTGCCACATAGGTTTTGGGAAAGAAGAAAAAGAAAGATTAGGTAAAGAAAACATCTCACTGTAATTTAAACCTTTATTTTTCTGACAGCTTTTTATCTCCTGTTGGAAGAAATAAACATTAAATTTTTTTTATTAAAATAGTTAGGCTTAGTGAGAGTCTTTTCTTCCCAGTGCAACAATAAATATTTATTTCTGCCAGAAACAGCGAAGTTTGTCTATGAGACTTTCACTGATGTTTAGCCAAAGGTATGAGACTCTTAACCTAATAAATATATCTCTTACACACTTGCTTTCTGTTCTTCGGTACAAATTTTGATGTATAAGTAACATTCCTACAGAGACCGGGTCATCCACTAGTATTGATCACCTGCCTTCCCATCCTCGGAGGCACCGGCACCTTTGATTATTGTTTATGAAGGATGAAGTGCACTTTATCAGTTCGAAAATAGCTCCAAAATACAGAGTTAAACCACAGCCACGGTACATTTCCAAATAAATAACAAAGGCTTAGAGCAAGATCTTCAGACATACGGGCTGGACACTGGATGTGGCCAGAGAAGGAGTTTAACACGACCTAAGCAAGCTCTTGCAAAATCCTCCTTCTGTTGCTTGTGCGTTGCTTGTCCCCTGTCGTGTTCTCTTGGCATGGCTTTAAATATCACCTCCCACCCGTCAGCACAGCAGGAAAGCCTGTCTGGATGAACTGGTAGGACACTGGTGTTAGGCACTCAGATCAGAAAGGGGATTGCATCCATTTGGGAAAAAGCCCTTGGCCAAAGTCTCCAGTACAGAGTCAAATTCCATCTTTCTGAAGGAAAAAAAATGGAAAAAAAAGTGCATAAAAGAAAAATACTGTCAGATGTCCGTGTACTATTAACACAGAATAATTTCTACTGAATTCTGCGCTTACTGTTTGCGTAGATCTGGATGTGCTCTGCCTCTGATCTGGATGTGGCAAGGGTTTCTATGTCTGTGCTTCTGGCAAACCTGGTCAGTATTTAACCCAGACTGTATTTTTGTGCTTGCCATCTGCTTAATTCTGAATGTCAGATCCACAACTGGCCCACTAGTTATTTCTATTCAGCTATTTTGAACTCGGCTCAATGCAGGAGATCGGAAAGGATGGATGTACCGGTTACGCAAAAATGTCAGCTGAGCTGAATCTCCTCCCGAAAGCTAAAATCAAATCTATCTTTGTGGAAATAAGAAAATAGGATGATTCTCCTATATTTTTATTGCATTGTCTTCTCCAACCTTGTGCTTTCTTGATGCTGTTGCAATTAGAAAATAATAATAATAATAAGCCGAGCTTGTAAGAGTTTACCATCTGGTTGGAGTACTAAGTCAACAGGCACACCACACTAAACCCAGTAAAAGTCTATGGTTTTAGATGTGCAAAAACTTCAATAAGTGACTTAGGTGTAAATGTTTAGCTAAAGGGGCTGTTAGGTCTCAGTCCTGGCCATATTGCCCTTCCAGATTTTCTTACATGGCCAGGCTACTCAGATACTTAATCTAATATGTCTGGAGTGTCTAATAAGAAAATGATTGGGGAAGTTTTTAATGACTCACCGCAACTTAGAAATCTGGATACAACAAAGGAGTACTGGGAAAATTGTTGACAGTTATTTCTTGTAAGAGGAATCACTTAACACTCATTTGTGTACTTCGCAGGTCTGATTCAGCCTTACAGTTTTGATGTCTCAAACAAATGTCAGCACCTTTACCAACAAACGCACTGACAAGTGGATTAGACAAGCAAGCGGGATGGAGAACGCACGTGCTTCCAGTCTTCTGATGTACCTCAAGGACCTACGTCTGGAGGTAGGAGAACTGCTGCAGGATGGGAGGGGAATCCTGCCCCAAGAAATGATATTTTTTGGTGTCCGTAACTTGGGTTGTATTGGAGCTCAAATGGGACAGTCAAGCCCTCAACTCATGGGGGTTCGCCCACCTCTTGGGCAGCAGTTCTACTGTCTTTGCAGTACAGGTACAATGCAGTAGACAGCAGAAATGTTGTGTGGCTCCAGAATTTCCTCTGGATCAAAAACTGGCCATTTTATGTTATTAGGTTTTGGAGGAAAGGTGTGGGAAAGAGGGTTTGCCGTAGCACGATCTGTCTCCTAAACCACAGCGCATTTGCAAAATGCGGCTCCCAGTGCCGGAGGCTGAGGTCAAGAAGTGTTGCGTTAGGATTAGGAAGAGGTTTTTTGTGAGTCCCATTGGATGGCACGTCTCAGTGGCTGTTTGAAAGGATGCTGAGTGTTCTTCATATCACTGTAAGGTGACTGCCTGCCAGATCAGTGATGGGAGAGGGTAAGTGGAGATCTATCCCTGCATTCAGCACATGGTGATGCTTTGGGGAGGTTTTTTGTTCCTTCTCCTTCATGTAATCCTGCTCAGAAACAGTCAAGTCAAATGAAACATGCAGTGTAGGTAAACAAACCTGTATTACCCAGAGTCTGCATGCTACCCACAAGCAGTTATCCAAACCCTATCTGCTAGAGATTAAAATGTTAAAGTATAGATGATTGTAAACCATTTATTGTTTATGAATTCACAGTCCTCTTGGAAGTCCCCGGGTGCTGGATTTTGCTTATGGATCTCTGAGCTAGCTGAAGGAAATGTAAAATCAAATGTAGACAGACAGCTCCCTCTTGAATACATATCCGCAGAGGCTCAGGAACACTTGTTATGCTAGCAAGGGTGTGGAATAAATTACGCCCAGGAAATTTGCTCTAGATACACCTATTTTGGATGATAGGCTTTGTGTGTGCAATGTGAAAGCCCCTCCTCGGGGAGGTGCCGTCAGCGTGGTGAGGACAGGTGGATCTGGAGATGCGAGGCCTTGCAGGGCGGCAGAGGACCAGCTGATCAATATTTAATGCGAAGGCTGCAGCAGCCCCTCACATGCATAATTTATCCCTGCTTTTGGGTACAGATGGACTTGAATCAAGACATGCATCCAGTCTACAGGGGTATTAGAACGAGGTCCAAGCATTTCAGATTGTCCTCACCTTCAACACAGGGACAATTCAAAAGCCGATATTCAACCCTTTCCCTCCTCCATCCTTTCCAAAGCACAGAAAGAAAACACGTCAGAGAGGTCTTTGAAATTTGTGTCAAATTACACTGATTTTCTCTCACTGAGGGCACGTAACACCGTTTGTATTTCGGAACAGAATTAGGGCCCCAGAAAGAATTAAGCATTTCTGAGTTTAATTAAGGGCACTAACAACACATAAGCAAAGTCAGTCTCATAAAAGAGAAGTTTATTGTACAAATTGACACAAAATAAAAGCCCTTTGGGATTAAATTAAAAAAAAAAAAGCTGAAAAACACATTATGGTGAGTAACCTAGCTACCCTGGCTCATTTCGGTGAGTGAATATCTCCGAGAATTTTATTTTCCCTGACAAACTATTAAATACCAGTGACACGATAGCATGCAATGCTAGTATAACAAGGTACGAGCAAGAAGGATTTGCTTTTGCCTAGTTAAGAAATAATCTTACTAATTCACAAATTTATTATAAGATTAGCCTTTAATACCTGATAATCACCTTCGTCAAGGAAAATTTCTTCTCTTCAAAAAGCACATGAAATTTATAGATGGCTCTTGAGCCAGACTCATGGGTGGTAGACAACGTTCACAAGAGGTCCAGCCTTTCTCTTTGAGCAAGGGAATAAATAGCATTTTAACAGAACGGGTACAGTGTGCAGCACAGCATAACACAGTGGAACAGAAACAAGACAGGCATGGCAAAATCTCAGATGCCTTAGGATTATTAATCTCTCTGCAGAAAACAAGTTTGATCTCTGTCAGCCTGTCCATTAATTTTGATGGAGATTCTTTTAGAGATCTTATGTTTGTGTTTTAGTGGGCCTGTTACAGCTAAATACACAAGTAAAAATGTATTCTTATAACATATACAGACAAGTATTCCCATTTCGAAGGTGATGTTGTCATATAGATATAAGAACATCAGTATTTTCTGGAGTCTTGTTATTATCTGCTTTGCAATAGGCCATCTGGACTTCAACGAAGAAAGGGCTCCCAATGTGTTAGGCTCATGCAAACATCTGGTGAAAAAAAAAGGTCTTTCCGCCCAAGGACTTTTAGCTCAAACTAATAAAAAAGGCAAAGTGTGGGAGAGGCAAAAAGGACAGAGCGGAGGGGGCTGGGGGGGAGAAGAAAACTTTCTACAATCCCACAACCTTTTACTAACAGATGCAGGTCTGTCTCCTGACTCCCAGCCTAGTCCCACTGCCAACAGAGGATATTGTGTAATTTTTAAACACGAGAATATACCCAAGTCACTCGTGCAATTTTATTGTGAACAGGTAAGAAAGTAGCATGAGCTCTGTTGTATGCCAGAAATTACTGTGAAGACAAATACTGATACAAACATTTGTTCAAAAGCTACAGGCAAATGTCTAGATTTTATGCACGAGTGCAGAATTTGATACAAAATTCTCCTCTCTGGGTACCAGGCAGTCACGTCAGTTTGCTTGTTCTAATATTACTCTTTGAAAATCGGGTGAAATAAGGATTTGAGAACCAGCACTCGCAGAAACGAGGATAGAAAAAAATTATGTTGTACTGTGCGATGCAGAATTGCTGAAGCTTCATTTCCTGTGGATCTGGGTCCTTCATTTCCCTACCACCCCACCAGGTCTTCACCTTTTTTCACTGCCTCCAGTCACCCCCCATACAGCCTACAGACCGTGCCTCAGTTTCCCCTGAGCTGCTGTTTGCACAAGAGACTGGGAGCTCTTGGCCAAGGTCAAACCAGCAGAAGTGGTGCTGTAGAGCCTCATGTTGCAGCTTTTCCTGCCACAGAGGCACTCCTTTCAATCCCCTACCTGTCTCCAGCTGCCAATGTTTGCAGAACTTACAGGAATTTAATTATCTTCAGGGCTTCTACCTCTCAATTAAATTGGATTGAAATAAGTCAATGAACTTGCAAATGGTTAAGGGAGAAAAGGTCTGGCAGACAGGGCCAACATAGAAGCTTCATTTCTTCAGGAGAGTTTCCAGAAAATTGAACTCAGGAAAATAAGAGATTTTGAAAAGTATAAATGCATGAACTGCAAGAAAGATTGCCTAGTTATGAAGCGAAAGAGAATAAATAAAGGGATTAAGTAGAGAGGAGGTCAGTCCCCTCCTTGGGTGACATGGAGAAGGATCTTAGAAGTTTCCATGATAGAGAATATAGCCTTCCCAAAATGAGGTAGTTATTTCAAAGTCCAAACATTAGACAAAAGATTGTTTATTCAATTTATTAGAGATCTCAGGCTTAGCCTTCTCATTTGTTTGCTTCCTATGGGTTTCTACGCGCGGGAGCAGGACTCACAAGTGGGAAAGAAAGTCTGGCCTAGGACCTGTGAGTTTGGGGCAGCTGGTGCTGAAGGTCTTTGGTGGGGCTGGGACCAGGCTGGGTTCCTCCTGGAGAAGTCACGGGCAAAAAGCTCTGCAGGAATCCACGCGCTTCATTACACCATAGAAGACAGAGAAACAAATGGTTTATCCTGCCTTTCAAGTGGCAATTTGAAGCCTAAGGTGAGTGTTCTTGCATAAAGGTACAGGCAAGAGGCATTTGGAAAATATTCAGCGAAGTTATAGAGCATCCTGAACTTGAGCCAGGCAAAAACACTAGGACCTGAACCAAAAGGAAATATTTTATAGCTTGAATGCCTTTTATCAATCAATTTTTCTCTTTGGAAATGCTTTTTTCCTCTTGTAGCTTAGATGAAAAGTTTAAAGTATGATGATGATGTAGTGGAACAGACGTATTTGGCAAGGTGATAACTAAGAATTTTGGATATACTAGCACTGGCTTTCAAACAAACATGGGTTTGTACACGTGCCTTATACCTACAGTTATGTATGTAAGTACATTCTCTTTCTTTTTGTCCTATTTGTGTGTTTGTATATATATATATATTCATGATGGCAGTGATATGCTTGATTAACCCAAAACCTACTCTTCACAGGCACACAGGGATTGCTGGATTGAAAGACTGGCGTTCAAGGTAAGAGCTTATTTCTCAGCATACTCATTTTAAAACACTTTAACGGAAACTATCAGAAGCATTTCAGTTTATTTATTTTCTTTTTCTTTTATTTATTTAGTTATTTATTTTAAATTCTGGATGCCTTCAACCCTCCTCCATGCATGATGCTGGAATAAGCAGGATTGCTGGGGAGGGGGCTGATGCCCTCACCTCCCACTCTCACACTGAGATCTACAGCTCCACAATAATTTTCTTTCAACCCACAGGTTGTAACAAGTAGCCGGTCACACCAGCTCTCTCTGTGATTTTACCTACATTATTTATTAGCCAACAGACATAACTCTGTCCCTTTTTTCAACCCAGCTTTAGTGACTGTGGATTCAGGGTCAATTCACTCGCCTCTCTGCAGGTTGTGCAGGGTGAGGAGAGGCAGAGATTTTCCATGCCTGTTCACTCACTGGCTCTCAGAACGCTTTCACTACAGTATTTTAGGGGCTTGCTTGCATGAGCCTAGGTTATTCTTAGGTATTTGTGTGTAAAAATATAAGTATTCCTCGCCAAAGGAGGATGCACTTGTAGAGCGATGTGGTGCATCAAATGAGATGGGCTCCATTGTGCAGAGCGGAATCGTCACAGGATCGGTAGTTGGAAATCAGTGCACGTCATCTGACAGCATTAATATATAAAAGCATCTAGATGAGGAACACATAAAACTGCAAGACAATCTGCTTGTAAACCCTGGATGTACAAAACAGCCCATAGACTTTGACAATGGAGCTGCTTTTCTTTTTGATAATTCTAATAGCAACTCCTACTAATTAGCTGATCTAATTTAGATTTGCATTTCATCTTTTCAAAGCTATACTATTACAAATGGTCGAGGAACCTTGCCCTCTAAAAAATAGCAATAATATCCTGACGACCTGGGACTGCTGTTGGAGAAAAGATTTTGCCTGAAAGGATTTCAGGAAGTTACAAAACTCCTTTACATGGCCTGTTGGATCTGTGTACGATTTCCAGCATTACACAAAATAAATACCAGGAGACTGGTGTGGTTTATACAAGAGTTTATAGAGAAGAAATCCACCCACCAGCTCCCTTGCTGAGGATTACAACCAGGTCTCTGCTGCCAAGTTCTCTGTTTAGGTAAAGCATGAGAAAATCTGTCATTTTTTTAAAGTCACAAAAGGGGTGCTACAGGGGGGGCAGTGAGAAGCTGACAGCTCTCGCTGCTTAAAAGGCAGCTGTTCCTTCTCAGGTACTATTATTAATAAACCCTAAGGTAATGTTTGCTCTGAAATACGTCTAATTGAAATAATTTACCCTAACCCTTAGAGAATTATGAAACTGTTTTCATCATGTTCACACACAGCAAAATAATTATGAGATGCCATATGGAAAAGACATCATGTGGTATATGTATTTCTGAATGTATACTTTTTGAAATGGTTCCCACAGATAAATCATATAGCTAATTTACAAAGAGGAGGTGGATAGTGGTTCTTAAGTATGCAGTTTAAGTTTAAAATGGTTTCAGGCTGGGTAAATTTACAGTGGTGATGACATGCAGTAATTGCACTGATCACAGGGCGTATATCACAGAAGATGTCGATAGCACCATTAAGTCGCGCTGCACAAAATGGAGCAGGAAAATTCTGCCAGTGGCTTTCCGCTATTGCCATGTGCCACCCCTCAAAGCCCCTGCGGATCCTGCATGGTCCTGAGCTCTTTTTAGAGCTGTACCCAACCAAAGCACTGGAAATGTTCCCCCATCATCAGGGACTATCTGAGATGTTTCTGGTTTGCACCTGGAAAGCTCTGAGCTGCCACCTAAGCAAAGGGAATTACTGTCCCCACATAAATTTATTTTGAGCTGAGCCCACGAGAGAAAATTTCTTAGGTTGTTCTTCCCCACTGTCCAACTCCTGAAGGTTTTCCAAAAGGTTTTATTCCTAATCTCATCCGTAGTCATCAGCATTATCATGTATATGTATGATACATCTCTATATTTTTAATGTATGTAGGTTTCATTACATACGGTAGCAGGAGAATTCTGTAGGGCACTTCTTGGTCTTTTTCCAGGAATAATTGTGGTAGATGATGAGACATCTGAGGTTCTCTTCCTGATAGTTAAGAAGTTTTGAAGGTGCTTTTTGAATAAGGAACTCTTATTAACATTTCTAGAAATCTGGCTGGAGATCAGGCTTTCTTGTCAGACTTCTGGTAGTTCTTGTTTCCAGATGGATGGAAGAAAAATAAGAGAATAGCTTATTACACCCTTTCTGTTTCACGTCCGATTTGACAACAGCAAGTGAAGAAGACAGAAAGAGATCTCGGTCTGTTCAGCCCGTTCCTTTTATTTCTAAGGACTCTTTAATACAATGGTTATCTCTAATTTGAGCAGTTCGGGTTACCCTGTATTTTGTCGGAATTAGCTCACCAGTCACTTTTGCAGTTATTTCTGTGACAATTGGCAAAATATTTGGAAGATCTGGGATACACACACTGATTCACCCCCAGCCCTCTTTTTGCAAGAACCGTTGACATGAACAGCAGCTGCATTGTTTATCCCCGATAACAACATCATTACCCTGCATTACCACTCTAGGTAGTGCATTTGTCAACAGCTAGTAAGCAATGAGTGCAAGAAAAATATTTACCCAACTTCAATGCTGTGGCGTTACCCCAGCAATGCCATTTTGGGAAGATCACGCTGTATTTCTGAGATTCGTGCTACAGAAACCAACAAAGCTTTGGCATTTCTGTGAGTGTAACACCATTCCTCAAATAACCACCTTTTAGAGACAGTACTTAGAGTAATTATGTTTTTAAAGGAAAAATAAAATATAAAATGGAGGAAAAAAGTTACATTCCCATCAAATAGCTAAAGGTGGGAGCTCCAATACCCTCACTGTGTGCAGAGTGCTGGGGACATCCCTATTTGATGACTCCCTAATCTCCCCAGGGGTAACCACACATGCTAATATTTACTCACTCTATACAATACAGTCTCTGAATGCTGTTGATGCATTAAAGTGCAAGTATTTAAACTGCAGTTTCTGTGATGTATTATCCCTGGGAAGCTCCTGCACTGGAGAGGTAGCTTGGCACCTCCCTCCTCTCTGTCATTCCTGGTTTTGGATGAGAAATGTGATGGTCTTTCTTCGTTTCTAATGTTGCACAGACGAAAAGGCACGTTCCCCTTTTAGCAACTTCCAGTCATTTGTTTTTATGCTCACTGAAGGTGTATTGCATTTTGTGCTATTAGAGTGCCCTAAACCAAAAGTCACATTTTTTTCCCTGCGAGTTAGAGTAGATTATTATTTCACTACAGTATCCGAAAGCATGAAATAGAGATTTATGGTACTCTTGTGTTTTCCACTTCAGTTCATGTAATACAGGGAAGGTAAAGTGTCTCTGGCTGCACAGTATCCCTTTTTCTTTTTTCTCTTTGGAGCAGAGTGTGCTGGGTGATTAGAGGATAGTGAGAAGGTCACTGACCAAACTTTATCTTCCACACAGTTTCCCACAGCATGTATTCCTCCTAGGGAACATTTTCTCAGCTCAGGTTATTTCCAGAAATGTTCTCAAACCATAAGAACAGTCCTTGCAGTAAAACATTTCATTCCCACTTTTTATCCTTTATCTAGCAGCGCAGTGTTGACAGCATTTATGTTTCTTGTATTGACTGGGCCAAGAACAACAGGATTAATGAGGTTGTCTCTTCATGAGTGCATTATATTTTTTCCTCTGACCTTTCAAACATGGGAATCTTCTGTTTTGCAATATTTCTTAAGGAAGGAAAACCCCTTCTCGCCAAAGCTCGTTTTGACGGGGACCATCTGGGTGGGAGCCCAGGTTCCTGTGCACCTCCAGGCGCCCCATGCAAGCGACTGTGGATTTTGGGCACCCCCCGCACCTCTCGCCAACGTATGGGCTGAAAGGAAATGCTGAAAAAGCAGAGGAGGGGAACATCTTTGTTTCCTCATTTTTTTAAAGAATTGGCTGGGGGACGTGGGATGTTTTAAGGACTTTCTCAAGCTATGGAATTCTGATTGTAAATCTTACGTGGCTGCCTACAGATTATCACACTGCAGGAACTGCTCAGGGGATGGGTGGACACTGCTCTGCTAATTTTTTTTTAATTATTTTTTTCTTTCCAAAGCACTGCGTATGTTTAAGCGGGACGAGCAGAGGAAGGAGGAGTCACTGGAAACGCAGCCTTCCACAGAACGCTCTTGCGCTTTATCTTTCCTATTTCTGATTGGTTTTGACACTGGGTAACTGGAACACAATCAAGATAGGATCATTTCTAAGTGCAGCAGGACAGGGAACGTGAAGAATTTTCCCAAGGATGGGAGCACAAATATCTTTAAACACAACAAATAACTTTGCACATATGACATCTTTTAGCCAACCTCCTCAAAAATACATCAATTAAGATAAGCTAAACATAATTAAATTTTTGCATAAGATTGTTAAGGGTGACATTCCCATTTTTGATCTGAGGAAACGAAGGGACAGAGAGCTGGAAAAATTCCCACTAGCCCGAAAGCTGGATCTACATAGGCAGGTCTCTAAGCTATTAATTTCCCTTCTGAGTTATTAATTTCTCCTCTTGGTGCGGAAAGAAGCCCCACAAATCAGTGCATTCGCATTTTGCATCTTACAGGGCAGCAAAAACGCTTTATGGGGGAAAAGATACCTCAGTGTCAGTGCTTTGACCTGCTCCTTCCAGTCCATAGTGGAGAAAACTGCCTGATATTTTGGGGGAGGGAAAAGCAGAAGAGGTATTATATATATGTACATAGAAGTGTGTGTGTATATATATATGAAGTACCAAAATAATCTAAAAATAAGTATAAAAAGAAGTGGAAACATGAAGGCTGGCAGAATATGTTTTCCATAGGTGTGCAGTTCCGCTCCACATAAGAAATTCCTTTACCGTGTAGGAAAACCAGCTCTTACCTGCTAATTTCAGGGGAAAATACAGTGCTCAGAGGACTTTCCCACTGAGCACTCGCTGGCTTAACTTTGTGTCCGTGGTGCAGAGGGCTCTAGGCTGAGCTCTGGGCGGTGATCCAGGAGGGCCAGAGCTCAAGCACCGAGCTTAAAGCTCGAGACCTCTGTGTGTGGATTCAGATCACTCGGGGACTGTGAGAGTGAGCTGAACGAGACGTGCGGACATGGCCAAACTCATTCGTGTCGGCCCTAGGAAGAGAACAGAAACAAATATTCCTGGCTCCTTGCTTTAATGATTTAAATAATCCCACGTATTAGCTCTGGAAACAGGACAGGCTGCTGTTACAGCGCTTTAAGTTGAAAAAGTCATCAGAGAAGCTCAGACATTTCTGAGCAACTCTTCAGAGTAGTATTTTGTCAGATTTTGAAATATATTCTCCTGAAAAGAGGAATACTTACATAGTAAAGAGACTGATTCAGCTGTCCTCAGGCTTTGGCAGTGGTCACTGCTTGCGAGTACCAGGAGACAGTTTATAACTTTCGAGCACGAGTGTCTTAAAATCCAGTTTCAGAGCTTTGGAGTTTGCTGTCTAATTTCTTCCTTTAAGGATTTCTTTCGTAGCTGAACGTAAATGACCAGAGAGAGCACTTAATGAATCCATATCTCTAGTTGTCAGCTTTTAGGGCAGTTAGACATAACTATGATGGAGAAATTCTTGTATTCTTCTTGTATTCTACTTGTCTATAATATTGTAGACAGAGGCCTAATTCTGCTGAGTTTTACTGGTGTGTAGCTAAAATAACTTGGGTAAAGCTAAAGAATCAGCAGTTTGTTTTCTGTCCCTTTAAACAATTTTGCTCCCTGTTATGTACTAGTAAGATATTCTCATAAAGCCCCAACTGAAAGTAATCTTTGGGTTGTGACACTCAAGGCATTAAGGCTTTTTCAAAATCCTGACACTTCAAGATTTTAAAAAAAGGGAAAAAAAAAAAGTATCTATTAGTGAACAGCAAATACATGTTTGTGTAGTTTGCCTTATTTGCATTTGTTGGTAATTAATTAAAAACCATGAGTTTAATTAAACTTGGAGTTAGGGGATTCATTAAAATAAAAACAAAAAGCATTTGGGTTTAAAAATGTAAACTAATGCATTCAGTTGAGTTAGCTGGTGCAGCTTAAGGATTTGCAGAGCAATGCCGGCAGTGCTAAAACTTGAGGGACTGTCACACTGCGCAGTTAGAGAAGAGTTACTGAACAAGGAGAGCGGGTCTGTGTCAGCACATAAATTTGGCTTTGTAGATACTTGAATTGAAATAATAACTTTTGCCCTCAGTTTCTTTCTGCTCGGAGTCTGTGGCTATGAGAAAAATGATGTCCATTCATGTCCAAAGGAAAAGAGTACAGCATAACTGAAGGTAAGGGTTTTAAAATAAGGGACAGAGTTGGATGAAAAAAGAAAAAAAAATCAAACAAAACCAAACCCACCAGATTAAAAAGCTTGAAGGGAAGAGGTATCCCTCATGCAAAACTCAATGCTAAGTTATACTTATCTGTTTATACTATCATGAGAAGTTCTTCCTCTTCTAGTCACAATTCACTCTCTTTAGTTTTTTGGGGTTTTTTCTCCTTTGGGAACAGTGGAAAGGGTTTGCTTTTTAAGAAAAGTCCTGCTATCAGGAAATAGAAAAAAAAAGTCTTAACTGATAATTAATCCCAATGTTTATTAAACATTTTTCCGTCACCTGCTCTCTTTGATTCTCCCTTTTTGGCAGGACTGGACTTTTCCCACCGGCAGAAAGAAACCAACAGCAGAAATCCTCAAGTTTTTGCAGTCTGCTTTATGAAAATTGTCACCGAGATATTTCTGTTTGTGCAGTGGAATAGAAATGAAACCTTTCCACGTCCTCAGATTGAAAGGGTTTAGTGAAGATCTCCCAAATCCGCGCTCGCTCCCGTACAGGTCGTGCTGCTACATGTGCTGCTGTGCCCCAGCTACGGCAGCTTGTGAATGGCATGGGAGGTAACACCACGGCCACTTCCATAAGGTGATGTGCACTTGGGGTTGGAAGACTACTGAAAAATGAAACCTCTCAAGAAAACTTCCTGACTTTGGCCAAACTACCTCAAAATTAAGATTTTCTCCTTTATTCTTCCCCCAAAATATGTAATTTGGGGAGGAAACAATTCTAATAGTGACGTATAATACTCACTAAAAATTCGTAGTTGTATTCATCAGACTCAGTTTCCTATTAAATTAACTCAAAGCATCTCAGCAACAACTATGAAATGCATACAAAAAATGCTATATTACTTTGCCTAGACATGTATTTTGAGGGTGGCTTGGCATCCCTGTGCAAGATATTGGCTGATAACTGGGTACATGCAAATGATCAGAATTTTAAAAATAATAATAATTATTTTTATTATTTTATTACAGTGCATCTTTGAGATAAGAAAGCACCTGTGGGTGCCCACTTACTGCACTGCTGGACAGGAGAATCCCAGGTTAGCACAACACCTGCATCAGCCACAGTGCCAGGGAAGGTGACCCTTGCACAAGGAGCAGATGCTTCACAGCTGAAGCCTTTCAAAGGAGACACCTTTAGAGCCCCCAGCCTTACGGGATAACTGAATCGTACATAAATAGTCTTTAAAGGGAGCATTGTCTACTTAAAAAAAAAAAGAAAAAAGAAAAAAAAGGAAAACAAAGTGCGTTTTTGTGTGTGGGTAAAGTAAATACGGTTAGAAATACATGACTTGTTAAGAGCTTTTTGAGGACCCCACACTCACAAAATCTTTTAGGTCATGTGTTTGCTTTCTGAAACATTTGGTAAGTAATAAGTGCCAAGGGACTATATGCACTCCATCTGGAATTAGCAGATTCCTCTTTGTTCAATTGTTCCTAAATTTGGAACCAGCCAACTTGGTTTAAAAGTATTTTGATTTTCTTTAAATAAATACGGGAAATAAACATAGCCCAGGACCTTCAGAGAGGTACATTATTAGTCGTCTCCCTGCCTCCATGAACCATGCAAAACTTAAAGGAGCATTTGCTAATTTTGATGTTTTCTATTGGTTTATGGTAACAATTTGTTTGGAGTGGCCCATCATTTTTGTTTCCTTTTTATAAATAGTATCAAAGAAATCAGAGATGGGAAAAGAACTGTTAGGTCATTGAATCCACTTCACTGCCAATGAAGTCTTGTTTCCCTACAGTGTATTTTTTCCATTTCTCTGTCCAGGTTAAATTTGGAATTAAGTTTAAGAGCCTGTAGGTCTGATGAGAGGTACAAGAGCAAGTGGAGATTTTACTCTTTTCTTCTTTCCTTACTGGACAAATATCTCATTTTCACCTCCACCTTCCCTACATAAGGAAATGGTGTGTCAAAAGATCAAGTAGGTGTTTTCTCTTTGCAGGTGTTATAGTTTACTACCTCATCCCTATAAAAATTTAATTTTTACTTGGGGGAAGCAAAAAAAGGAAGAGAAAAGCAGCACTTATCCTCCCTGATGTCCTATAAGATCAAAGAGTAAGAGTCTGAGACCAAAACACCTGCTTTTGTCCAGTAGGTTTATGAAAATAGACTGTGTTTCCTCCAAGACCTTTAAAAATGTTTTTAGATAAAGCTTCTTTTAAAGCAAACATGTAATCTTACAAATACATTTGAGCAAAAGAATTGAAAAGGCACCCTGAGATCACCCAGAATTGCACCAAACTGACAATACAGAATTCGACCGGAAGAGTTTCAACACTGAAAACTTTTTCAGTGGAAAGCTTGCAAATCGAAGCTCAGAAAGGCTGTCCAATGTCATCGCATTTGGCATACGAAGAGTTATTAAGAGGTGCAGATGAGTAGATTTGGGATCACAGCCTAAGATATTCAGGCTGTAGATGCTGGTCTGCTCCCATGGATTGGAATGGAACGATGCCTGGGGATGGATTATCCCCCTCTCCATCGGCTGCAGAGCAAGCTTAGGGAGACTTGCTTTCCTAAGCCAGAGCTGGCCTTCGTGAACTGTGCCTTACGATGCATTACAGAGCAGGATCAAGGTCTTTATCTAGTTCACGGTTGCTCAGAATTTTGTTTCATCCAACATTTGTTCAAAATATAAGGAAATATTTTCTTTCTGCTTCGGGGTTTCCTAAGGGTGGAAGTAGTGCAGCACAAGCAGATACATATTTTTTGCATGGCTACGAGGTCTTTTTATTTGGTTTAGATACACATCTGTAACTGCTTTACCAAGTCATGTATTCATATATACTGTAAGTCGAAGGAGCTTAAGGTTTCTCTTTCTGCACTGAGTTGCAATCACTCTGTTTTGCAGGTTGTTTCCTATGCATTTGTGTTTCAGCAGCCTAAGGGCTCCTCTAAATCATTATTCTGCTCTTTCCTAGCAAGAAGGAACAAAAACTATAGTGAAAGATTAGCATGGGCTAGGCAAAACTTAATCATAATCTTTTCTACTTACCTTCCTATTCCAGTCAGTCCTTACTCTGAGGATCAAACCTGTGTTTTCTGCGTGGCTGAAGAAGTTGTGACCAAGTGTCAGCATCATTCAGCTGGATCTGTTGAAGACACCAGCATCTGGGCTTAGCCCATGACAGTTGTGAATCGTCATTTTTAAATCTAAGTCTGTGAGTATGAGTTCACAAGTTGCATCAGAGCTTCACGGAGACTCAGTTGTGGGCACACAGATTAGTACACTTCAATTCTTAAAGCAAATGAGCTCTCAACTTTATGGAATGTCGTACCATGGACTACTGGCTGTAACTAATAGATGTAATTATATACGTAATACAGATGTGTGCTTCTGTTAGGAAATATTTAGTAGTATCTTGTGATTTGAAAATATACTAATTTGTTTTCTTCAGTACCTGAAATCTGAGTAAATCTATCTGCTAAGAAATTGTTGGTAATTGGGATGATTTTCTGAAAATGTATCCTTTGCAAGGATTTTTTTCATGACAAGAAAAGAAGTATTCACTCTTGTTCCCACAGAAGATTAAAAACTTGCCATTAACAAGTATAGAACAGAACTTCAAATTGCTATCTAAACAACACCAGTAGTTTCTGTTTGTTTCTGGTTATTATTTATAAATTCTGAACAAGCAAATTTGTTATTAGACTAATTATTTGCAACTCGCAAACCTTTTCGTCAATGCGTACATTCATACTTTCCATTTTATAGTCTTCTTTCAGGAGACTACAGGATTTTCAGTCATTTCATTTATAAAAATTACTGATAAGTGAGCAAAGTCTTTGTAAAAGATGATGAAACACAGAGAGCAAACAGAAATGTTGGGTGGAAGACAAAGTAAATCTAAATTTTAAAACAAAGGAAAAGGTTATCAAAGTTTCGCTCTCACGAACCTCAGTTTCTTTTAACAGACTTGCAGGCAAAGTCATTTTGGCAGGTCAGGTTATCACACTGTGCTATAGTTAGAACTACTGACTGGTTCTGTGCTGTTGTTTGTTGAGATGACTAAGTTGTCATTTTTAATTAGCTTTATGCTCTTCTCAAAGGCTAATTACTTTACTTTTTATCAAGATTCCTTGATTGGTAATGACAAGGGTGCCATGGTTACGTATTTTTAGAGAATTCCCCAACCTGCACAATTATATGATTTTCTGTTCCCCCTGGATTCTTTGTGCAGTAAAGCCTTCAGTAAAAGTAATGGTTAAGAAAAATACATATTTACTATTGATATCAGTATGTCCTTTTTTGGCAGGAAGACCATTGCTAATGTATTTAGTCAGTATAAAAAAAAAATTGCACTTAATTTACCTGTCAGTGACACTAGTGCTGCTCTATTACCTTGGCTGAAGTTACCTCAGGCAAACTGAATTTGAGATGGAAAGCCTTTTATTTTTTTTCCTTTTACTTGTCTATAGTTGTACGTCTTCCCTGGATATCATGGAAACCTGGGCTGACCCAACTGAACACTTATTTCAAAGTGTAGAAATTACACAGACACTGACTTTCAGAGAGCATTTACATCCATCTTCACCAGTATTTGGTTGAAGAGCCATTGAGATAAGTACAAGAGGTGAATTCACAGGCAAAATCTCTCTTTTGTTTGGCCACCTATGGATTGCTATAATCTATTCTCTCTTGAAAAAGGAGCAGCCCAAAAGGTGACGCTTCTGTGAAGGCTCCCTCAAGGAGGGGGGCAGCAATGGAGGACATGAATACTCCTCTGACATTTTTCAGAAACACAGTTATACACAGAGAATCGCTACTTTCCTCCTGTTCTGCAACACATAAATACACGTCAGACGTGTGGTAAACCAAATTCTCTCAGGAGCTTGTCCTGAAAGAGGAAAAGACACAATGATTTAGAGGCCACATCTGCAGCTCTCGCAGCTGCTTCAGTCCCTGCTGCTGGAGGAGAATCCCCTGCACCAACAGCCTCTTGACACAAGGGGTTAGAGCAGTTCCTGACAAAAAAAAAAATAGCCTGAGGGAACCTAACACTGTTGGAAAGGCAAGGATGGGATGTCCACAATGCGGCTTGAACGGAAGTGGTCACTCCTGCCATCAGATGCCCCATCTTGCGTCGTCTCTTCTACCACCTTGCAAGTGGAAGAGGATTCCCTGGTGATTACGACTCTTGTTGCATCCTCCGAAGTCTGTTGAGAGGAACATCAGACTAGGCTGCTTCCTAAACCAAAGGGAAGGTGAGCGTGGCACGGAGACGGCACGGCACGGCACACCTTTGTGCTCGAGATCGCAGGAGGAGCTGCTGGAGGGTGCGCTTGGCTGTGAGGGCCTGCTGGAACATCTTCAGTGACAGCAAACACATGTGGGACATCTCTGTAACGAGGCAGCTGAAGATGTGAGGATGTTCTGGAGTGAAGGCTTCCACAACCCCTATGTTTTGACGTTGTTCTTCTTGGCGATAGACGAGGAACATAGCAGCTCCAGCTACCACAGCGGTGCGGTGTGATTCCTTGCAGCCTACACGTAAAAAACACCTTCTTGGTAAGCATCTCATCTCCTTAATGAGCTGGTAACCTATCTATGGCTTCAGTAATTAAAATAAGATTTTATTTCTTTTTACTTATGTTAGCACCGAAGAGCAAGAATCGAGACAAGTAAGGTAGACTGGAAGCTACTGGGACTCTGGGAAACAGGTGTTCAGCTCCCTGCTTCCTCGTCTACAAGGAAAACAGAGAGGACTGGATCCTGAAGGTATTAAATGCCTAAATCTTATGGAATTTAATGTAAATGGGTGGCTTAATACAGTGGAGATCTGGGTTTAATCTCTCTATACCTTAGTCCTTCTTCTGTCCTCTAAGTACAATAATTCTTCCCTATTCACAACAAAGTACAATTATAAACATGTTAAAGAAAACAAGGTGCTCAGCTAGTGTTACCTTTAAATGTGAAAAAAAGAAATATCTAAGCAAGACACTATGGTTATTTATTTATTGATTATATAGGAGTTTTCAGTTCTAAAAAGAAGTGTTTACCCACCTGTTGATTAATTGCTGGTTTTATTCCCCAGCTATAACCAGGACATGCTTTCTTCTCCAGAAGTTGATTAACAGCAAGGATCAGCAAGAAGGTAAGAACACAGCTCAACTTTTAGAAATCAGACTAAAAGTATTCTTTTCTCAATGCAAAACTGAGCCTTTTTCACTTTCAGGCTAACTTTCAGCATCTCAGCTTTCTACGTGGAGCCTTGCTTCCAGTATAAATAAATGATCCCACATTCCGTCATGATAACATATGCTCATGCAGAGCTCAAAATTAGAAGGAATATGAAGTGTTCTATTAATTGCATGAATGTTGATTGTTAAAATCATGTGCTAATTGGTAATATCTGTGTGCAGTAGGTTCCCGCAATATGTGTTAGATTACATTAACTGTGCTTGTGACTCAGATATCAGGCATTATGCATTTTATAGAAGGATTTTTTAAAAAACTTTGCGTAATTAGCTTCTATAGATTATCAGTGCAGAAAAAAATTTAGTAGAAGACTGTGTAAAGGGCATGTGAAGTTAGAGACATGAGGAATATTGAACTCTAAAGATGCATCTGCTTCTCTTTCTCATGGTGTGCTTTCCATCACACACTCTCCAAAGTAATTCTCACCGTGTTTGTCTTGAGGTAATTCCCAGAGAAGCAAGTATGTGCTCTTTCTCATTACCATGGAGATCACAATATACATTCAAAAGTTACCTTTTTTTTTTTTGAGTGGACTTTCTCACTTTTCAGTCTTTTCCTTTGCATCCTCCAGGCTTTGATCCAAGAAGCATTTAGGTACATTACAGATAAATTAGATTATCTCTGTACTCACCTATCAGTGGGGAAGTTGAGCATACTTAACAACATGACTCTCCTGTACCAGATGTGCTTCCTCTCCGTTCTTAATCCCTGCGGAAAATTTCGTACGGATCTGGTTTGTTCATTGATGTTTTAATTTTATTGAGTGTCATGAGTATTTATTAAAATAGGCAAGGTAGAAAGAACTAAAGCTTGAAGCTAAATATGGTAAATTATGAGTGGTTTTAGGAAGCGTAATGGTTATTTCCACTCTCTACACAGCTTAATGCAGCTTCACTGTGGCGAGGGAGCGGGAGATGAGCCTGACATGAAAGCACAGGAATGCAGTCTGTAATACTCCACACATATATTTTTGTGGTCATCCTCTTTATAGCACCAAATTTATTGATGTATTCGCATTTATGCACAAGGAAGATGTTGTCCTTTACTTCAACACCTACGCCGGGTGCACTCAAGCCAGCCCTGGCACTGCAGCTGCCTCTATGGTGCATCCTCCTCCTCAGCCATTGCAACAGATGTACTCCTATACTTATGGGGGGAAAAAAAAGTATCCAATGCAAATTCATTCGTATTTCGTGTGAATTAGGCCACTTCTGTAACACGCACGGATATCGTGCTCCTGCGCTCTGCAGAGTAAGCTGATGGGAACAAACCATCTGAGCACCCTGTGGTGCATCAGCTGTAACTCCAGCAGATACTTTTTGGTGGGTGCTGGCTTTAAATTGTATATAAATTCTTTCAATTAGCACTTTTCTTATAGTGGTATTATTCTGAGGGGCTGACATATCTGAGGAAGTGTCAAAAACAGTCGTGCTTGCCCTGGCAAAGGTTTTGCTGGAGCCCTTCCCTGTTTAACACCTGCTATTACTTCAGGAGACATAACATTAACTAATGCAAACTTACCTCTTCTTCCAGAGAAAGTTTGAAAATAACGATTAAAAAAATGTATTTGGAGACAGACCAGGCAGATTTTTCTGGTTAAAAAAAAAAAAAAAAATATATGTTTCATGGGTTGGGTTGCGTTGAGAAAAATACTTAAAATGAAACTGTTTTAAATAGCATAATTTTAGTTCATTTTACAGCGAACCAACTTGGTAATGACGCAAAGAATTAAAACAGGTTGTCTGAGAGGAAAAATGGCTGCAGTTTTGGGAAAGAGGGCATTTACAGAAGTGTTAGAAGTCTTGAGTCTTATCAGGGCTATTCCTCTAATATCTGTTGATTTACTGGTCTTGAAACAAGCAAATTTCATGGGTTCAAGAGCTTAATGTTAAGGCACACTTCATCGGTTGTCCTGAGAAACGCAACAGATCTACAAGGAAATCAGTTTTAGCCCCCATCCAAAATGTTGACACTGAATCAAACAGAGCATGAACTATATTCACAGTTTTAATTAAAAGAAAAACTGACAAATTTCCAACATGCTAGTGTTCAGAAGATGGTTATCTGTTATAGAAATACTTTTTCTAATGTACATGCTCTCATACATGGAATAGTTTCTACATTTATTTTGTTATAATTGTAAACTATGGCACAAATACTTAATCTTACCTATTTAAATAATGTTTTCCAATTTCTTAGAAACTCTTCTTCCTCTTCTCCCCCCCAACTCTGACTCACGAAGTGATGCATTGAAAAGGGTGAACAAATTTAGCAGATGAGATGACCACTGGAAATATGTGGAAAAACTAACAACTAAAAAAAATATCCAGAAGGAAATTGCTTACTAATTTTTAAGATACAAAGGTTAATCTAAAATGACTACCAGCCTTCGAAAGGTTAACTGTCAAATTAAATAACAGGGACATACAGTGGTCACTGGCTACCTGGGGGAATAAGCTGTTAAATTACTTACTTCAATTCACATAATTTACAAAGAGATTAGCTCCTTGTGTCTGTGTGGAAACTTTGCGTATTCCAGAGAAGGTTTTATTCTCCCTACGCCCATGAGGACCTGGCTGCCGGTGGGAGCATCTGGGGTAAATGGTGTGTGTTTCTGAGGAGGTAAAAGAAAATTGGGGAACAAGGCATCACACTATGGGAAATAATAAAAATCATATAATGGTTTGGGTTGAAGGGACCTTCCCAGCTCCCCCAGTGCCCCCCCTGCCATGACAGGGACATCTTCAGCAGCTCAGGTTGCTCAGAGCCCCGTCCAGCCTGGCCTGGGATGTCTCCAGGGATGGTTCAGCCACCACCTCTCTGGGAACCTGGGCCAGGCTCTCACCACCCTCAGGGACAACAATTTCTTCCTCATGTCCACCCTGAATCTCCCCTCCTTTAGTTTAAAACCATCACCCCTTGTTCTGTCGTAACAGGCCCTGCTAAACAGTCTGTTCCCATCAGGTTGCTCTAATTTTCTTCCAAATAACTATAATTTTCTTCAGAATAACTATAATACAAGCCATTATGTTCTCTGAGCAGCAAATTTGTGGGCACGGGTCGCTGCTCTCAACCAAAGCCTCCGGGACGAAAGGAGTGAAAAGGGTGTGAGGGATGGGGTGACTGCAGAGGGGTTTTGCCATGTGGGGCTCAGTTGAGTTGTTGTTGAGGGGCAGAGGAGAAGAGCCGAGAGCCGTTTGCCGGGCAGGGTTCTGCGGCGCTGAGCTCCGCTTTGCGCAGAAGCAGGAGAAGGTCTGATGCACCCAGGACTGAAAGACGTCACTAATTTTTACCGAAGCCAAAGGGAACCGAGGACAATGCTGGATGCATTACTGTGAGCTGTTCTTTTCTCATTACTCTTTGTTCCATTGTTTCAAGCTCGCAGGAGCTGGCAGCTTGGGAGGAGATGTCACCACGTAGCTCGCTGTCCTCGAGAGCCGCTCCGGAGGGTGGTTTTGCTCCACGGAGAGGCTGCGGTGACCCCAAACGGTCTGATATCTGGCCCCAAAACCAGGCAGCGACTCTGGTGAGGAAGGCAGACTTCTGCTGATAGCAAGTACGAGGGGCTGCTGCCAGTTGGCTCATTGACGCTGGGAGCACGCGGGCGGTGGGAGAGACGCAGATGTCTGACAGCAGAAACAGCGTCTTCCCAGCGCCGTCTGCACGAGGCGCTGCTCTCGCCAGATCCCGGGGCTGCCTCGTTCATAGGTGCCCCAGCAAAATTCTCATGGAGCTACATTCTCCCATGGAGCTACAGCAGTGCCTGCGGGCCAGGGCTGGTCCCAAGGGTCACTTCTTGCTGTTCCCTTTCGCGGGCTGTGTGTGCAGTTCGCAACACCAGCGTCGGGGCAGGCTGGAGGCTGCTCGTGCCTGGCTGCAATGTGTTCCTCAGGCCGTTTTTTAAAGGGTTTTTTTGCTACCTAACCAGGTCGCTGGACTGGCAGAAATTATTTCTCCCCTCCCTTCAAGAGCAATGGTTTCCTGCTGTTAATCCAAACCATAAAAAAAAAACTTAAATATATACTGTGAAAAATGTTATGCCTACTTAAGCAAGATAGTTGCCTGTAATAGTTGGCCATAAAGCAATCTGAAATGTTTATTGTCTGTTCCCCAGCTGCAGTTTTATTTCTTTTTAGCAGTTTTTGTGTCTACAGGATTTTCTTCACGTTGAAAGTTTCAAAAGAAGTCTTTCCCTTTCCCCGCGTATACAGTGATTATTCGCACAGCAGATCCTGCTGCCAGCGCAGATTATGTACAAGCGTTTTTTTCAAAACTTCCAGTTTCCTAAACTTTTTTCTAGGAAAAAAAAACACATCATTTAAATCAATAGCAAGCCTTGATATGATAGGTTTTAAAGGGCAGGCTGACTTCCAAAGGAGCAGATAATGTTAAACAAGATCTCTTTTGTGAGGGCTGAAATAGGAAATCAAGAAAATAAGAGAGAAAGAAAGAGAGAGAGGGAGAAAAAAGGAAAGAAAGAAGGAAAACAAACAGCCAAGGTTAGGGGGTTGTAAAGATGTGGCTGCTGGATCTAGCTCCAGAGACAATGTGTATTTCATTGCCACGAACAAACTGTATCCAGGGAACAAGCAAATGAAAAAGTGAGGACAGGAGATATCTTATTTTTGTTGTTTGTTTCCAAAGAGTCCACCCCCACATAGGTCACTTGGAATTCATTTGTCTACATCCTGGACTGCACGTAGGGGAAAAAAAAAATGCCTGGGATCTGAGAAAGAGGAATGCGATAGGGCATGGGAATCACAGCGTCACGGTGGTCACCAGAGCATAGTTTGGCTCGTCTTAAAACAAGCAAGCACCGTTGGACCTCTGTAACACGAGCAAATCGGCCGTGCTATCGGGCTACCTATCAGAGGCTGAATGCTTGAGAAAAAGTGTGTGGGTTTTTAGACGGAGCCTGGGGCGTTGGAGGGTTCTCGGAGTGCTGCTTTCCTCTTGACATCCAGTACTACTCAGTGACCTCGGCAACAATCCAGTGTACTGTTACAGTTCATTTCAATAATTAAACAGTTCAGGGATGGCAAAGCTTTCTTGTTGTCAATAGAAAATCAGGGCTGCAGCTTGCTGCTTTTTTTTTTTTTTCCTCCCCTCTCTCTCTTTCCCTCTACTGAAATCAGAATTGTTTGTTTTTAATTATATTAGCTAGAGACAATTAATTTCACAATTCGAACAAAAAAATGTTTTGCGAGAAGGACTGGCAACTGGTAAATGCAATTATTATTGTAGCACATTTTCAAAGGAAGAGATCCCAGCTCCAACAAAGTCATATGTATAAAATTTCAGTCGTATAATATAGTCTCAAACAGCAGATTTACTCTGCAAAAGATGGGAACTGCTCTCCCATCTGGAGCTATGTTCTGTTCCTGCCACGTGGACCCATTTGATACCCGCTCCGAAAAAAACACCAGCCAGCAAAATAGACCACTGCCCATCAGCTGCTCCAAATAATTGGTTGATATGCCCCTTTAAACTTGCCTTGTGTAGAGATGATTAATACTACCCCCCTTTTAAGTGCAGCCTTGCAACAACAACTTAAAAAACCCCTCTCTGTGCAAGCGGCAGCATTTACATTTTTGCTGTTTGAGCAAAAAAAAAAAAAAAAAAAAAAGAAAAATAATTCAACTTTATGTCAGGGATGTTCTTGCAAAATTTCCTACAATTAAAAAACTATTTTTTGAGGAGCTGGCTGTGCCCCTTTCATTGCCCATCTGGCTCCCTCCCAGCTGCTCCCTGGCTGACTCTCTGCTATTCTGCTACCAGCGTGGCAGGAGCTGCTGCGAACTGGTATCGCCGTTTCTTTCTCTCAGCGTTGGTCTGCGAGATTGCTAGGCCACGGTCTGGCCTCGCTTACACTGATTTACTTTTATGGGATTCAGTCAAAATGCCGGGGATTTATAGCGCTGAGGCGAAGAGCAAAATTTAACTCTTCGGGTCGGGAGCGCTGGAAGCGTTTCAGGTCCGTGGGGATATTTTTCTACCGGCCCCAGTGACAGTCGTGCCGGCCCCTGTGCTGATACACAGCCCGTTCCTACTGTCACACTCCTATTGCCTTGTCCACGCTCGTTTTACACGCCTCACGGAGTTTTTACCTTTTTTCCATTACTTTACCAGTGTCATTGACATAAGAATATTAAAGAGAAATATACTGAGACATCACTTCTTTGGGACCCGTATCTGACATCCTTATTCACAGCCAACAGTACTTCATTTTTCCCAAATAGCTTAATCCTTTCAGTGGGGCAGCTGCAGACGGAAGACCACATCCGCAAAAGGACTTTGATATGGTTATGCTTAAATTGTAGGCCTGGTAGATTACTGTAGCTTGAGATAGAAGTTAGAGAGTCTTTGCAGGGCGCGTGGAGAAATTTAGACATTGCAGAGGGGGAAAGCATAACTTTGGGAGTCTAACCAGGCAAATGCTTTTGTTCAACAGCTAAAGCACGTTGGTGGAAGAGTCATCTGCTCCTTGGCACCATGGTGGGCACCTCTTTGCTTGTGGTTCACCTCGATCGCGTAACGCAGCATCTTCATCACGTGCAGCATCTCCACCGTGTGAGTACCATCCCCATGGGTGAAGAGCCTGGCTTCAGTGCCGTGATTTTCCAGAGGGGATCCAACCCTTCAGAGTCCTTGTTTTAACCCAGAAATAGGGAAGTGTTCCCTTTATGTGGGTCTAGTTAAGTCCTTATTGAAGCAACCACAGGCACGGAGCAAAAGCAGCTCCAAGATAAGTGTGGCTTGTCACGGTGTCAGTGGGACAGCTGCTCTGGTGGGATGTGGGTGGTGGTAACCTCTATTTCCACCTCTTTTTAAGGCTGTTATATTATTTTATGTTCAAATAGTTAATGGATATATCTAACACAATTCTGTTAGCTGCCTGCAAGCTCGTATGTCAAAACAAAGTCATATATGGACTGCAAGCATTCAGTAACAGCTGTACAAGGTTTATTTTCTGTGTTAAAGGTCTAAAACAAGAGTTAAACCCAGACCTTCATTAGATCTGGTTTAAGGCACTAGGTTACAGGTCAGGTTATCAGCTTGGCCTTTAAAGTTCACATTTCCGAGCCCAAGCACAACAAACCTCTCATGTAGCAAACTGACCTTAGGTGGAAGAGCAGGTAAAATATTCCCCATGCACCAAAAATCACAGGTAGAGGAGAGACAGCTACCCACAGAGGTGCAGTCATTTGTGATGGAGCTGCTCTTGCTTTCAAGAAGAGCTCCCCCAAAACCCGTTGGCCTGTGTTGTTCTGTTCGGACATCAGAGAGACTGGCCTTGCCCTTTGACTGTGTTTCTAATTTCTCTGCTTGCTCTTTTTCGGTGGGAGGTAGGGTGGAGGAAACCTTGCAAAGCTGAAATGATATATTAAGTCTCTCATTCTTTCCAGGTAACTACATGCCAAGTCTCGCAACAATGTTGGCAGGCTCCCAAAGTTGCAAAATAATGAAGAAAACGTTGAGTTTAGGACTTTGTGCCCATTTTAAGCAACGTTCCTTGTAAGTGCAATTAAAGCTTCCACTGGTTTGACCTCGAGAAACAGGGAAATATAGAGATGCAATGGAGAGCTCAAAAATAGCCTAGAAAGGGTTTTGAAGTATCATCTTGTACCTTCAATCTTATTCCTAAAGAAGAATAAATGAAGTAATTATTATTTAGGTACCACAGGAGTTCTAGCTTGCACATCTGTGGTAGGTCAGTGCTGGCAAGCCCAGCACGAGCTGTGCTGTGCATGTTTGAAAGCAGCTTTGAGCATCTTCTGGGGCTACACTGATTTGCTCTATGGACATGTTACTCAGCACTTGTCGATGTAGCTTTTGCACGTATCTGGACCACTTGGGAGGTTGCCTTCCTAGTGCTTGCACATTGTTGACCCAAAGCTGCCTTACCACAAGGTAGACTCCAGCCTTGTCTGCAGGCTGGGGCAATATAACTGTTAGAGAGGCATAAAGGTAGTTTAAGGATACTTAAGTTTTGCTGCCACTTGCTATTACCATTATTGATAGATGTTGCTATTATAGGGAGAGGCCTCTCAGTGTGAAAGCATTTTTGTTATTCTTTGGTCTCCACTATCATAATTTTTGCAGAATTTACTCGTGACAGATGCAACTTCCCCGCCTCCAGAGGTAGTGAAAACAAAAAAAATCATATTGCAAAAACTTATGAAAACAATTCCAATTCATATACCATAATCCTGTTCTAGCTATAATAGGGTGAAACCAAAGTTTTTGAGCTCTTATCCTCAAGGATATCGCACAGTAAGTTAAAAAAAATCTTAGAGTAAAAGCGAAGAAGCCATCTGATCCTGGGAGTCACCATGGTGGCCTTAAAACAACCTGTAGAAGTATTATTTCAGTGATTCATTATTCAAACCCCTTTCCACCTATAGGGCAAAGGAAGAAACTTCCCCCATCCATCCCACTCCATAATGTTTTTAGAATACAAAAGGAAATACCAGAAACACAGAAGCCCCTATTGGTACCAGCGGAAATGCTGCTGGCACATCAGTGGATCACACAGACTGTCCACACTTGTTTTCTTGCTACAGGTCTCCAATTAATTTCATAAGAAAGATCTGAGCTGCCTGAATATCTGTTAGAAACTGCAGTGCTGAGGATAAATTTAGTCTCCTCAAGACATATCGTGGATGAAGAGACTTAACCCTACTGCCATGGGTTTCAGTGGCAGGCTCAGACCCACTGAACTCTGGTTGTCTCCTTCAAAGTGGCACAGCCAAAATAGACTGGGAACCCAGAAGTTTATAGTTAAATGGTTGCTTCTATTGGAGCCAAGAGTTGCAATCCTAATGACATGATTACAGCGCTGAAAAGTGATCTAAAGTAATAAAACAGAGGATATTTACCTTGAGGACGGTTGTGTTTTGTTGTATGTTTAAGAGAAATAACATGTTTGGCTAAGATGTTTTTAACACGTGGCTTTTTTTTTTTTTTTTTTTTTTNTTTTTTTTCTTTTGGATATGTGAAGGTTTCCAAACAGAGTGACTCATAAGAACAACGCTCCCATTCCTGTTCCATGAGCTGCCTCAGTAGATGTGCACCGAGCTGCTGGGGAGACAGCAGCTGCTGCAAACACAGTGCTGCCTATTAACGTTAACCAGCAACTTCAACTTTTTGGTGCTTCAGATTTATTGACTTATTTATTTTTTTTTTTTTCTATTCTGTGCTTCTGGCTGTGATGTGGTTTGT
The DNA here is from genome assembly GCA_013399365.1 of Pampusana beccarii. Taxonomy (NCBI): domain Eukaryota; kingdom Metazoa; phylum Chordata; class Aves; order Columbiformes; family Columbidae; genus Pampusana; species Pampusana beccarii. The sequence goes on from VWYH01006474.1 coordinate 79,219, forward strand.
GCCAATGAGCAGGAGTTTGTTATTGTTTGACTGCTAATAGCTGAGCAATGTATTGTACTTAGCGGGGGTAAGGGAAACTGGCTGGGTGGGGAGGCAGAAATCAGGCTGGTGGGGAACTTCTAATATTCAGGTCCCTCTACCTGCTGCTGCACTTGACTTAGTAATTCGTGAAAACTTAGCTAGTTACAACTTGAGATAAGTTGGGTTTTTGACTCCTCCATTCCTGCAGTGAGGATGCACCACAACCTCTCTTCTCTGTTGTTTGAGGACCTTCTCTTAATTTACATTGCAAATATAAGTATGACTAATTTATACCCACTTGCTTCTTTCTTTTTCCTACTCTCTCCAGATTGCTCTTTAGCTGGGATAATGTTTTCTCCTGCCCGGTGTTTATGTTGACTAACAGTGAACCCATTTTCTTGGAGCTTCAGCTAAACTGAAGCTACACTTGAGCTAAACTTCACCATACACTTTGTTTCAGGGTGACCTCTGGCAGCCCTCTGTACCACGACATTTCCACTTCATTCTGGAAGTAATTCCTTTGATGCACCCTGAGATTAAGCTGCCTTTTTTTACAAGGTTACGTTAATGGCTAAAAGTTATCCGTTAATAAACTCAGATGTGTGTTCTCCTTGTTGCCTCCTGCTTATGTTGGGTAGAATGAAATCTAACAAGGTTAAGATAGATCACAGTTTGTAAAGGTTTTCCTAACTTTTCACGTATTTCTGGGATTTTCTACTTCTGGCTGGAACCAAGGGCAAGAAATTCCTTCCTCTGAGTCTAATCCTGGAGTCCCTCGTTGACATGAAATGTGCCCTCAGGTCAAAGGGACTTCAGCCTGAAATGGAGACAGCAGAGAACTCTGCTGACCTTTATTTTAAGATATTGCCTGGAATCTGGGTCCATGTGGTAGCAGTTTCACCCACCTCATCCCAGCAGCCGGGATAAAGCAAGTAGTTTCAGTATTATTGATTTACATTTATGTACATTATAATGATAACGTGACAATCGTAGAATCATGCATAAAACAGAGACTTGCTGTCTTATTTTCTGTGTGTATCTTCCACCAAAGGCTGGGAGATACAAAAAGCTCTTTGCCATAGACGAGGGGATTTCTTCTGTCTCTGCAAATGTGGCATTTCTCCCATTTCCCTTACCTATGCTGAGGTTAATGTTCCTTCTTGGTGTGGTGGTCTCTCCTATGGGTATCTCTAGAAACAGAGGACAAGGAAAATACCACAGGCATGAGCAAAGTTGAGACTTGGGCTTCTCTGGTTTAGAAGCCAAAACCTCTGCCAGATGCAGAGGGACAGCAAGTTCACTTTTCATCCCCCACAAGCAAAAATTTGAAAGAGATCTTACATATTTTTTTGTTCTTCAGGTTGAAGAAGCCATGGAAGACGATAATGGCACCTTAAAGAAACTGCAGAATTTGGTTTAGTCCAGTAAAACCAAGACAAGACATGGAATTTAATAAGGTAGTTTTCTCTTTTTATTATGTTTCCCACATTCTAGAGCTTCACGTAATAGTCTGTTTGCTTTAGCCGAAATCAGAAAACCTCCATAGTCATGGCAATAGAGTCCTGTATAAATTCCTTTTATGCTAATTTCAAACTGTGTTAGCACATATACTGCATAAACATCCCTCATCTCAGTACCTGATTCTGGTACTTTTGTCTGTTGAGTCCGCAAGTTCAGAGCATTAACTCTGAAAAGAAATTAATGAAGAATAAATACATATATTTAAGTGCAAACAAATCAGTAGTAAAATGAGAAGTTGAAAATACAGTGAAACAAAAAAAGACATTAAAATTATGGTGAGTATCTGAGGCATAAAAAAGAGACTAGACATAACTGCTAGCAGGTATTATATAATTAAGTGAAAAAAATGCCTGAATACAACATGGACAGCCTTTTCATAGCTGCAGTGAAGTCTTTCCAAGGGAGCCATGTCTCTGGTGCTATATTGGTAACTCTTTCCTGGCGCAGTGCTTTTCCAAAACTATGGTAACTAATATCAGCTAATAATGTCCATGGGGGACTCTGTCGCTGGTCAGTGTGAGTCTGAGCTCTGTTTGTCCTATTCAGAGGGAAGAGCTCTCAGATTTGTTCCAAAAATAAATTGAAAAGGCTCTACGGGCTATAGTTTTAGATCAGGTGAACTGGAGAGGACTTGACTGCTCATCAATGATGTGTGAGGGCTCAGCCTTTGTTACCATCTTATCAAGTACTGTTTTCACTTTGCAGAGTGGACAGGACTACATGGGAAAAAAGAAGAGTGAAGATTCACACCCAGAACACCTCATTCTTAACTTGTTCAAGTTTTATCTCATGTTACTTCATTGAGCAAGCTAGGATTGGGATCGGCCAGCTGTAAGGTGAGACGAGCATCCCTTCCCTAATGTCCAGCACACTGAAAAATGGCAGTAATAGGATTGGCTGATGTATTTCCTGCAGTGCTGACAGAAAATTAATGATGCAGAACCAGTATTCTTTTGCTGTCACTTAGGTCCTTTTTAATTGATATTTGAGACAAACAATTAGTAGAAACACAAAGTATCACCTCACTGTGCTCTCGTTTTACCTTGTTAGCTAATATCCATTTGCTGCATGGAGAGCAGTCAATGGTAAAGCGTTTCAGTACTTTTGATTGCCTGTGTGGATTTCTACAGGACATAGCACTGATTTTACTTGTGGATGTTACGATAGTCAGGATATCTACAGTGGGATGTGACCTTCAGCTGCCCTGGTAGGTCACCTCTAGCACATCCAGATGTCAGCAGTTTAATACCAAGTGAGCTAAATCTGATTTTCAGGCCCTATAATTTGTTATTTATTGTTTTGTGTTTAATTTCTAATTACCTGTTAAAAAGATCTGCGGGAAAGCAGTCAATGCCTTTTGAATTACTTCAAAGACACTTGGAAAAGTTGGCTGGTCACCATCTCACTACTGACCTGATGAATAACTCTAGGAGAAGGGTGAAGCTCCTGCCATCACCCTGAGTCCTTCCTTCCATGGCTGTGGACTTTCCTCATACAGAGCAGGGTGCAAGTCCATCCTCTAGAAAGGAGACACTTACTGCTATGAAAGATGCATTATTTAATATTAATTAAATTAATTTTGGGGGTAGTGGTATCTCATCCTCCTGCCAAAGGAGGATCCAGTTCTGGATTTCAGTTTGTTGGCAGACTGCTGAAGCCAGATCACCTTCACTTAAACCATAATAAGACTTCGCAACAACCCTTGTGACTTCAGCCACCTCAATTTTCCTTGGCTCCCATGTCACTGTGAGTATCACCAGCCCTGATAGACCACATAGTCAGTATGGGGACCACAGCTCAGGACCTTCCTGCATGGAGAGGTCCTCTCTGTGCTTTGGAGAGTAGCTAATTGGACTGCAAAACTGATTCACTTCTCTGCTTTTGGAGGTTAATTTTTTGGTTTTAAATCTGCTATCTGATTAAGGCTGGTTTTAGTTCTGAAAACTAATTTGGACATTAACTAATATCTGGTTCATATCCTTGAGGATTAATATAGATTTAGTTACTTACAAGTAGGTATTCCCTACCGTTATATAGCAATTGTTTGAAATACTTAAAACCACAGACTTAATAGATGTATTTGAATTGTAGCACCTGACTAATGCCTACTAAACTTGAGAAAGTTTTGTCCTGATTTTTTTAACAAAACAAAACTCAAAAGACAACAACAACAAACCACTAGCAAAACATAAAAATGTATGACTTGTACTGGATATCATAGAAAATCGTCTTATCCCCTCTGACATGCAATCTATGAATCTAGAATTTTTTTGGCTGACTCTGCGGAGTCCCTGAACGACACTGAATGTGGACAGATATATTAAGAAGGGCTAAGTGATTTTTTATATCGACAGATAGGCAGGGGAGTTGTGTGCATTGGTTCTTGGTAAAATTACTGAAAGTGTTGCAATGAAGTTTAGTAAACTTTTTACCTTCCATAATCACGGGCTTACCTGGGTCAAAAGCGTTAGTCATAGATATTCATTACAAACTGCAAGCTCATAAAAGGTGGCATATGGCAGTACTGAATTTCTTGCTGTATAAAGTTAAATTCATAGTAATAACATCTGTGCAGAATTTAGAGTCCCAACAATTAGACTAAGGTCAATGTACTGAGGCAAAATTGATGGCATTCTGCAAATCTTAAACGACAAGTTAAATAGGTATAAAATAAACAAACAACTTTATTTCTTATTAAAGACCAGACAACTGGGGTGTGAGAGCTAAGTGCTCATTATTGAGGGCCAAGAGGAGTAATATAACGGTGTGGGTTGTGTTACTGGGTTGTAATTCAGGAGTGAGGGGTGCAGGGGGCTCTCGCCTGCCTTTAGTTGACGATATAATACAAGTAAAAACTAATAACCCTTTGGCGGGACCCCGAAACCCTAACCAGTGAAATTATTCACTGCTCAGGCTGACTGCTTCAGTTTTATAAGTGAAGAGGAATCAGGCAATGTTTCTAGAGATACCTGTGGCTTTGCTTCAGCACCTGAATCGTTGTTTGCATATTTATGCTCTTTCCTCATTTTTCAACAAATTTTAAATGTGCAATGGGCAATGTATCACTGCCAGAGATACAGCACAGTTCTGAATATAGGCAGGGAACACTTCTATGCTACCTTAGGTTCTAGGTTGATTGTCTTTTTTAACACGTGATGTAATTTTTCTAAAGCTGTGTATGACCTTTGACTCGGTGTTTTCAGTGTGTGCTGCAGCATTTGGAGAGAGATCAGGAAATTCTGAATGGTGAGTAAAACCAGTATAACTGGGGGTGTCCCTATCGCAGTGCCCATTCTTTGGGTCAGTTTGTCTGTAGCGTCTGCACTTGAAATTTAAGAAGTTCTTGACTTGACGGTGTAGGCAAAAGTAATGGTGAAAACAATCTGTTTAAAAAGGTGAAGTTTAGTAGCTGCTTAATCAAAGCTACAAGCAAAATTTAAAGGTTTTAAACCAACGTGAATTGAAAAAGAGGAATTCTTCCTTTATCTCAAGCCTGTGTGCCTCATGTGCTCTTGCAGTGGTATGTAGCCCTCAGGTCATCATCTATTGTGGTTCAACTGCTACGTCTTTTCTTACCTCTATGCTATGTGCTACTCTAAAAGGACAAAAAAAGGGCCAACAACACTCCCAGAGCAGGAATATCACAGAAATAACACCTGTTGCTCTTCTACCTGCTCATACTTTCCCACTTCATAGCTGGGGATTCTGTTCATGCTTTTCCACAATGATGCACACAAATGTCTGGAGCAACATTTCCAACTCTGCAGCAAGGTAGGAGGAATGGGAAGAAAAGGGAAAATATTCCTTGCTCAGTTGTCAAGTTGGAGACAAGGAAACTTGTGCTTGTTCTTTTCCCATGCAGTGAGGAAAACATGCAAATGAAGTGTGAAACATAAATCATTCTGAAAACAGGCAGGAACAGCATCATTGAAAGATCAGGGTCATCAAGGGAAATCCAAATCCAGGGCACAACTGAGAGAAATCACAAAAAGCTGGGACTATCGCCACCACATTAATGAGGAAGAGTGTTATTTCAAAGGGAATAGTCAATGAAAAATGGCCCTTCAAAGTTTTTCTTTTTTTTTTTTTTTATTCTATAGAGATAATTTGGAATAGGATGGAGGAAGAAAGCTATTATATAATTTGAAAAACATGTTATGCCACCATTTCTCAACAGCTAAATCCTGCCTTTGTGTGTGTCCTGTGTATCATGCCGACCAACAGCATTGCATATGTACTCATGATTTAGTCATAGACTTTTCTGTTTCCAAAGCAGGAAAAAGACTGAAAGTACTTCATTTGAAGGAGAAGTTGGGCAAGGAAAATATATTCTGCTGACCAAAAAACAAAACCATGTGTGAAGAATGGAAGCACTGTATTGATTATCTTTAAACCGATGTATTTATCAACATCATTTTTACTGAGGTTATCCAGGCGAGCTCTTTATTACCATAAAGAAAACTCTCAGTTGGCAGCTATGTGCAGCGGTCATTCACTTAAAGATGAGAATTTAGTATCTTCTGGCATTGTATCAAGCTCCAGTACAACTCCAGAAGAACCTTATATATAACCTAACTCTGAAGATCACCTCAAAATTTGGAACAATAAGTACATTTCTTAGTTTCAGAGATGAGCCTGGTCTTTTTTTTTTCCCTCTTGTAAAAAATAATACCGTCTTTCTTCTAAGAACCTGTAATGTTTCTGGCCTGCACTCATAGTATGTTGTACAGCTAAGACGCTGGATTTTGCTAAGCAAGGAGAGAGGCTTTTCTTGGCTTGGGAGTCATCCAGGGAAAAAATAGGTATGCCGTGGAAGTATGCGGGAAAGGCAATAGGTGACGATGTTCTTTTGACCGCACTTCCCGGCCAAGGTTATATCATATTTCTTGGATACTGTGGAACTTGGAACTGAGGAATTATCTGATGGATTTACAATTTGGAAACGTTTTACCTCAAAAATCCCGGTGTGCCAAAAGTAAGTAGTTAAAAGGAAATACCTTTGTTTTTACAAAGATTCTGCGGGATGTGGGTGGACTCCGTTTCTGGAGAGCTCAGCCACCCGTGCTGGTTGCTAATGGGGACTTCCCCAGGGCATGGCACCAGATCCTACCAGCATCTGGGTTACCCTCCTCTGAGAAGGACCTCCTGGTTAGGTTAGCTCCTCGTATTACTCATGCCAAAAGCAATTTTGGCGGCAGAACTGCCCCGGAGCCTGGAGAAGAAGGTAGACCTGGAAGCTGTGGAGCAAAATGGGGACCATATCTGCCACCCCTTGTGCTGTCCCCATGGCTCATTTGATAGTCACAGCTGTGGTGAGCTCATGGACGGCCACTGCCAGGCCCCAGAGAGCTGCTTGAAGTGCACTGGTTATGCCTTCTGTTATTTCCAAATAAGGATTTTCAGCCTTTGATATTTTAGGTGAATTTTTGAAAAGTTATCAGTTCTAATTTGTGACAATTAAAAAAAAAAACCAACCCTACAGCTTTCCAAATAACAAATTAAATAAAAACAAAAGGACTTTAAACCAGCAACAAGTATAATTCCCTTTACTTTGTATATTTATGCTCAGCAAAGAGACAACCACCTTTGGCAGAGTAGAGGCATTTTCTATTTTTGCGCAGAAAACAGTGGTTTCCTCAGTTTCATTCTACTATCACGCAGTTTCCATGTGAGTTATTGGTTGCACCTTGTTTCCATCCCAAAGTGAACAGCATTTTGGTGGACAGCAAAGCCTGTGGTTCGTGCGTGTGTTGAGTATTAATTAGTTGTTACTCACGAGGATGTTGTTCCAGAAGAGACAAGGTTTGGCTGTGGCCGGTGGAGATGTATTCAAGGTGGTGCTGAAGGAGCAAATTCTAATGCTAAAAATGTCGTATGAAGGCATGCACCAGGACTCGTTTTTATCTCTTTCCAGAGGTGTCTGTACTCTGACAGCCACATACCATCAACTGAAAGGGGTCTGGTCAGAGTCTCAGACATGATCAGAAATAGAAATCCTGGCCTTAGCCAGTAAGGGCTAGAAGAGTTTGGGCTGGATATTGCACAAAAAAAAAAAAATCCAAACCCCCCCCCCCCCCAAAAATACTGATGCTTATGATATGTTTTGGGGCTTGGGTGGTTTTTTTTGAGGGGGGTTAGTTGTTTTGTTTGTCTGTTTGTTTGTGGTTTGTTTTGGTTGTTGTTTCTTTGTTATTTCTAAAAAAAAAGGGGGGAAGAAGAATTTCCAGATTATTATTAGCAATAATAATCTAAGAATAATAAATAATTATATATAATTTGAGATATAATGTGATTTTATACAGATATTATATTATTTGATGCATACATATATGTAATCCTGTCACAGTGCCATGTTCAGGAGATATGCTCCTGGTTTCCACACAACTCAAAATGGGATCAACCTGTGTGGCCTTGAGCAGAATAGCAGACATGCAGATTTTTTTTTTATTGCCGATTCCAACTCTCATAAATTCTTAACTTGCTTAGAATTCGCCAGATTAAATGAAAAGTTACCGTAATTAGGGATTTATTAAAACATGAATCCTTGACCCAATAGAATATAATAACTCATTTGTTTCAAATAAGAACTATTTAATTGTTCCATCACTGGCCTAAGCAGGCTGTGCTGAGGCTTTGAGGCCTACCAGTGCAGCACGCAGTCACAAATATTCTTCAAATCCACTTGCAAAACGCAAAATGCTCTGTGAAATTTTTGATCCTCAAACCACTATGCAGGCAGAAGCCCCTAAAACAAAAATGTGTCATTTTAATTAAAAATTAAAGCACTGAAAGCCCTTATTATTCTGCACTACAAAGCAAAGACTATTAAAATACTATTTTTATACAGAAGGCTCTGTTTTAATTTTTTTGTGAACAACCTTCCCACTCCATATCTTCAAAAACAATAGTTATTGATTTACAATCTTATAAATAAGACTGTAAAATCTTGTAACATGGAACTATAAATAGATACTTAAAAAAACATGAAAATTGCTCCCAAGTCAAGTCCATACATGGCGCTAGTCAGCAGAGAGCCATTTTGCAGAGGCATATAAACTGCAGTAAATAATTTCTGTTGAAAATGTAAAGAAATCTGAAACTACGCACTGCCACAAACAATGCAGCCATAATTAAGGAATAACCCATCCCTCCTCCCCATCTTTGAAATAAGCCTTCTCTTTCGTTTTAATTGGTTGGCTATAGAAAGCATATTACTATATTTGGGTCCTGTTTCCCTAGTACGAGAATAGTCCTACAAGGAATTCCCAGTAAAACAGTGTTGCAGTTCTACAGTATATTAAAAAAAAATAGCATAGGAAAGTGTTATCCAATGGGCAGATGTTAACTTAAAGTGCACATTGTTTGGAAAAGGAGTTAATTAACAACTTATTAATTGGATAGAAAGTCTGAAACTGTTGTACTTCTAGCAAATACATAATTTTCTTCAAGTATTATTAAAGCGTTTTTGTTGTACCTATTAAAGATTCTTGTCTCTAAGTTAATTTCATTATGCTAATAAGCTATCATCGTTACAGAACCTAAGCTTTGATCCATGTTAATTGTCGTGATCTTCAAAGACAAAGTCACCACTTACTTTAAATGAATTTTACATCTTTTTAAAGAATCACACGGAAATTAGGGGAAGTAATTAATTTTTTATTATGTGTCTCAATATTTTTAAGGGAGGAAGTCAATGGTATTGGCTAGAATTCATTTTAACATTTAACTAGGGAAAACAGCATGAGGCAAAAAAATGTTCAGATGCAAAAGATTAAAGAAAATTTGAAACTGGGACCTAATTTGTCTTGATAAACTTTGGTGTTTAATATGCTTCTTTTGTTCTCAGTGTGAAACTGCAGGGTTTTGATTTGTAAAAACTTTTTGAAGAATTAATTTTTTCTAATTTTTATTCCTTTCTTTGCTTTCCTTTTACTGTAAGACAGTGGAGTTGACCTTCAAACCATAACACTTTTAAATATCTGTGAATATACAAGGTTAAATCTATTAGTGGTCCGAGATTAGCTGTTATACACTTGCAAAGTGTGTACCTTCTGCAGCAAATTTTGTCTTTTAGTGAGTGATAACAAGCTTACATCAACCCTATGAGTTTTAAGCAAATAATAGAATATGTGTAGTAAGTGATCTATTCCTCTTGCCTTTAAATGTTGGTTATTTTAACCCTTTGATATTATACAAAGCTCGGTTCTGAATCAATAAGACATTTTTCTATTTGAGATCAGGACCTAAATATTAGTACTGTCAACACTGCTTGGATTGCCAATTTATAGTTTCCACAAATTCTCCTTTATCTTTTTCAGGCTTGCCTTGTAAAAATGCAGTATGAACATCTTCTAAAGAAGAAAATAACATTTAAAATAATTTAAAAGAAAATTAAAGAACAAAGTTTGTGCTATATTTTTCTCACATGCTTCACCATTTAAAGTCATGCTATATTGAAACTGCTCTCTGTCATATTTACAAAGTACAAGCATCCTGTTGCACTTGCAATGAAAAACGGTGCCTTTTTAAAAAGCAACAGACAAAAGTAATTTAAGGATAGTAATCATGATTGAAGTCAAAAGCCAGATTACCTACTTCATTCTCCCTAGATAGTGGCGTGTAAGTATTGTAAACGCAAGTAAACATCAAGTTTAAACTGAACCCACCCTGGGAGGATTTCTGCAGCAGACAGGTGGTGAGCTCATCGCGAGGATTTCTCAGCATTAATACTGGACTCATTTGGACTAACACCAGGCTTGAGTGACCCTCATCTGGATTTAACCTCTGACCTGTCAATCCAGAGACATACTTTCAGATCTCAACATCAGGTTTGTTTGCTTTTTTTTAAAACATAGATGACTTTAATCATTAAGCAGCTTTCATAACTGGAACATGTACATGTGCTATTCAGTGCTCTTTGATTTGTAATCTAGATTTCTGCCCATATAATCCACAGCATCTAAGTGAATTCATCGGAAGTTCAAAATTCTTTGATTTGGCATGCAGTGATTAGGCAAAGGATTGCACTGCTTATCTGTGTGGCTTTTCACTTTTTCTGGCAGGGTTTTTATTGTGCAAAAACCTCTACAGACATGGGTTTCTATTACTGTTGTTATTGTTGTTGTTACTATATTTGGACATTAGTTTCATAGCCAGCAGGGAATTTTCTGACAAACCAAGATTTAGTTTGATTTATATATATATATATATATTTAGATGCTAATTTTGATTAAGTTCAGATATAAAACAATTTGTGCTTCAGTTTTGATGAACTTTTGAAAAAGGTTATAGTAGGTCGAGGGCATGACATGAAGGCAGAAGCAACTCTGCTGTACAGAGAGGCAAGAGCTTCCTCACCACTTTGATAAATCCAAGGAAGGTAGTGGCTCCGTCAGTGCTCTCCCCTTTCCTGAGCAATTGAAAGGCACATTTTTCTCTGTCACATTTTTTTCTTAATAGTAATAACACTCCCTAAATGTTTGTGAAAATACACAATTCGAAAGTACTCATCCCAGCAGTACTGTGCTTGTCAAGTGAGTCATTTTTTCACCTGGCAGGATGATGTTGTAAGACTCAGTTGTCTTAACTAATCCTGGCTAAAATGCAAAATTCTGTTTTGTAAGAAAATTTCTGGCCAGCTCTAATCTTAACCTCTTGCGTGTCTGTAGCTTCTAAATGGATGTCACTGTTGTAATAGCTTTGAAAACCCATATGTTTGTAAACTAAACAAACCTTGATACTCAAAGGAGATGAAGACAAGAATTACATCTCTTGGCAATGGTGCTCTGAGCTCAGTTTCAGCTCATGTTGGCTCCTCATTTTTATGCCCGTATACTTCGCCAAATCTTCCTTATCTATGCAAACATATTAACACTGACTGTTTGCTAACGCTGTGATGCCTCAGCCTCTTTTCTTCAGTTTTGACCCTGATGTTACATAATAAGTTTGAAACTACATTTCTTGGTAGTTTACTGGGATGGCCTTTGGTTTCTCAACTCTTTCCCGAGAGCCCTCTCTCCTACCCACCCATGGAATTAGCTCCCCATTGCTCTCGGCCAAGACAGAAAGACTGCCACATAGTTTCCTGCCCAAAAATCTCTATATCCCTTCTCTGTCACGGGCCATAACCCTGCACCTCTAGCATTTTTCACAGGTATATTTTTTCCATTATACTAAACTTACATTGTTTAGCTTTTGCGATCAAACCCAGGTCTTTCCGAAGTTGTTCCAAACCTCTCCTTCTCCTGCTTTCCGCAGTCTGTCATTAGGCAGGCTTTAGTATCTTCTTAAAACAAATGTGTCTTGCATTAATACTTTAAAAACTTCTTCACTAATCATAACCAAAATGGCATCCTAAATACTATATATAAGTGCTGATAAGTGTTTCTAATACTGCCTACTAGGACTATTAATGCATAAAGAAAAAATAAATATTTGTCATCAGTTCCACCCAGCCAAAAGTCTTCCTTTAGGAATAGCATAACGTACTCCTTTGCAGTATATAATTGCCTTAATTATTTTTTGGCCTATCCACAAAAGCGTAGTTCCATTTCTCTCCCCATAGTATCTGAAGAATATGCAAATTCTGTTCACTCCAGCTCTCAAAATAAAAAGCCTAAAAAGAATCTCTTTTAGCTATTTAGGAAAGGCTCAGAAAACTTTCCTAAGTGTGGTGGTTATGTATGCCAAGAACTTTCTTATTCATTAAAGATCTTTGCTATTGTTCTAAGGTCTTCTCCTTGCCCAGGCTGGCTTCTCGGCATTCCTACAACAGCGATGTTCCTCGCAATGCCCGAAAAGTCGGCATCCCCCATCCCATCTACAGTCAGGAGCCCGCAAACAGAGAAAACTGACTCCAGCTCTTAGACCTTTTAGGCTCCCAGTTATGAAGCCAAAAGCATGAACCATAGGAGCATTTAGGGTTTCTGTGCTCTTTCAAGTTGCAAGTTGTAGCATAAGGGGATCAAAGAGCTTGATGGCTTCTCACAGCTGTAGGTGTCTGGTTAACAACCCCCAAGAAATCTCAGGAAAGCCACAGGATGAAGGTATTTGGGAGGCTGGTTCTCTCAAATTTTCTGTTTCCGACCTACCCTTAATCTGATATAGCTGAAAAAAAAACCCAGAAGCCTTGCACGTCACATGCAATGAGCCTGCATGGTGTTTAGGATTGGTCTCCATGCTACCGCAAAATTTTTATATTGCAACTTTTCAATTCTTTCTCTTTCTTCCTTCTCAGCCATTAAAAATTCCACTTTTAATGTGAAGCAGAGCCAGCGTTCTGTGACCACCGTATGAGCACAGTGATGTGTAATTCAGTTATAGGAAATCATTCCGTTTAAACAAGATGCTGAGGACGTGATCCAAAACAGGACTTCCAGTATTCCGTGACCTAGATGACAGCTAAATTGCCCTGCTTGTGCTATGCTCCAAACTCAAACTGAAAATAACCCAATTTTCCAATGTGTTAGTGAGAGAATATAAGTTCAGATACTCGATGGAGATGGTCTGCCTAGCTAGATGGAGACTTGTTGAGCTTGGTCTGAACTTCAGGCTGTGCAGGGTGTTTGTAAGGACTGGCCATCCTGGCCACCTTCAAGGCTGCACTTTGGCAAGACCTGGCACTTGTGGTTAGGCTTTTACGTTAGACAGAATCTTAAATAATCCCAGCATCTAGAGCTTATAATTTTTTATCTTCAAACCTCTGACCGTACAACCAGCTGAGTATTACCCTTTTATTATACCTCAGAAAAGTTAAAGGCATTCTGAGAAAAGCTCTTTGATTTTCTTGTTTTCCAGAGCAATTGCTTATGAAAAAGAAGTTTGACTCGAGACTTGCTGTGGGAATGTTGTTCAAGTACTGGTTAAGTGCCAGAATGTGTTGGGAAGAAAGAGTTTCCAGAAAAATATCACCCTGATTAAAACCTGACTTTACTTGAGTTTTCTTTATGCAAAGGGTTACCAGAATAGTAAGACAAAGTCATTAGTCAGATTTTCCTTCCCTTACTTGATCATTACCAGTGATGCTTTTATTGCTGTTATTCGAATGATTATTGTTACAACTCATCAGCAAGCTACTTAGGTACCGCTTTCCTCTTGTCTCACTTGTCACATGATATGTTAAATGTCTTGTTGATGCCTATCCTTGTTTGCCAGTTTTTCCACAGTACTCCTTTATTCTTTATTATAAATTTAATTTTATATTTGAAGAAAAGATGGAAAGAAAGTTATAATGCCAACGTTTGCGGGGTTTTTTTCCTCCCTATTTATGTTCTTCATGAAGTCACCAGTTTAACTATCAACAGAAAACAGCCCAGCTCATGCTAAAGGACAAAATTAAATCAGAAAACAGCAGAGGACAACAGAAAATACTATTTTGATAACTGAAGGGGTTATGTATAAATTTTCTCTTATAAGGCCATTTGTAAAGGTCATATGTTTCTGTTGGTTCTTTTCAAAAGACAAAACTGTGGGCAAATCGCATTTGATCCTGGTCTAGTAAGATCTTCAAAAGTGGCTGTGGGTACACAACCGTTCTCTAAATATTGGACTGAACAAACATCCACCACGAGATTTCTGTGAAACTTGCCTTGTTTTTCATCTTAGCCATGGATGTGGTTGAAACACCCTACTGTATTCTGCGAGTGCTTTACCACTCTTGGTAGGAGATCATAAGATGTTGGAGTTAACTGTCAGATGCTTTACTCTTCTAAAGACCTTTGCCTTTTAACTAAATGCTTGCTTATCTTTCTAATTTAACATAGTCCCACATTCTTTTTGTAGTAATTTTGGACTATCTGATAACATATAATGGAAAACATGTTTACGTCTTCCACCAGTTCTTGTTGCATATTTCAAATGCTTAGAACAACAATTTTCAGAAGCTTTCATTAAGGTTAATTTAAAAACTACATTAAATACAAACAGATTTTCTCACAAACAAAATGCAATGTGTACTTAACAGACTTCTGTATGTTATATTTGATAAACTACCTCATATAAATGCAAATTCTGAATTTATGCCAGAACCAGGTGGTACAGAAAATATTTCTATTAAACAAATAATGCTGGGAGAGCAAACTCCAAGTTACGATGTGTTACACTGAGAAAGAAGATCTTTTCATTGAGGTCATATATATATTTATGTTATTTCTTCTGAGTACTTTGCTGCTTCTGCACTAAAGACAGTGTAGTGCAGCCTTATATAAAAGGTAAGTACACATATGCATAGGATAAATATCCATTTTTAACCAAATTTTTTTTGAATGTTATGTATGATTATTGCTGACTCCTTTCGCTTTACAGAACAATACAGGAAGATGCCATCCTCTGAACTGGACCCTGAAACAAAGCCAGAAGGGTCGAAAGGAAGAGGAGCAACCGTCAAACCTGGAATCATGAGGTATGATCTGAAAACGGAGCTTTGTCCGCTTTTTGCTGGGTGCCAACTCATCTCGCTGCAGTTGGATGATGTTCATTTTGGAAAGGAACATGCAAACTAAAGCTGCCAGAGGCGACTCTAAAGAGCATATGATGGAAACAAATTGAGTCACCACCAGTGTGGCTAACATTGTTGGTGGAAACTGGGACACCCGCATGAGCCATTGTTCACTGCACCTCGTCTGGTTTATGTAGCTCGCTGGGTTGAAAGCTGGATCTGCATTAACCTTGTGATTCGAAGGGGGATTCATGCAATGTGGTTTCAATTGTCTATGGACGCTTTCAGTCTCCCTTGCGCGCTGCCAGTAACGATCAGTCCTACTGGTGTCCCACATGCGTGGTGTTGTCCCAGCTCACCCTCATGGAGCTGTGGTGAGGGCTGTTTCCTGATGTGGTCACTTTTTGCAAGTCTGCTAGGACAGGGGTTTTTATTCACTCTTCCCTCTGTCCCGATAACTGCTGCTGCACAGTAGTTTTCCCTGAATACATCTGACTGTGGAAATGTGTTGGGTTTGGTTTGGTTTTTTCCAGGCTGGTTTCTGTCCTGACTTGGTCTGAAGCTGCCTTTGGTGCTATTGTGGAAGCATCCGAGGCTGTGATTTATTCTCTCGAGCTCTGCTCATTCAAAGGTTGCAGAGACTGAGGCTTGTACTGGTTTTACCACCTATTTCCCTCATGCTGGAACACACAGCTCTGGTCTGAGAGCGTTTTTCTGTGGGCATGGGAGTGATGGGACCTACTAAAATAGCGAGAGATCGCTTCAACCACCGCCAAATTACAGCCAGGCATGAGGCAAATTACATCAGCTTTCTGACAGTGTCACCATGCTATCTTTGTGACAGGGACAGAGATAATGAGAATTAATTAATCAGTCTTCGATTCTGTGATTAGGGGGAAAAAAAAAAGAGAGAAGGGGAAAATCCTTCTGCTGTTATTCTGCTACAAAATACATGAAACTGGTGAGGTTTTTATTTGATGTTACTTCTCAAACATAGGGCAGGCCTTTGTAACGCAGCGTTCAGGGTTGCATGGCCGCTGTCTGGGTTAGCCCTTCAAACCCACCACTGATGGACCCAAGGGGCAGAATGTCTTCATTTTATATATCAATATATGTTGAACACCGGCATCATGAGGCTGATGTGGACGTTTTTACTGTCATGGTGCAAAAATTCCCGCTTATTTCAAGGCCTTGGGTAAAGTCCCAGGTACGCTCTTTTTTGACTGGAGCCGAGTCTTCCTTCTTTGTAGTATTGGGGGCAAAATTTCGTGTTGCACTCTTTAGACTGATGGCTAAATCTTAGAAACTGGTCACTTATGATAAAACATGAACTACATGGTGCCAGTGTCTGACTGGAATTACAATTATCTAAGTAGATTCATTTGTATCCCTTTCATAGCAGCTTTACTCTGGGCACAAGCTTTTTCTGTGGGGCATGGGAAGAACAAAATTAATCTTATAAAGAGGAGGGGGTTTACATTGAAATCGATAGTTACAGAATTAACTGGGTAAATGACTTTTTCTTAATTCTTCCTCTTCTCAGAAGATGCGGTTTTGATGGGTACACAAATCCAACAGCTGCCAAAAAGCTGATATTGCATGAAATATTTCATCTCGGCTGTATTGTGCTAGTCTGGACTTCAGTATTAGTGAAAACTGAGAGTGTAAAAAATGTCAGTGTTGGAGAAAAAGAAAGTATTCTGATTATTAAATATGAGTAAATTAAAACACAATAATGCAATTATTAAAAAAAATGTTATCACTTCTAGAAGAGTAGCATGGCTCTCCTGGGCAATTTTTAAATATGAGCCAAATATGTAATTTTATAGCTTGGAGTTAGATAATATGCAAACATAGGGTGTTTGCATTATTTCAGGGAAACAGAGCATTGGATTTCACAGCACAAGAAGTAGGTCTGCCACATTGCTGAAATTTTTGATGCAGTTGCAGTGGCTGGAATGAACTGCAAACCCCAGGGCCCAATTCACAGGCCAAGTTCATTTCCCTTTGTGTACCTTCAGTGCTCAGAGCCCTCAGATTTTCACTTTTAGCCGGGCAGAAGCAATCCTATCGTTCCTTCGTACCAACAAAGAAAAAAGGAAAAAAAAAAAAAAAGGTGAAAAAGCTTAACTTTGGCTCTTCTTCAGCTGCAGTTAGGAGATGCAACCCAAAAGATGCTGCTGCACCACTACAGGTTCCCAGCCCAGCTATAGGACTTATCTCTAATGACAGTGGTAAAACCTTCTGAACATGCAGTTTGCAGAAATGAATTGTACCAAGAGCATCTATAAAAGCCATAGCATCACTTTAAAGAGAGTATAATGTCATCATTTTTCAGTTGGGTATCTTCTCTAAAGGCAAATAATCACTTTTCCCATTAATGATCTGTAAATGATCGGACTGAATCTTTTTCCTACATTGAGGTTTCAATGAAGGTTAGGGGCAGAACTTTTAAAACGCGTATGGGGATGCTACAACTTGAATCATGTGGCATGTCTTGCCACCGCAAATGGAGGCAATAGAGTATCTGACAAAAATCTTTCCTCTGTATCCTGGGGACTACTGTCATTTTAACTTTTCTCTTTTGCCCATGGCTCCAGAAATTTGGCTGGTCTTCTAAAGCTGTTTCTGTCTTATACAGACATCCCAAATTCTTCTTTGATGGGCACAAGCCATGGTAGGAAAAGCTCCTGGTACACATGAGGGGCAGTGAATAATTTATGCACCAAAACCAGTGTCAACACCAGAGTGTCCATCCTCTAAGTCATATTAACCACATTAATTCAGCAATACAGTAGATGTATGCTGCTTTTATCAGGAAAAGAAATGTTTCATCTTAACATCAATGCAAGACATAGGTTACCAACTGAGCTGCTATATATCAGGTGATAGCAGATGAATTTTCTTATGCTGCAGATAACATTTGTGGCAGAGAAATTTTGGCAAAGGAGGGGAAGGAGAAGCTGTCTCTGATACAAAAAACACAATGGGAAAGAAAGCCTGCCTTTACAAGCCTAAGCAAAACCTTTAATGCTGTTCTTTCAGTCTAAAACACACATATTTTGTCAAAGTCCATTTGCCCTATGGAGTTACAGAATCACGGAAAATTGAATTATAAAACATATATATGTTCATGCAAGCTATCAGCCCATGCAATTCTTTAGCTAGCATGTTTAGCATCACATACTGTATATTAAACCAGAGTAGGACTGATGTCCTGCTCAGTGGAACGCAGATGCAGTATCAACACCCGGGTTATCACTGACCCCCACAGCAGGATTAGCATCGGAGATACACAACACACGGGTAGGACGTGTGACTTTCTTGAACTCCAGCTGTTCCAACCTTCCTTCAGATGCTTCTCCTTCTGAATACGTCATGCCTTTTGTATTTGGGAGCTTTCTCCTGGATTTCTTTTACTTGTTGATGTAGGAATTTCTAACCATGGCATCTAAATTCCAGGTCAGCATTAAGAATTTCATTTCCAAGCAGTTCCTTTGTGCTGTTTATTTGCAAGGACCAGGTCATTGCTATTGTAAATACTTTTCTCCTTATGTGTGTCCAAGGAGTAATCAAAATCAGAGTCTTGAAAACTGAAGATTATTTTATCAGGATGTCAGATGTTTCTCTCTAATTTGTCATTGGCTTATACTAATTAGTAAGAAGCTCCTGTCTCAGATATAGCTTGTATCCAACTAGTGGTTGTTCTGGAGAGCATTCAGCATCCTGAAGAGCAACGACCCAATTTAGAATGTATCGCTTGCTTTATGCTGCCTGATAGCAACTTCCAAAAGTTGGGAACATTAAAACGCATTTAGTTATTTTCAGATTGGTTAGTTCACTATAAAGCTTTCCTTTTAATATGTTCTGGCCTGTCCAGTAACTGTATTTGCATACAAGTTCTGATCCCAAACCAAATTTTTCTTTTTTTTTTTTTCCTTATAAAAAATAAGGTTCTGGTTTTCACTGCCCTACTCTGTAAAAGCTAACTTGTGGGTAGTCCTTGCTACAATTTAGGGTATTTATGAATGGTTCTACATAAAAGGAATGAAAATAACTAATTATAATAATACCGCTAAATGCCATGGCTGGCTAGAAAGTGGAAATCCCTTCCCGTTACATATTTTCTGTTTTTAGAAAAGGAATTAATCCAACTCTTGGATGAAAATTTAAAACCACAACATTTTTCATACGAAAGGATTTCCAAAAGTATCATGTTTTTAGAAATTCGCAGTGATTTTTCAAGTTGCTGATAAAAATGAAATTGATTAAATCTTTTTAAGCAATTAACCAGAAAGCTGTATTTTAACAACATAGAAAGAAAACTCTTCAAAACAACTCCTGTTTTCTCAACAACGTTTCCCTGGAAAGGATATTTTCTATTAGAAAAGCAATTCCAACAGAAAAGTTCTGCTATGGTCTACTAATTAGAGCATCTGGTGCACCCAGCTGGCCTTAGGTAAGATCAACTATGAGTATATAGCAACAGATATTTGCCCAACTCGTCGTTTCAAATCAGACGTAGAAGAGCCATCGGTGTCTCCAAGAACCTATTCCAGTGCCTGCCCCGAATGTCCTTGCCATGAGCCAGAACCTGTCCTCATCCAGGACTGGGACCTCCCTTTCAGCCAGCGCTTATGGATGAGAAAACAGAGCATTCTGCTGTTAACATCTCATAGAGAGACACTGTGTCGTATCTCATTAGGATTTAGTAAGAGGTGAGACCGAGAGCTGTTTAATAACCAGGAACATGAAGAGCAACCCAAGCCTCCGGAGGAGGTCAACCAGTGGCAGCGAGGCATAAATGTCCAAGGCCTTTCCAGACGTCCTGCCTGTTTCTGCCTTGAGCAGCTGGAAGCAAACGCAAGAGAGAGTTTTCTACTGAAAAAAATACTTTATGGCAATCAAAATGTTTGCGGGAAATATTTTGATAGGGAAAATTTTGCTTTCATCGCTTTCAGTTAACTTGTTTTATTTTTTTCCAAAGTGTTGAAAATCTATGGCTTTAAAAAAATTAATATTATTTATCTTGGAAACATTAGATTGGCAGGGACCCTCTGAGCACTGGGTTTCACACCCACATCTAATAATCCCGTATGTAAATTGATCAAGATCCACCTCAAACAGCCTCTGGAGCTGTTGTTTTCTTCCTTCCCGCATCCCTGTGCCCTTGTGGGATGGCTGCTGGAGAGGTCCCTTCACCAGGCTTCTCCCGAAGCTCATTAACTGCCGGATTATTTCTATTCATACTTTTATTAATATAAAATCTTCTCCCCACTTCTTTTAACCCCATTGGTTTATTTATAGACAAAAATTGCGTCTCAGGCTTCTTTTTATTGGGCTGAGCGTGCCTAGATCAATCTTTTCTCATTCTTAAATGTACTTCGGTAAATCCTCATAGGAAATGCCACACAGTGCATTTCAGTTTACTACATTTCTCTTACTCTAAATTTCACAGTTTCTAGTCTGAGATCAAGTCTGTCATAAAGAATTAATCCGTTATAGAGACAAATAGACAAATACATATGAGAAAACACATAGGTATATACACACAGAAATGAAATACATCTTAGACATATAAAATATGTGTAAATATATACTTATGAAAAGGGCAGTTTTATAGAAAGAGAACTATATAACAAAAATGTAAGTGAATTTTCAAGGGAAAAAATTGTCATAATGTTGCTGGGTCAAACTTGGGACATGATACTCTTGGCGTGGACAGAGAATCTGTGTACCTGACTTCTCATCATAGGTAGATGGGAACAAGTACAAAACAGGACAGAGGGCTAATGATCCTTGGAATTTGTCTTCATTCACTGAAACAAAAATACTGTTTTGAGTCACACTTCTTACACCTTCGTTTAGTTAGGATTTGTTTCAGTCCAGCAGTCACAGGTTTTACAAAGCCACTTTTTGCATTGTTAAGCAAATACATTGTTAATTTGAGAAAAAAATATATTCAAAGCTCAATAAACACTGGTAAGTATAGCATGTTATTTAGTCACATAAATTGTTTTTAACATACTGCTTTGATTCAACAGATAAAAATAATTCAGAATTAACTTGCTAGACTTAAGCCCTAAATGCACGCACAGTTTCCATGGAAGTCAGCATGTTGTAGGGCAGAATTTCATCTGTGTGTTTAATTCATCTTAATCACTATTATTAATTCATAAGTACTGTTTCCAGAAATGTATTCAGTTAGTTTTACATTAGTCAAAATCAATTGTATGTGATTTATTTTGATCAGTCAAGATTACAATTTCGATGTATTTGCTCTTATCCTGCATGTCAAGCCAGGCAAAGAAGAGTCACCATCTATCTATTCACTGTATTCTTTATTTCCCTTTATCAGGAATATTATTTAGGGCAAACGCAGTTCTCAGGCTGATGGGTTTTTACAGAGTGGGATGATGCAATGAGTGATGAAATGACACTGAGATGTCCATCTAGACCTGGAAGTGCCTGTATCCGTGCTGGTTGTGCTGAGCTGGTGGTTGTAGGTGATATGGGTTCTCTGTTCACACTGTAATGAGAATGAACAGAGGAGAGAAAACACAAAATCCAGCTCAGTACGATTGCCTGTCAAAAGTGGTTCAAATTCAGATCTCATTTAACCCGAAACAGCAACTTTCTGGAGACTGGTTTCAAATGAAGGGTTTAGCTTCTCCTGGACCACCACCAATTTCTGTGCAATGAGAAACATTATATTCTTGTGCAGGCTGGGGGTTGATGCTTCAGACATGGAAATTCACTTGGGACCTGATCCAAGCAAGTCTTTGGTGATTCCAGAGTGAGCACACGGTGTTGAGCACTTCTCCAAGCAGGGACAGGTGATACGTGCTGCAAGGGAGATACCCCACATCTTTGGCATGGAGGTAAGACTCTGCCTGTTAATTCGCCTTCTGAATTAGATTTGTAGAGTTTTCCAGTCCACCAAATTATGAGGGACCTGGGGGGTTCATCCTGGAGAAAAGGAGGGTGAGGGGAGACCTTATAGCTGTCTACAACTACCTGAAAGGGGATTGGAGCATGGAGGGGGTTGGTCTCTTCTCCCAAGTAGCAAGTGATAGGACAAGAGGAAATGACCTCAAGTTGTGCCAGGGAAGGTTCAGATTGGATATTAGGAAAAAATTCTTCATGGAAAGGGTTGTTGGGCATTGGAGCAGGCTGCCCAGGGCAGTGGTGGAGTCACCATCCCTGGAGGGGTTTAAAAGCTGTGTAGAAGAGGTTCTTAGGGACGCGGTTTAGTGCCAGAGATAGGCTATGGTTGGACTTGATGATCTTAAGGGTGTCTTCCAACCAAACTGATTCGATGATTCTAAATCCTGCCCCAGATATCCACCTACCAGCAGCTCACCCACAGTGCTGGCGGGTGCTTGGATGAGACCTGAACATGGACGGGACAGCTGGATGCAGCTCAGGAGCTTGCACCAAAATAAAGTGCTGTAAGGTGCAGCAGTTTCACTTGAGGGCTGGAAAACTGTATAGAGAGAAGCAGCTTTGCCTGGACCTTCCCCCTAAATTTTGAACACTTAAGGGGAGGGCTCAAATACATCTACTCCTGCTGCTTGCTTCCAGCTTGTGGAAACTGGCTGTAACCACATCTAAGTTTGCAGGGAGCTTTGCGGGAGATTCGTGTTGGAATACCTTGCAGAATCAGGTCCTCGGTTTACAAGTGTAGGTGGCGACTTTAGGTCAGCACAGTGAGTGCGGGTTTTGTTTGGCTGTTTTTCTTTATCGTTAGGTTGAGCCCCACTCATGCTGTGCTTCCAGTTTGCACTTAGTTGTGCTTGTTGCCAGCTGGAAACACCACTAACGAATAACACTGGATGTTCAAGTCCATTCAAATTCCTACAATGATTATATGCCTTCTGAAGATGCTCATTAGCTTCCCCACATATCTTTGTCTTTCTCCCAGTCCTTTCGGTTAAGTATTACCATTTTGGAAAAAAAAAAAAAAGCACTCCCATTTTTGTCTCTTTAATGGTACCTCCAGCTAGAGACAACTTTACATGGTGGAGAGAAAAAAAAATAAAAAAAAATAATAATAAAAAAATCATGGTCACAGAACCCCAGTCATTAAACCCGGATCCACTCAAGAGGAACCTCCCTCACTTTGGATGGCTCAGGGCTGTTGTACAGTGAGCTCGGTTAAGCTGAATTCATGAAGCTTTTGTGGAATTAAAACAACATGCTCCCTACCAAGATGCCTTCACTTCCTGTGCCTTAATGTTAAATCCTATAGTACTGTGGATCTTATAAATGATTGAGTTATTTTTAAACCACTGGATGTCTTCCAGTCACTCTATTTCACACTGGATTAATTATGTAAGAACACTGACTTGTTCGTCACTAATGTTACAACTTTTAAAAACAACATGCTGTTTAAATTCAAGCTTGGCAACTCTTGCCTGAATCCCCTCAAATTTATGGCACCACACCCATAGCATAATAAAATCTTTAGTGGTCCTTTGTCTTTTAGCTTGCCTTCTATTTTTTCTCAAGGGTGTTTTATGCTGGAAGATGCATACAAAAGTTGTCCAGATGTTATTTGTATCAGAGCAGGGATTTCAGTCCAGCTATCTGTGGTTGCAAATGTTTATTTTAATGGGTTATTGTGCAATCCTTGCTGTGTGGACCTCAGTGGCCTTATATGTATGTTCTCAGTCATGCCAGCACATTGTTTTTTAGATAGATTATTTTAGTCCAATAGCACTCTTACTGGTCACTGGGGGAGCAAAAAAATCTAACACCTGTAGGAGCACAGACAGTATTTTCGCCAAGCTGGGTGGGAAGTGTCGGCGATGGGGGCGGTGGGTGGGAGCGGGGCACATTTCCACACGCTGAGACAAAGAGCTCGGGAGTTTATTTTACCATAGTTGTTGCAACAAACAGAGGGGTAGGTTTATCGTACATATTTGGGAGTCTAATAAAATCTTAACCCGTGTTTCCTTGATACGGGGATAAATTGTTTATCTCGTAACTAAAAACACGCGATGTGTATACCAGTTAGGCCGGCGGATTTCAGCTCATTAAAATAAATTTAAAATGCAAGTTTCATTACGTGCTGCTGAGGCTTTGAACAATTGCTGGAGGAAAATATCTGCAGAGCTCGGAGCCTTCCATGGAGCTTGTGAGCGGAGCCAGGCGGTGTGTAGCACTGGAGGTCTGTCTGCAGGCTCTGTTCTACCTGCCTCGGTCCTCTTGTGACCAAGGTCTCTCATATCAAGGAGTTTGAAGCTAAAATTCACATGCTCAAATGGCCCAGACTTGCGTTTTCAAGAAACGTGGGCAATCAAGATGATAGCAATTAATGCAAGGGAATGACACTCATTTGTGCATGCAAAGAATCGAGCCCGTTTAACCTTTAAGAGAAAACAGTTATTATATTTTAATGTTGTTTTACGTATGAACAGTCACACATTATTTTAATGTGCTTAATTAATACAGATAAGCTGAAGCTTATCAGGTTGGCCCACGTCATTTCCTTTTTACAGGAATTTCTGTGTCACACTGTTGTCTTCAGCTCCCAGCATTCCAAAATCATGCTTAAAATAATTAGATTTAAAAAATACAATTGGAATTGTTCTTTGCCTTTTTATTTTTCAGCCTTAAACCTCACATTTTGAGCTTCTCTATAATAAGGACCAGGGGCTGGTTTTTAAAATCAAAAGACAATGTTTTAAGCATCATATGATTCCTGGAGCTTCTGTTTTACTTAGATGGTACTAGCGAAACGGGTACCATCAGCGATGCAGACCCTGTTTGTAATTCTGCCCAGCCCCACTTGTTTTCAACATTGTTAAATTACACAGGACTAAGGAATTTGGACTAATTTCCACAAGGAAATTAGTCCAAATAACTATCTTATCCTCAAATTGAAGGTATCATGTCAGTCGTGAGTGGCATCAGTCCCACCGTGGAGATGGCTTAATTGGGAACCAGTGAAAGCAGTTAACAGATGGCCTTTTATAAATCTGGGGCTGGGATGGACGTTAAATATTTGTGTTCATGAGATTATAGAGTTGGAAGAATATGTGACGTGGCTTTTCTGATGAGACCCCACATGCTCTGCTCACAATGCATCAACTGCAGTCGGTCCCGGCGCGTCCTCCCTTGTGCCAGTCCTCAGAACAAAAGGGCCAAATATTTAATCTTGGAGTTCCTTCGTGCTAGGGAAATCCTGGATGTAATAAAGACCAAATCCTTCCCGCAGAGCCCAGGGCAATTCATGTCAATGGGATCCAGCTCAGAGGGTTAGAGCCGCAGACCCCAGTGCTCCAGGGTCATTCTACCTGCACTTGAAACCCTCCAGCAACGCCTGGGAAAAAACCAATCTCCACCTCAGGTCTTGGCAGCCATCTAGGAAATCAATCGCTTCTCATTTATGATCTGTAGAATGTAAATGTATTTGTAAATTCGAAAGCAGCTGCTGATGCTCAGCAGCAAACTGGTTTTGTTTTACAAAACCTTTGCTGTTTGGCCTTAAACTAGCGAAGTTTTGTGTGTATCCAGCGCTCCTCTTCGCATTTCAGGGAAGATTTTGTCTAGCTGCCTCTGTGACATATGGTAATGCTTAGTGTGTGCTGTATGGCCTGGAGCCATACCGCTGCAGCCTGTATGCTCCTCAGATCTCCCAGGCTAAGGGAATCGGGACGAGTCGGTATTTGAATGAGAGAGACCTCCTAGAAGAAGTCAGAGTACAGCGTATCGTGCCGGTACGAGGACAAGATGTTCCTCCCGAGGGGCTAAGGTGTCTGTGTGCTCTCCCGGCATTAGCCTTCGGATGACGCAGGTTATAAAATAGGCCACTAATGCACCGTAAAAGATCTCACAAATCTGAGCCATGGGAAAACAGCAAACAATCCCGTTTCCCAAGGTAACCCAGAGGAAGTGGTGGTGTGGAGGAAAGCATCATGAGACCTTTTCTCATCTTGTTTAGCAGCGGGGGGAGAACATTAGAATGTTCCCATTGCCACCGTCCTTTACAGGGTGCAGCTAACCCTGCTGAGAAATTGCTGTTTGTTTTTCACACAGGCTGCTCCTAACCTCCCTGCGAAGATGAGAGGTCCAGTGGCATCCCCAGCACGTCTCAGAAACCCACCCGTGTCCATGTGTCGGGGTGGGAGAGGAGGGAAGGATCATGGCTTGCGGTGAGGGAGATGGCTATGGGTCTGGCTTTGCAACCTTTTCTTGGCGATGTTATTAATTCATTCTGGGACCTTGGGAGACTCATTTAACCTCTCTTTGTCTCAGATTCAAACCTCTACAAGCAGTTATTATAACATTTGGCTGCATTACGGCATTGTTGAAAGGCTTAATTAAATTAAGTGTTCTGAGATCTTTGAATGAAAGGTGCTATCCAAGTGAAAGCTTGTTGATGATGATGACTCTAAATTCTGAGGCCAAGTCCTTCACAAGGTTTGCTCAGTCCTTGGTTAGACAAAGTTATTTTTAAAAACTGTATTTGATGTAGCATTAAGAGTGTTTTGGGAGTGCCATGTGTGTAGACATGACATCTGACCCACAGTGGGAGTGATTTGTCAATGGAGGGTTTTAATGGTAGGAACCAACCGTACGTCATTCATGTACAAACGTGTTCTGCTTGCAAACAATTTGTTGTTGTTGTTAAGTTTATTTCAAAGCCTTAATTGGGAATAATGGCTAGGAATTTATTTATTTCAGGAGAAATGCTGCCTCAGGTGGGAAATGAGAAGGAACTACTACATTAAAGTAGTTTGCAGGCGTCGTGGCCAAAAGATGCACGAACAGATGTCTTCTGTCTTCAAACCTGTGAGTACATCACTGGGAGGACAGCATGCAAAGTGTGCTGGGGCTTTCCCTAATGGGTGAAAAAGTTACCAACAGCAAGAAGGCAGCTTCCAAAGGCCACTTTTAATTTGTATTCCTTTGTTACTTATGCAAAAACTCCTGTGGTTTGGCAGGAGGGTTGTAGGCCCACAGCTCCTCTCCTTTCTTCTACTAAGCTTCTCTTCACTTCTTTGTTCAGCTTACGTTTCCCTCTACCAAAATCCCTGACACACTCATCCTCAGCAATCTTTCTCGTTTGGCATCTTCTGAATTTGAAAAACATGGTTTTCCTAACTGCTTTTATTGGGAAGTGTCACCACCCAACATTACCTTTCCAGTAACCCCAACAGGCTTTTTTCCCTTGTCTCTGTTGGCATCTTGAGCAAGCTATCAATCCTACCTAGCCTTGCACACCAGCTCATTTTCGTTTTTCAGAGTTTCCCTCTGTTGCACAAAACCTGCCTTATCAAAGTCACCAGAAACGTGAGCATAAAGACTTCATCAGGATATTTTGGTTGGTACCGTAGGCATAGGACCACATCTAGGTTTGGAGTCTGGGCTCGTTAAGTGTTTGCTTTACAGCCTGTTATATAATAAATGGGAGTCTTTCAATAGACAGGAAGGATGGTATTTTGGTTAAAGCCTTCAGGAGATCAGGATTCAGCTTCTAGCTCTGCGTGCTTCCTGTGTGGTTTTGGGAAAGATACTTTGTGCCATAATTCCCCATCTGCAAACTAAAGATGATATTACATCCTGTTTCTCACCTTCTCCCTGCAAGCTCTGTAAAGCTGCAGAGGCTGTAAGCACCAGAGCGCAAATACTGTCGCTTTCATATGCAGCACTTTCCAGAATAACGTTTCACTCTCAGCTGAAGACTAATGACTATTGTAGTACTAATAATAAATAATAATTGTAATCATACATAATACTTTTAGTCTTACTTGCACTTAAGTTTGCTTCTCCCAGACTTCCTGGAAGTTTATCTTGAGACCAGCCTGAGCAAAGAATAATCACGTCAAACTGTGCTAAATAAGGTGGATTTGTTTTCTCATATATTTTCTCTCTATTTACTGAAGGGGAATGAACAGTAGACTTAAGACCATCAAACTCATTTCACCTTTGTTATATTTAAACTAATTAGTTTCAGAGATGAAAAACACATTTCTCAGATTCCAGATAATCTTAAACAAAACACTTCATGCTGATTTTATTCTGCTTCTATCTGTGCAAAGATTAAACAAAACCCACAGTTGGTTTCATCTGCCAGGCTCTAAAAAAAATCATGTTACAGAAAGAGAGGGGGAAAATAAATCCAAGGCAAGGTTTGCAAAGCTATGAGTTTGCTCATCCTTAGTTTATCTTCTGAAAATGAGCACGTATAAAACAGTCCACCTACTGTTCTAGTTGCTACGATATAATGCAGTTCCACTGAATGATCCTGTTAACCTAACCTTCAATTTGCTGGGATTTGAACTCTGAATTACAGCTTACTAACATAGTTTAACAGCTGGTACAAGGGCTTCTTTTGAATTTTTAATCACATGAATTAAAGATCGCTGGAGATGCTTTTCAGACCTCCACTAGCAGTGATCCAATGTACAGAAAGACAAGTATAGGTAGCCCCTGGAGAATTAAGAGCACAAAGGTACTACGGCTTGTGAAGCTATGCTGCACTCTTTGCTTGCCAAATTAGGAATACTAGTGCAAATTATTCATATGAAGACAAATTCACATTATGGCTCCAAACGGAGCTTGATTTTAAAATCCCCCTTTTAGCTAGCATTTTTATACACAGTGTGCATCGCACAGAGCGCAGGTTTTGAAGATAAAGCTCGGTTTAGCAAAGCGTTTCTTTTGTTCCGTATATAAAGGGAACACACACACACGCAAGAGAGAGAAAGGAATATATATATAGACTGATTGCAACTGATATCTGGAATGCAATGAAAACAAACATGACCGTCTGTGGATGTTTCAGGGTGGATGTAATCATTTGTTGCCGTCGTACGGTGCGCGGAATGCGTGTGTTTAGATTCTGTACTCTTCATGTCTCCCGTTATTTATTCCAACATGATCTTTCTTATTGAGGATATTTCTCAGGGAAGGAAAAAAGCAAAAAAAAAAAAAAGAAAGAAAAAAAAGGCAAAAACGTAGTTTAACTGGAGGCTTCTCTTACCCTAACACGCCAGCTGATGAGTGCTGTGAGAACTTGGGAAAACAGACCCTGCTTCCCAAATTCGCTAGCCCTGCAAGCCTGAAAATCAGCATAATAAACTGGATGGAGTTGCTTAAAAGCAAAGTAAGGTGGGGGGGGTTAGGGAGGGATAAAAAAAAAATCAGGGCAGCAGGAACAAGAAAACATGTTGCTTCTTAATTATGCTGTGTTCTCTCTCTAATGGATTGGCCTCCTCACACGCTCTGAGGGAAGCGACTGGCATGTGGCATCCTCTGCAGAGAGAGGAGCCGTGGCAAGTGTACAGCTGTTCGTGCTGACACACAGGTGTCGGGATTTTGGATTCGTTAGCTAGACAGATTTTTAAGGGTGTACGGGGGAATCATCTGCAGTTGTTACACAGAAAGTGAGTTGGTCCAAGAATACCGGAGTTAATTATTATGTAAATCCCGCTCCGCAGCCAAGGCTGGGAGCTGGGGTCGGAACCGCATCTCCCCTGCTCCCTGCCAGCTCTGGGTCACTGTCTGATTTCCTTCTCTACCCTTTTTGTGAAGTGCTGCCCGTGATCTGGCAGCAGAGGGACAACCGCGATAGCAAAGAGGCAGGGAGGTCAAGTGGCGACGAGAGGCAGCCGGGGGATCACCGTTCCACTCAGCGGGATCTTTGGGAAGATAGAGGTGGCCGTGCCGAGTCAACAAAGAGGTGATGCTGAAGCTAAGGGGATGTTTTTTGCAGTCCTGGGGGAAAACCTTGAGATCAGCAGGTGAGGAAAAAGTTCAGACAGAGCTTATGGTAGGATCGTAGAATAGTTTGGGTTGGAAGGGCCCTTCCCAGCTCCCCCAGTGCCCCCCCTGCCATGACAGGGACATCTTCACCAGCTCGGGTTGCTCAGAGCCCCGTCCAGCCTGGCCTGGGATGTCTCCAGGGATGGTTCATCCACCACCTCTCTGGGAACCTGGGCCAGGCTCTCACCACCCTCAGGGGCAGCGATTTCTTCCTCATATCCAGCTTGAATCTCCCCTCTTTTGGTTTAAAACCAACACCCCTTGTCCTGTCGCAACAGGCACCACTAAAAGGTCTGTCCCCATCTTTCTTACACGGCCCTCTTTAAGCATGGAAAGCTTTGGCATCTTGCTGTGCTGTATGAACAGTGCTTGCTCCTGCACTTAGAGCTTGTCCTTGCCTTCTTAGGGCTGAGCAGCACAGTAGCTTTGGGCAGAGTGTGTCGGGGTGGAGGGGGAACTGGGAGTATCGCCAGTTCAAACCAAATCACCTCTATGGACAGCCAGTGATTTGCCCTTTTCCTTTTGCAAACCTCTTAATGCAATTGTGCCTCAGTTTCCCCAACTAACAATTTCTTTCATTCCATCAAATGACAAATGTTATAGAAACACAGGGTGGGTTGATATATTTCTTGTAAACTACTAACGCGTAAGCTTTTAGATTTTTTTATGATCCCTTCAGAGCTGGCAAATGAAGTAGAGGCATCAAGAGTGAATGGGGGACCTCAACACGAAAAGATTTGGCTGGTTGCGTTAGACTGGCCAAATATTCCTCCCTGTTTCTTCAGTTGTCTTGGGCTGGATCAGAGGGCTGCTGATGGGTCCACTCTCTATCTCCATCCACACCCACGGGTTCAAGGCAGGAAAAATGCTAAAACTTCCTGTTTGGTCATTTTTTGGCACAGTTTCACATTGCAAGAAATGAAATTTTGGTTTGTGTGCTCTGGGACCCTGTGGTTTTTCACTTCTGTTGGTAGCCCCATGGGGTGTCCGTGCCCCTCTGCCTGCTGCCGCCGTGGTGGGCGCTGCGCTCGCAGGGTTGCATGGCTCTGGTGATGGTTGAGCATCGCTTTGACGGGCAGCACCAGAAGAGCAGCAGCAGGGCCAGCATTAGCGCTCTCCTGTAATTCAGATTTGAGTGATGAAACCGAAGAATGCAGAACAGCTGGGAGCGGGTCTCAGAGTGCTGATAGTGGGCAAGCTGGGGTGTATCACGTTTCTCTCCTGGGAATAGGCATTTTTCCTCCTAGAGTTAAGTCTTTTGTTTGGTTTGTGCATTCTGCTCTTAGTTTTGCTCCTTTCCCCATAGCTGACAATGGGAAATAAATCAAATTCATCTCTTCTTGCTCGCAGTTTCCCAGGGAGGAGGAAAGGAGGAACACCTCAGCCCATTCTCCCGTGACTCCCAGCCTTGCTCACTGATCTCAAAAGCGATGTGTTCCCCTCACCACGGCATCCCACCCGGCCCAGCATCGCTACACCATTCCCAGACTCTGGGTATTACCATCCATCACTGCAACTCCGGTTCCAGCTCTTGCTTAAACGTCTGAATTTCCCTGCTGGCTCGATGAACAGTTTTTCAGCTTGTGGCACATTATATAGCTGCCGGGTGAATGGGGCTGAGCGTTCCCGTTTGGCTCCGAGTGCCGCGTTCACCTGAGTTCGCTGGCAGGATGAATAGTTCGCCGCGGTTCTAGTGCTAACCCCCTTTGTGAACTAGCAGTGAGCCATGTACCTTATTACAAAAGCCGACAGCTCCCTGGAAACTTAAATCCACTCTTTCTCCTTTCCCTACCATAGGGAGCTATAAAAGAAAAGGACTTGGTTGGTAGGCATGTAATATAACAAAAAAACCTCTGTTGTGGCAAGATTCAGACTCCCCAGTAACAATGAGGATTACGCTCCCGCATCGGAAATGTAGTTGCTAGTTTTAACTGCGGTACCTTATTATGGATTCCTCTGGTGTACATTTATGTCACGGGCTCGGATGTTTAAGTCCAGGTAGAAAAGAGAGCTCAGTATCTTCTGTTATTTTTGATATGGAGGGAAAAGATGCAGCTTGATATGCTGGTTTGATGCTACCTTCCTCCAAATGACTCCTCAGAGAGCTTTAGCCTGACACTGGCACTGGGCAGGAGCTGGCAGGAGAATAGACTTTTTCATCTGATGGCTCGCCAAGGTTGTTTTCAAGAAGGAGAAGTAGAAAGAGAAAGGGAAAAAAAGAAGGGGAAAAAAAAAAAGGAAACACAAACCCAAAAACCCCTTTTGCATGCCAGCCATTCATTGCTTGCCAGTTCCCATGGTTCTCCTATGGATGGTAGCCACATAACTATTCAAAGTACTGTAAACACTGAAAAAGTTAAAAGAAACTCATGAAGCAGAGAACAGCGAAGAAAAAGAGTTGGATACGGGATATGTGGTAGCAAGAGTCACTCAGGGATCATTTTGGGATGTACCATGAAGGCTTTACCTCGTTCCCAGCAGCAGCTGGACCAGGATGCTGTAAGGAGGACCTGATTTCTGCTGAGTGGGGAACCCAACAAATGAGACAGCAGCACCATTGTGGGGTTAGGGGGGAGGCAGCAACATTTTTCAGGGGTATCAAACATGGAAAACAAAGGTGTCTACAAATGTCATTCCGCCACACTTTGAAAGCGCACATATAGTCCCCCTTGTATTCCCAGGGGACTTGTGCCATCACACCGCTCTCTTCTTTTCTGCTCTTTCAGCCTCTGGAGTGGAGTAAGTGGATTTTTTCATTTTTTATTCTTTTACTCTTTTTTTTTCCCTTGTTTGTTTCATAAGTCAGGGAAGGAACAGGAAAGAGAGGAGGTGAAGTGTTATATTTTCCCTCCCACGTACCTGATACACTGACGTGAAATCATTTTTATTACCTCCAGGGCAAGGGAGCTGTAGGTAGAGATGCTTTTACAAGACTGCTTGTTGCAAAAGAGATGTGTATGGCCTTTGCTGTATGTAACGTATTTAGCCTCTGTGGGACAAGGGAGGTCGTGTACCAGAGAAAACATATTTGTCTCATTCAGAACAAACTTTTTATAGAGAGAGAAGGGGGTTATCGCTATGGATTTCTGTGATACAGATGGGTCAAAAACTTCCCTCCCTGGGAGCAGTACAATGTGTTTTCAATATCAGTTCCCCTTTAATACTTTCTTCAACAAAAATGGGGTTTTTTTGAGACAAGTTGACTGAAACCCCACAGATTTATTTGCCGTTTACATTATGTACTACACAAATAAAACCACACCAGTTTGGATCTGAGGACAGTTCTTTACTGACTCTGAAATAACGTATCTTGATTAAAAGATGTGAAGTCTCGCTGCCCTGGGACAGTTCTGAGATGGCTCATTTCTCTCTTGAGCTCCTTGTGCCTGAGGTTGGTATATGAAAAAAGACACCTGGGTCCTTGCCATTGCCATGACTTTTGCTATTCTAGATACACCCTGGTGCCATGGGAAGACAGGGTCTCCCCTGCATTCTTATGCATGACAGGTTGTCCTCTGTTTTTGCATTCTTATGTAAAATGAAAATTCGAAAAGTAGCTATCTGCTGTATCACATTAAGTCCTTATGTATTTTTTTAGGAAAAAAAAAAATCGGCAAAAATGAACTGGCCTGAAGAAAGAGCAAGTGCACTTGGAGGAATCTGAAGATGAGCAATAGGAGCGCTTAGGTGGCTGGAGGGATTGACTCTTCTGCGAAGATTGGAGGAGTTGAAAGCCGTAGCGAGATGTTATAGTTCCCTACAGCCACAGAAAATCTTCATACTTGAGCAGAGCAGATTTGCAAGCAACTTATAAAAGACGGTGGTAAGCATCTGCACACACCCGAGGACCACTCGCCTGTGAGGATCATCATGGTGTTCCCCAAGAAGGTGAGAGCCTTGGTGCCGAGCGATATTAGTCTGCGTGGTCAGAAGGTGGATGCTGGGATGGCCAAGGGTCTCCTCGGTTTTGCTCGGCACGTGCTCTGTGTTTGTGTAAGCGGGAGAAGAGGGTCCCAGGGAGATCGCGATTGTCTCACCAGCTCCCTCACCAGCTTCCAGACCCCTCTCCCGTGCAGCTGCAACTGTGATTCATCTCTTGTTCCCATGCTCTCCTCGCCCGTGAGAGCACGGCAGGCACCTGGTGTGCTAAATAATACTCAAGCAGTAGGCTCGGAGATTGTTAACTCTTCAGACACCGTATTAGAGTATTTTGTGAAGAACGTGCTTAGCAGTGGGGTAGGATCCCATGGGAAAGCAGTGGAAGGCCTGTAATCGAGGAGTGTAATATTGCAGATTGAACATACAGTGGAGCCTATTTCAGAGAAATGGGAGGGAAAAAACAAAAGAAAAAAAGGCAGTCTTAAGCATATATGGGTCTTCTAAAACCACCTGAAAGTTATATTGGAGAGGACAGATGTGAGATAGAGATATGAAAGGCTGGAAGCTTCTCAGTCCCCACCTCAACTGTAGGAAGGTAGCGGGAGCGTTGTGGCATCAGGGAGCGTCTGGGGGAGCTCAGGCTGAGTGATGATGAGGAGGAGGAGGCTGAAGGTTCCCTTTGAATCACTAAAACTGGAGGTCACTGCCAGCCTGGGCCATCCTCGCAATGATTCTAGTGACGCACATCAAGAGGTTGGGATGGGGAGTGACCATCCGAGGAGACAAGGAGCCCTGTCCGCTGCACAGCGCAACATCCCTGTGACCGTTCTCTCTATCACAAGGTTTCTGGTGGTTTAAGAGGCTCCTGCCCTTTTCTGCACTCGTTTTAAGGAGCAACATAGCCGTGTACCACTAAAAAAAGATACACAAGGGGAAGGAATGCTGGCAGTGGCTCTCTTTTGGACCTCTCTCTAACTCTTTATGCTCCAGCAAACAAGGGAGCAGGAGGAACGTGCTTGACAAGAGCCGTGTCCCTTTGTCACTCCACGCTTGTGCAGCAGTTGTGCACTGGCCCTATGACATGGAGCTTCCTTCACTCCCTTGATCATTCCCAGGGGAATTTTCAGCAAGGAGTGTGGCTGAAGAAAATATCCCATCCTACAAAAGTAAGCGCTGCCTGTGTCTAAGGGGACAGGCCTAGTGTCTACAATACACATTTTAAAGAAAAAAAAGGTTGTACGTGTTGACAAAAGAGACGTCTGGTCATCTGGGACCAAATTCTGACTTTGTTTCTGAGCTGATGAATAATTCAGAGGGCCAAACTGATATCCCAGCAGCAAAGCGTGGGTGTAGACCTCTTGCTTTGCAATGCACCTACGGTGGATAAGTCATCGCACCAGTGGAATTCTAGGGACACAGAGTGCTGGAGGAAAGACAGGAAATCCGTTTGAATTAAAAAAAAAAAAAAGTTAAAAAACAATATTACTTCGGGTAAGTTCATTTAAAGCTCAAAAGAATTTGGCAGAATGTCTATTGCTGTCATCCGGTTCTCCTTTCTTCTCCTTCCCTGGTCCCAGTTTTCTGCCATGTTAACGTGTGCAGGAGAGGTGGCCTTGTCAAGCTTTCAAAAGGCAGCATACTGAAAAGGTCAGAGTAGTATAGTATGACAGAGCATGTAAGTCATTATCATTCTAATATTGCCTTTGCAGTGAGAATGAAAGCAGGGCAAATTATTGTGAAATACGCTGTAGAACTTGGGAAAACATCAGAGTTGTATTGCTGCCTAAGTTCTCATTGTGAGCTTTAATGATGAGTGGATTCTATGTGTGTCTTCATAAACGTGCTCTGTAGCTTGGAGGAGGCTGAAATAAAAAGATTTGTGGCAATTTCCATGGTAACTATTCCTTTCCCCCCCTCCCAGTTGCATAAAGAAAACTCACATTACTGCAAGGCTGGGAGAAACTGAAGCTAACTAAAGAGCTTTGGGATTTTGTTTGATTTTTTGTTTGTTTTGTTTGTCTGGTTGGTTGGTTGTTTCAATTTAAGGTCTGTCAAAACTTTGGCACTAATTTCTGCCATTTTTGAGTAACATGAAACTGAGAGTAAGGTATTTTTATTTTACCTATATCTATTTCACTCATAAAAGTCCCATACAGGCTAATTTTGTTGCTAGTGATGCCAGACTGTTTACCTGGACTATATGCTAGAGATGCTCCTTTTGCAGAGATTTGGGTGACTGATAAGTAAGGAATAACTCCCCATCTCTTCTAGGTCCCAGAGGATAAAACAGTCAAAAATCTGTGACATTCCTGGTTTGGAGCACTAGCTGGTAGAAGAACATACAGAAAAATAATAACCAGGTGGGAGGAGAACCTGTCGTGTGGAGGTAAGTCCCGGTTAGTTTTGGGATGCTTTTTTTACAAGTGAATTAAGTCCTTCAGACCAACTATCCACCGTTCATTACAACTGGTGGCAACAGAGACAAGTCTGTTTATGTCCTACTGCTGTGTACTGTTTAATGTTGCTTTGTGTTACTCTTCTATATTCTCATTAATATACGCATTTTATATTACTCTGACAAACCGCAGCCTTTTACACTCTCAGAGATTTAAATAAAGTAGATTATGGGTTGATTTATGTAAACCATTGAAAACTGCACTTGAATGGGTGTACAAGCTGGCTTTTGTCAGTTTGGCTTTCTTTGATATCTGAGATTGCAAATTAAAATGCGAAATGAAATGAAAGTTATACCAAATGTGCAATATGTCATTTATACCCAGGAAGCTGGCATTTCAGAGGAGTGAACTGTATGCAATTTAGGGCTTTGATCTTCAGGTGGAAGAAGCTGCAGGCAGAAAGCACGCGTGGTTTTTCAAAAACAAGTTGTGATCACAGGAAACCACCTGTGATATGTTGCGGCTCGGGTAACTCGGGGAGACAGAGGGAAATAAGCCCCTTGCAAGCCCATGATTATAATCCAGGTCAGGTAATAACGCCACCACGGCACTGTAACTTGTGGAGATTTGTGTCTTTGGGGTGCGTTTGGTTTGGTTTTTGGAGTCTATGCAGCGCATGAACCCTCCACACGGGTATAGGCATACGGAGTGGCTGTTCTGAGTTGGAGTAGAGGTCCACGGTGGGTTGGACTGAAGGTTCCTCAATGCCCCTGCAGTCTCTGGCACCATCCCTGACAAGGGACATCTCCTTGAATTTCTTTTGAAACGCTTTTCTGGAAAACAGTGATTCAAGACGGCTTTTGAACTTAGGTTGGGAGACATCTGGGATTTTGTTTCAGGCTCATCAGGGTGAGAAAAAGTCTCTCTTCGCGGTTAATTTTTAGCTCATGCAACAACTGT
This sequence comes from Pampusana beccarii, assembly GCA_013399365.1. Taxonomy (NCBI): domain Eukaryota; kingdom Metazoa; phylum Chordata; class Aves; order Columbiformes; family Columbidae; genus Pampusana; species Pampusana beccarii. The sequence continues at coordinate 116,206 of VWYH01006474.1, forward strand.
TGAAGTGTTTAAAAGATGTCACATACAGAAGCGTCTGTGACTCCTCATCTGGTGAATGATCTGCTCTGACCATGGCATGCACTTGCTTCACATGAAAGGACTGGAGTCTCACAGGACACCAGGATCTCAAGGTTTTGGTCCGTTTGGTTTTGGGAGAGTTTGCACAGGAATTGAGACGATGGGAGAGTGCGGGCTCCTTGGCTTTTGGAGGGGAGGCTGTATGTTCTGAGAAACCCACCCTCACCCTCTACCTGACCTTGGCAGGCAGCTGAACTCCTCCAGAAAGTCTTTATTCAGAGAACATGAAGCGCAGGGCTTGTTTCATACCCAGGTCATGGTCTTCAGAGGACGGTTTTGAGCTGAAGAGTCTGCCGTACCAGGTAACTAGTTCCCCTCATACAGATTTCCCCAAATAAGTTCTCAGTACTTCAAAATATCAGGCTGGAGGGGCATCGAATGTCCAATGAGAAGTGTGTGGTGGTGAAAGAGTTAACTGTAGCATCATTAGTTTTCTGAGAAAGCAGTGAGGGGAAGAAATCTGGACCCAAATTGCGAATTCTGGTTCCAGCTAAGCTTCACAGGGTGAGTTTGAATATTCTCTTTAAAAGGCAAAAACAATACGGTGCCCCAATTATTCTTTTATTTTGCAAAATGTCAAACTGCATGTGATCCATTTAATTTCTACAAGTGTTCCAAATGGGAGAGCTGTCTAGATGTTCCTTTAATTGAGCAATACCCTGCACAGCAAATATAGATTCAAATATCCCTAAAAAAGCTGCCGTAGACCTAATACACACATGCAGAGCTTCGATTCAAAACCTGCTCTAAACTAATCTTTTGAGTTAAAATTCTACTTAACCTGCAGCTGTAACTGCTTGTTGAACTCTCCTCATCTATTTTTCCTTCAATCTGACTTACGAAAATGACGGCTTTATTTTTTTCTTTTCTAAGTTGTCTATAAGATCTTCATGTCATGATGGATCTGCGCTACACGTTCACCTCCCAGAGCTGAGAAAAGGTCACTGGCAGTTCACTCTCTCCTTAAAATTTGAGAGACTGAGTTGCTCTTTAGTACTAAAGTTACACAGAGAAGCTGTGAGACATAAAAACAATATTATGCCAGCCTGTCAGAAATTCGCCAAGCAGCTGTCCCTCAGGTTTCTCCTGTATGTGTATATGCACATACTTGGGATTTTCCAAAATATAAAATGTCTGAAATGTAATTAAAACAACTAATGGCAATCTACTCACTGAACAGAGGATATAGCTGAAAGAGTGAAAACTTGGGGTTTTTTTTTTCCCCCTTTTCTCCTTTTTTTTTTCCATTGACAAGAATGTGGACTTTGTTTGTCATCTTGTGGGCCTACCTATAACAGTCCAAAGGTGAAATGCCTGAATATTAAGCCATAATCCATCATTGTACACACACTAATTACTTTCTGTCCTCCCCTTCTCTTGTCGCTGTGGTCCAAAGCAGGTTTTCGGAGCCCGAGTACATTCATCTGAGCTGTTAGCTGCTACGCTCCACCGCATCCTTGTATGATCTGCCGAGCCTCAGTCCCCCAGAGGAAATTTGTGCATGCATACTGTATGTGAACTTTAGATAAATAAATAAACACGAGAAACAGCTTCCAGATAATTGAAAGCGAGTGAAGGAGGGAGCAAAAAGAAAACAATTTCTCAGGGGAGAAGCAGGCTGAGGTGGCAGGTATGATTAAAATCCATGTGATTTATGAGTAGGTGCATTACTAACATGACAACCCCTTAGTGTTTGTTTTGTTGTATTTGACAATAAAGTTTCTTTTTTCACCCACCACTTCTTTTTTTTTTTTTTCCTTCTATTCTTTTTCCTCTTTGCTTTTCCTTTTTTCCTCTCTTTTTTCCCCCCCTCATCTCCTTGCTGCAGGTTTTGCTCAGGAGTTAGCCACTCAGGAATTCCTAGTGCCTGACTGAGCAGTAATTTAGCAAGCTCTCTTGTGCTCTTTTCCTGTCAGCATTAACATGTCAATTCATTTTAATAGTCTGGGCATGCGCGGAGGGGCTGCATTTTCTCAGTAGGTATCCCAGGAGCCCACCCCATGGTGCAGAAATGTGTTATAGCTTGTCTCAGGCCACTGAGACTTCAGCAGGTTTATTTTCATTATGGCCAAGTATATTTGTTAAGACAAAGCACGAACAAGGAAAAAAGAATATCTGAAACGAGACTTTAAAATATTAAATGGGATCTACGTGTCTGATTGGTAATTTATGACCTATGCACAGAAAAGGGTATAAAGGCTTTCTTTGCATGATATTATTACGTGGCACGGTTTCAAAAAAATGTGTGCTGTCACTTCCTCTGTTTTTTTGGAAATTAAATGATACCACGCCACGTTGGGAATTATCTGTAATCGTGATTAATAGTTGAATTGGCTTTTATATTAAACCAGAATTTACTTGCCATCTTTCTTATTAAAGAGCCTTCAGATAGATTTGTATGTAATGTTTTGCCTCAAGTATATAAAACCAAGGACTATGCAGACCAAGAGTTGATCCTTTGATTACAATATTATCTTTCTATTTTTAAAAAAAGTTGAATTTTTATATGCTTTAAAACCTATGAGTAGAAATTGCAGACTCATGAGAAGAGAGAATGAAAAAATTAGAAAGCAGCCTCTCAGCATCTTAAATATCTTTCCAGATGCAGCCTAATTTAAGTCAAGATATTTCGGTTGTACAGTACCTTAGCGTAATTAAAGATTTAAGCACGCTGAGCTGTGGCCTCGACACCCGTACGGTACAAATACTTTTTCGGCCCGGCTGGACTCAGCTACATTTTCTAAGTGACCTGAAAAAAGGTAAGATCGTAGTTTATTTTTTAAAGGATTCTCTTCGCCTCAGGAAAATACACTTTTGTGGTAGGTTCTGCCTTCCCTGCTCTCCGGGATGTGCTGCTCTATGTAGGCACATGGAAAATGCAACGTCCCCGAACTGTGTGGGAACATGATTGTGCTGGGGCACAACTCCAGTTGAGTAGGTGGAGAATTATGTCAGGAATCTGTAAGTTTGGCCTGGGGATTCCCTCTCCTTTCACCGTAAAAGGAACAAACTTATTTCCTAAAAAAAAAAAAAAGAATCCACAAAGTACCATTTTTGTAAGGAATGAGTTCTGCTCAGCACCGGTCAGGAGCACGTTTCCCAAAAGTAGCTGGCACGAGACCTCGCGTGACAGAACGTGGTGGCACAGCGCTATAGAAAAGCAAAACAAAACCACGCTTTGAAGCCGAGTTATGTATGTCCGCTGGTCGGACAGTCGCTCTTTATAGCCTGAATAAGCGCTTACAGAGGAAATACTGAGTCTGAAGGAGGGCTGCAGCTACCGAGCGACAGCACATCTGTTGAAAGTGCGAGCGGTGGCGTGGTGCGTGCTCAACGTCTGGAGGATAACACAGGAAACCTAAAATTGGTTTCTGGTGAGCCGTTCTTACGGCAGCAAAAACGTAGTTCGGATGAAGTGAACTCCGAGATTGCGCTGACCGCCGTGAGAAAAAATGAGGTTGGTAAGGAAACATCCAAACCTGTGTGCTCGGTGAGTGCCTACAGCGTTGTTAGTGGCAGGATAAAACCATCCTGGGTAGTCGTGTACGTGTGTCACCAAACCACCCGCGGCCACAGCCCATAGACCTTGTCCTGCTGGGGAGGGTTATTTTGCCACCGGAGTGTTTGAGGCTGGTGGGTCTCAAAGAGGTCCATCTCCTGGTGTTTTTAGGGTTTTGGGTACCCGTGGTGCACAGCTGAGAGCTTGTTGTCACTGATGCTTAAGGGTGAGATTATGGAGAGTTTCCAACCCATCCATATGACGTTTCTGAGTTCCTGTCCTTAAAAGCCCTTTAACTGCAGAAAAAAAAAAAAAGAAAGAAAAAAAGTGATGTGGATAGCTTTAGAGAGGGTATTTTACCTTTCAGGATAAAATATTGATCGGGCAAGAGAAAATCAACCTAAGGTGTCTGTTTGCTTATGTTTAGTGACACATTAAAACTACCTGAGTACATTTTGAGGTGTGTTGTCTGGGAGGTGATGTGCATGAAGCGAGGTTTTCTATGTGTGTGAACAATTATGTGATTGAGTAATTGAACTCATTAGCCAAATTTTGCTCAAATTCGACCAACGGCCAGCAGACACCATCAGTTTCAACAAATAATACATTAGGTAGAGAAGAGAGATTTGAATTAACATCCTCACATGCCAGTATTGTGAGCTTCTTACTAGGTACTTGAAGGTCCATTTCTGGAAGGAGAAAGATGCATTAGAAATTGCCCAACAGTAAGAAAATCCTCAATTCAAGTGTTTGCGTGGCTTCTCCTAAGTCTAGTAAATTATAGGGCCGAACTTTGCCCCATGTGGGAGTTTTCTACTAATCTCAGTCCAGGGAAGGATGCCCAGCCAGCTCTAGATAAGCGTGATAAGCAGAGGATTAGGTCTGGGGGCTAATTTCCATGTAACTGTCTTTTCCCATAGAGGCAAAGGGTTCTTGCAAGGAGTTACATCTGTCTGAGCCAGACTTTACAAACGCACTTGCATCCTGTAAGTTTTGCTGCCAAGTCACTCTACCTTAAATCACTTGAAAATGGGGTTTGAACTGTAATTCACGTTGGATCCTGGCAAAACCGCAAATGAAGGTGTAAGAAGTGTGATGATTTGGTTCCTGAGAGAAAAGGCAGGGGAAGGCGAGGGGGTACCTTACAGCCTCGTGACAGTTTCTCCGTGTGGGAAAAATGTCTTCCTGACTCTTAAATAGCAAATTGCAAAATCCCCAAGCATTTCAGGAAGATCAGACATAGCAAAAAGCAACATAAAAAGCTGGGGAAGGAAAGTCTGAGGCTTTAGGAGCGATACACAGGCAAAACAGGGGAGCTGCTCAGGGGAAGGGGTGCACGGGCAAGCGTGAACCCCTGAATTTCCTCATCACCAATAAAGGCTAAAAACTGCAAGGGAATCTCCCAGCCCAAGCAGGCAAGAGGACCCCAACATCATTTCCCATCCACCATGCAGCCAAGGGAGGAGAAAATCAATTGCTTCGGATAGGAGGCACAATAAGACATGAAATACAAGCGCGTCTTTCGTAGAATTTGTACGCCATAAAAAGTATTTTAATAACATCTGGTGCAGGGGCGTGTTGAAGCTTAATTAATTAATCCTTGCGAAGGATTCAGAAATTCTGGGATCAAAGGTGTTGCAGAAGTGCAAAATGCCATTATTATACCTATAAACGTGTGATTGTTAACTTAAATGCTGTTTATTTATTGCCGCTATATACTTGTATAGCAGTATATATCAAGTATATTAGGAACATTTTAAAAGTACACTTTTTCATCACATAAAGCTGTCCCCGTCTCGGTCCCCTGCGCACGCTGGCGGTGCCGCGGTGGTTGGCAGGTGCTGCTGATAACGAACACGTCATTGACCCCAATAATGCCTCCGTTTTGTTGTGGGTTTTTTTTGGTTTGGGTTTTTTGTGTGTGTCTGTGGTGTTTTCCACTCCGTAATATTTGCGTGGATGCTGCAACACAACAAGCAGAGGTTACGCACAGCGGCCCATAGCCATGACTGAAGCCTAAAAAATTAACTTAATTTCAGCCTGGTATGTGGTTGCAGTTTTCTGTTTCCTCTCTCTTCCTTTCTGTCCTAACATCTGTCCTCCACGATAAAAAATATCAGGTTTAGGTGGGTCTGTTCCATGCATATTTTGACCAGATTCATCGAATTGAGGTTTCCCGTTTGCCTGGAGTTTGTCTGTTTGTTTGTTTGTTCCTCACTTTGTAGCCATTTATAAATAATAGAAACCATAAGCAATGCTGTGTTCCCAGTAATTCAAAATTTAGCAGTGGAGGTTGTTTACAAATCAGAGGAGCAAAACACATGCATCTTCAGCAGTCAGTTAGAATGCAAGATCTTTTTTATCTCTGTTGGAGTATATAGTAAAATTATTCTTTCCCTAAGATTTATTTCAGCTTTTGTTAAATGTTTGGCTTTACAGCTTCCCTTAGTCACATGGAATCTTCTTCTGACTTATACTGGGGAAAAAAAAAGTTTAGAAATGCACTTTCTGTGTTTCACAGCACCATTATTTAAACTAAATTTGTAAATTCTGTGCAGATGACAATAGCGTCTTTGTAGATCTTTTTAAATATAGATGAAATATGAGTTTTCTTTCAAGGTACAAAATGTCATTAAGGGCTCAGGTGGTTAAAATCAACATGAAAAATACATGCTGCATTTTCCCTCCTTAAATGCAATAATGTAATCAGATTTCAAGTCATCTTACCTACCTCACTTACAGCTTTATGGAGATTAATTAGTTTTTAGCCCCCAGTCACATGATCTTTTCTGACTGCCATTTAGCTACATTTGCTATCTGACTTGAACCTGTAAGCTGTCTCCAGCCCCAGAGGACAGATTAAATTTTAGTATTGGTTGCCTTCTTCCTTTGATTTAAAGGTAGATAGTTATAGCCATAGTTCAATTACTCTTTGTTGTTAATTAGCCATGTGTTGTCATCGTTTCTTTGGAAAAGGCACGTGTTTGAAGGAGGAGAAGAAAAACGACTCGAAAGTCGGAGACAACTTCTTTAGTGTGGCTGAGCTCAAAAGGTTTTTTTTCCTGATCAGGTGCCGAGCCATAAAACTGCTTTTAATTCCCATCTATATCACCTCTTGCTGCTTTGTGTATGCCTGGCTTTTATGCACAGCTAATCGATAAGGTTACCTTCCCGTTGCAGTAAAACAAGCTGGGCAGAAAGGAGGAGAGGAAATATTTCAGCTTCTCTTCCTCAAGCGGGAGAGGTGCGAGTTTGCACATGGCTGTGACTTGGCTTTTGTTTGCTAGGTTTTCTCCTTAAATTAACTTAAACGCTTATTCTATAATGTGATTTTATGTAAAGGGGATGTTGTATTCCTTGTTGAGAATGATTTTCAAGGCCATTTAATATCTAAATAAATTCCCTTCTCCTCCCCTGTATTAGATGAGATAAACATACAGTGGATAAAACAGCGTGTAGACAAAATCCTGCCCTTAATTCTGGGTGCCCTGTTTACTTCAAACAAACCCTCCTTTCTCAAAATAGAAGATAATGTTTTGGCCCATACCGTGAAAAGACAAGAAACAGGTTAAAAATAGAGGGATTTAATTTTTTTTTTTCTTGCTGTTTGTGATTAAAAATAGAGAAGTAAATAATAAAGGGACCTGAGTAGTATTGTTGGTTAGGATGGTGTATACCTGGGCTCTTCAGCAGCATATAACAAAAGATCAAAAGGAACTCTGCTTCACATAAATAAACCAGTTCTTGCAGTAAAGGCACGGGCTGTGTGGTTTTTCCTCAGGTGAGAGCTGGGAGCGAGTTAAGATAATTAAAGTGTTATCTGTTACATGTTGAGAAAGCTTTGGAGCCAACACCGTTGAAGCCTTTATACAGACGTTCCACGTGGCTGCCTATTTGCCATTTGTTTCCTAAATTTTCCGTAATTTGCTCTGCAGCGAGCATTCACCTTGGTTAAATAGGGCTCCGCTCAGCAATATCCAGCAGAACCGCGGCGTTTCCTGGCTCCGGCCACGAAGGCTCCACAGGATTTTCGCTGCTCAGGTGTTGCGAAGCCTAATCCTTATTCAGGAACCAAAACGATCCACTTTCCTTGCCTGCGGTGCTTGGATCCCTGCCTTTGGCAGTAGCCCCAGACTCCTGCAGAAGATGAAGACATCCCTCCATGCCTATAGATGGAAAGGCGCCAACATGGATGCCATCAGAAGGACGCAGCTGAGCATATGCTGAGAAAATTGTGGCATCCATACTGTACATGGGGAAGGGCTGACTGAACACACCAGTTTGTTGAAGCTTATGGCCCTGAAAAGGAAACATAGGTTTCCTGTAAATGTCATTCAGGGATATGCTAACTGTTATTTCCTGGCGCTGGATCATGATGCTTTCAACACATTCTGTTCATCTACCTCTGCTGCCTGCCTGGCTGCGCACAGCGATAGCTCTCCTGTCTTCTCACCTTTCCCTCCTCCCTGTGCGAGGCTAAGGTAAGAGAGACTCAGGCAAAGGGAAAATAAAAATGGCTCGGGGATGGAGCACCAAAGGAAAAAAAGAGTATAAAAGGGATGGTTCGGTGTTGCGTGGCTGCCGCCGTTGCAGGACAAGTATGTAACTGGTGTGTTTGGGCTCCATTACTTTGACTCCATTATGAGTGAACTGGTCCCCTGGTGCCATTCTGCCATGGCATTTCATTTGTACAGATTGCTTTCAGCCTTAGTGCCTACGCTATGGCTGCTCCGCTCTACAGTCTTAAAAGGTTTCCCTAAGTACCTTCTGCAATATGAGTTGTCTCTTCGGCTGCCTGCATTCCTCATCTCCCTCCCTTCCTCCATCCTTCAGGTACCACGTTTTGGAGTGGAAGTGTCAGCGAGTGAGATGGTGCATCAAGGAGAACCGCATCTCTGCGGGAGCGACGGATGCTCAGCATCGTACCCTCCACCTTCGGTTGGTACCCAGGCCTCGTCGCACCATCCCTCCAGTGCAAAGCAATTAAAGGAAAAGAGGTAAACGCTTACAAATCCATCAGTTTAGGCTGCTGAGGGCATTATTCCAAGCCAGGAGCATAGACCCTGAGCTTTTGTTCTGGTGATAAAGAGGATATGTTATCTCTATTCCAGCTCTGAGCTGTATAATGTGCCGCTGAAAAGCAAGTTTCTCTGCCTAGTGAATAAGGATCATTGTTTCGGGGATAATGAGGCTCCACTCCCTTTTGGCTCCCTCTGAAAGACCACAGCACTGGCGAAGAAACGGTGCCGCGGGTCCGCCAAGTGTCTGCTGAATGCAGCGGTGACAGGCGCGATTTTCACAGTTATCATTAAATGGCATGTGAGGGGTTTTGTGCGCCATGTTATACTGTATCAACCCACGATAAACAAGCAACTGGCTACGGGACTGCAACCTCCTACCATCCACCCTTTGCCATAATGCTATTGTGTTGGCTCGATTAGATTTCCACCCCCTCCTCCTCCCTGCGCAAGTCAAGAAAGGAAAGAAAATAAAAATGGCATATTATACATACAAATAAAAACAGAGCGAAAAAGTAGATTACAGTTGGGTAGCAGTATGCCAATTTATTTTGCACAATTGGGATAAGTAAGGCTTTTATTAACACGATGAGGAAGTCATGATAGCACAAAACCAAGCAGGTGCTCAAATCACATTGGTGAAATCAGGAAAACTCTGGACAAAGCTCCAGGTGAAATCTAGGGAAGTTGTAACATCTGAAAATTTGACATCTCTTTTTACCTGCCTGGGCATGAATCTAAGTACTTAGGGCTGTCTGAGTTTGGGAAGCTCAGACCTAATTGCTGACATGTCGCATTCAGTTAGAATAAGGAACAGATAAAAGTATTTTTATCATGATTATTTTCAAGAGGTATTTTCACAAGGAAAAAGAGGAAAAAAAAAAAAAGTCACGGGTTTATGAAAGAAAAGTACTCAGATTTAAAATAGAAAGTGTAACCAGACAGAGCACAGTAAGACACCCGCGGTGTTGGGCAGAAGGTGGAGAGCAAGGTGACAATCTCATTTTGGGTGATGGTTCTCTGGACCAATTAAACAGAGAAAATATTTGAAACGTATGAAAAAAAGTGCAGTCGAAGTAAAAAGAAAAAAATAGCAATACCGATCTCTGTGGGGAGCACAAGCCCAGGGAGATGTCAGGTTCGTTGGGGTCTGGTGGCCCATGGGGGTCATCAGTGGTGACCCCAGGGTGACACAACCCATGGGGGACAAACCACACTATGTGTGTTCCTTGACTCACCATGGAGTTTGGAGTGATGGTTTTGGGTTACCTTACCCATCCTCCTGTTTTCCTTTTGAGGGTAGATACTCAACATTTTTTGCGGATCGGGTCTCTTTGGAGTATCCTCTTTTCTCCCATTGCCTGGAACGCAAACAGATAGCAACAAATAGGCAAAAAGCCAAAGAAAGGCAGGTTTAAACCAAATGAGTTTACTTTACAACTTTGACCAGGTTTACTGGGAGTGGAAATATCTCTAAGGGGAATGGCAATGCTTAATGCAAGGAGCCAAAAGAATCGTTGCCGTAAGGATACCTCTTCCAGCCATTTTGAGATGCAGAAAAAAGCACGATATTCACTGCGTCACCCACTAGGAATGATTGCTTATGTAGGATGCATTATTTGATACCTGTTATTTACTAATGCAGTTGAACTGAAGACCTAGGTGCTACTGGACCTAGTTCACGAATATTTATTGCACCAAATCCAATCTATAATATAGTGTCAGCCTTGTACCAAAGCAGGACACAGTAGTATTTATGATTATTAGTACAATATTGAATCATCCTGAACCAATTACTGGTCCAATTACTGTGTCATTATTATCTTCTGAATAGGGCTTGATTTGTCTGTGATAAATATGATGCAATTAAACTACCTTTTTACATAATAAAACACTGCAGGTGTTTATTCTTAAGGGTTTACGGATACCAACAACCAATAGATTTAATTAAAAAAAATCCTTGAAATAAATGTGAATTTCATTAAATTGTTCTAGCACTGCTGAGTATTTTAAGACTATATACCAAAAGATTCTCTCTCTCTAATCTGTCTTAAAAGCTATGCTAAGTGCACAAAAACAATGACTTCAGCTTTTTAATGTTTCAATAATTAATAACATTTCTTTAAAGAATGTGTTGTAATTGGTCTGTAACAGTATAACTTAAGAAACAGAAAAGTTACATGGGTCAAATTGGTGTTACTGTTGTGTCAAAGTGAGGGATAAATGTATGCTGGCCTAATGAAAAATCTTATTAAATTCAGATTCTTTGCTCAATAATTTTAAATTTAATCTTATATTTTCTGCACTACAGCCATAAACATAATATTGACTTAACTCCAGTTTGGTACTAGCGATATATACAGAACTACAGTGTGCTGGTGTTATATCATAAAAAGAAAAGATCTTTAATGTGAAATACTATCTGGAATAATTTTTTTTCTCTCAATACTGTGGTAAGTAGCTATAGCTTTAGCTATAAACCAGCCTAGGTCAATACAGGATAAATGTGTATGAAACCCATTGCTGGGCTGTTTCGTGCTGATTTTCAGAAAGGCAAATTGGGAATTTCCTCAGCTTTGCTGCTGGACCACCCCATTGTGCAGGGTTCAAACAAATGGTGATGCCAATATTGCGTTTCTCCATCCTTCCTCCCATGGCTGTATTCAGTGCTCTCCCATGAACGCAAGGTATATGCTGTATATGTTGGATTTGTCTTTTCTTTTTGCTACATAGATTGCAGTAGCGTACAATATCAGGAGAAATAGTAGGGCTTCTGGACACAGGCCAGATGTTTGGCGCTGGAAGTTTTTCTTGATTTGGGGCAGAGAAGTCTCAAGGTTTCTTTGAACAACACACCCAGCTAAGTCCAGAACAGGAGCTCATAATCCAGTTTCCCAAACACAGGGAGGGTTGAAGCAGAGTTGGGCTTCAGAACATGGTGATGCCGATCCTCACCAAACCAGGCTCTTGGACCCACGGCTCCGCAGTGACAAAGCCCACAGGTCTCTGGGCTCATGTTCCGCTCCGAAATAAATTGTTCATTTGCAGAAGGTTTACTTTCATATCGAAATCTTATTTGATCATTATCAGCAGGATACTTTTATATGCATTTTCAGTTATTTGTATTCTTTCAACTGAATTCATTATAAGGAAAAGCTGTGAGATGCTTTAGGCCATGGGATCACTCTTGATGGCCTAATACTTAACAGGAGGGCTAATCATAGAATCATAGAATGGTTTGGTTTGAAGGGGCCTTCCCAGCTTCCCCAGTGCCCCCCCTGCCATGACAGGGACATCTTCACCAGCTCAGGTTGCTCAGAGCCCCGTCCAGCCTGGCCTGGGATGTCTCCAGGGATGGTTCATCCACCACCTCTCTGCCCAACCTGGGCCAGTGTTTCTCAACCTCAGCATAAAAACATTTCTTCCTCATGTCCAGCCTGAATCTCCTTTCCTTTAGTTTAAAACTATTACCCCTTGTCCTACTGTAACAAGTCCTGCTAAAAAGTCTGTTCCCATCTTTCTTATTGGCCCCTTTTATGTATGGATAGGCCACAATAAGGTCTCCCTGTAGCCTTCTCTTCTCCAGGCTGAACACCCCAACTCTCTCAGCCTGTCCTCACAGCAGAGCTGTTCCATCTCTCTGATCATTTTTGAGGCTTCTTCTGGACCCTCTCCAACAGGTCCATGTCTTTCCCAGTGTCTGTGTCTGTCGAACAGCATTTCCCTACATCTCTCATCGGTGGCCAGGCAGGACACCCACCCCTGCCACCCACCCCACACCCGTGGGACCTGCCTTAGTGCCCCTGCACCGCAGCTTCTCCCGTTCCCTCCCATCCATCTTCCCTACGGCACGGGGCAGGCTGAATGATAACATAAAGCTTTTGCAAAAAGTTTATTAAGCAAGACATAAGGTCAGGCTTTTAGTTGCAAGGCTGGAAACGAAAGGTTACAAGCAAAACAAATATAAACACAATTCCAGTTTAAGCTTAAACAACTGGATTCCTTTTCAGTTGCTTAGCCCGGTTTCTCAGATCCTGAAGACACACTGCAGCTGTTAGGATTTGAAGCATCCTAACTTCTGCCCTAAATCCTGATCCTACGGTCAGGCACAGGCAGCCTGGCTTTTGTCCTCCTCCTCCTCCGGCTGTAGCTCTTGGGGCATGTTCGCACTCTTTTGGTCTGTGATGAGACCTATTTCTTGTGAAGTGGCCCTGCTGTAGACACGTCACATAGGCAGAGTGCCCTTCCTCCTCCTCCCCGTCACCTCTTTGATCAGCTTTGCTGCTTTTCCTCAGCGCCAGAGCAGATCTGGTTGCTCCAGAGCTTGGTGTGCAGCGCAGGAGCATCACAGGGCTGCGGGCTTTGAGATGCTCATAAGGGTGGTGGGGGGTGCTGATGCCTTCAGTCCCACTTCTGTTCCTCATTCCCACCCCAGAAGTTGCCCACTGACTGTCCTCACCCATCCTTTCTTCCTAACATCCAGGTATGGAGCAACTCCTACAGCACGGTTCTTGTTCACTGTGTAGGATCCATCCACTGCACTGCCACCCCCCCATTAGGGGTCTTGGCACCAAAACCTGACTTGTTTGCAAACTAAAATCAAGACTGATTGGGCCAGAACCTGCTGATGACAGGAGCAATTATAGATCAGCTTTGTGCCTACTGTAAATCGGGGAGGTTGCCCTCCGTTTGATGATGATGCTCTGATTTATATTAGTCGCGGCCCTACATGGAAGTATGGATCAATAAACACTAAACAGAAACACACTGAGAAGGAGAGCCAAATTATGGGGGGCAAAAAATAAATAAACCCCCAACGAAATTATAATCTGACGGAAACGTCCTGGATAGCTAATTCTGATAATTATTTCAAAGCAGCCAATACATTTGGGTTTCTACCACAGCATCTCTGCCATCAGAAGTGGGTTTCTGTATTGGCATTCAGCATCAGTTTCTGAGGGCTTTATCCCTGAGTTGCCTTGTGTCTGCCATACAGCACTGGGTAGCACAACGGGTCTCAAAAAGTATTAATGGATGGATAATTGCCCACCTTGTAAAAATTTACTGGGAACTTGATACTTTTCTCATTTGTCACAAACAACTCCATGGTGTAATAATGTAGGAAGTATCATTGGTGCTATAAAAGAAGTGATGGTGCAAATAACACTTCTCTTTTGTTGAATAGTGCTAAATAGCAGGGAGTTCCCATTTTTTTATTGTCAGAATTTCAATAATTGTAGGTGTACATTTGCAGGGATCAATTGACAATTTGAAACACATGCCATCAATATTTAATTTTCTCTATATTTTTAAACGAAAGAAAGAAGCCCAATTTCATAGTGCTAAGATTAAAAAAAAAAATAATCTCATTTTGTTTCCCTGTCTACTGTAAAGGAAGAAAACTCATTTCTTGCAGCATAGAGGGATATTAATGAATGCAAAAAGCATTTTCCATATTGCAAAATAAAATTTACTGTTCTAACCAAAGATATTTTATATAAATTAAGAGTTTGTTTAAAAAAATCGAAGAAGGGAACTCAATTCTAGACAATGCTTAATTTAAACTAAGTGTTAAAATAAAAGCAATAACACTGAGAATAAATTAATGCACTACAATTAACTATATTTACAATAAGTGGTTTGGTTGGAAACACCTATTCCCTACACTGATAAAATAAAACCTGCATTCTGCGAAAGCTGAAATAAGTTAAATGAAGATGCTTTTAACAAGGTTATTACTTAAGCAGTGACAGGTTTACAGATTTTAGCACCATTGGGTTTTCACAGGAGCTACAGCAAGTGCTAAAATAACACACACCTTCAGGTTCATTAAATTCACCAGTGTGATGAAATAACTGATATTTTTCTATATTACTATAGTGCCTCAAAGAACTGACTATAAATAAGATACACTAATAACAACTGTTTGCAGTGCTAAAACAATAAAATAATTCTTCGAGGCTTATATGCAAAGGAAGAAATAAGTGTAAGGCAGACTGTTAGCATAGTTATATCTGGTGGCTTTTATTCTACTGGTACCATGCCTTCAGCCATTTATTTATCATAGAAATGCCCTATAAAATGTTTTATCATTCATTGTGGCAGGAAGAAACTTGTTTAAAGGCTACATGAAGTACAGGCTCCCATCCTGAAACATTTACTTTCTAATCTGGTGTTTACTGAAGCATTTCTGAAGGCCAACTTATGCAAAGAACTGTTGTTTTTTAAAAGGAGTATTTCAGATGACAATAAATCCCACATTATACTCTGTTTTGGAAAGAACCAACGCTGAAAAAAGCAGATTTCTAATAAATCAATGGAGTATGGCCTTTGGAGACCTGGGAGACATATGGACAGTAATAGAGCATCTCAGGTTGTTGCGTGAATGATTCCATCTGGATGAGGGCTCCGAGTTATTCGCCGCCTCCTTCTCCCCTAAAACACCTTCAATCTTACCCGCAGCCCCGATCTCAAATGTCAGACCACCTGGGATCCACAGCTGTCGGGCTGAAAGTGGAGCTGCCGGGGCGGCCGCGGCCCCCGCTGCCGTCGGGTGAAAATCAGGGGAATTTGGGCTGTGGGGTCTGTGCCGGGTGTGGGGTTTAATGCTTCAATCCCTTGTATGTGATTAGATATTTTTAATATATACGTACGTGTGTGTGTGCATATGTATACACACACATGTGCATGCAAACATATCCACACACACCTAAAGAGTTGGAATAACTATTTCCAGTACTTGGTTTTGGTCCCCATAGGGACATGGGTTGTCCCCACACTGATACAGGGGTAAAGCAGAAGTCACTTCACAGCAGTTAGAAGGTACAAAACCCACTTAATTAGGGAGAATCAACCCCGGGATGTTACGATCTTGCCTAAATTTTGCAATTCTATCTCTTTCCTCTGGCCGATTTGCAGTTTTGCTCTCTGGAGGCCATAAACTGTGTTTTGGCAATAAGCGTGTTTACACTGACTGGAAGATTTCCTTGCATGGGTTGTAAGCAAGGTTTGGGTGACCGTAATTGTGCTGCAAGGTCTGGGTGATAGTCATTGCTCTGCAAGGTGTAAAACCCAGCCACAGGGCTTGATCCATCCCACCACAAAGCTGGTGCATTGTGCAGGGAGTTCGGGAACACAGGGCAGGAAAGTAGTAAATTTGCCAACTTCTTGCTCCCTCATGCAACGAGGATTTTGGAGGATGAGTCCCATCTATTTCCCAGAGCTCTAACTTTGCACACGCAGGAGGTGTGTGAGGTCTCAGCTGCCATCTCAGCTCCAACAGCACCCAACACCTGAAGTTACAAGTAGAAAAAAAGAAAAATCTCACGTAACTCCAGCTAGCGTATCTCCTATCAGCGGCTCCATCCTTTCTTGCCAACCTAAACTAATTCTTTGTGTTTGAAGGCTGTCTGCTATCATCAAAAAAACACCCCAAATACGTGTAATCTACTGGTTTTGCTCACACCATAGGGATGTGCCGTGCTCCAGAGGCACCGCTGAGCAAACAGGCTGCTGGACGCACATTTCAGATAAGCGGGATGTGAACAGTGTGTTGCACCTGGGCAAAAACCTTTTAATTTCTCCACATACTTCATAAACCCCTTGGAACATCTCTCTGAGAAGAGCAATATGACCATTTTATTGGTGAATAAACAGTCACAGCGCTACTAAATGACTTCTTCGGCCTCAGGCACAAAATAGCTGTGATTGACCCATGAGGGGAAAAAAAAATGTTTTTCACAATAATTTCTTTATTTCAGGACTTCCCCTCCCACCTTGGTTTTTACATAGCCTGCACTTACTGATCTTTTGAGTTATTAATTTGTTTAGGTTTTTTTTTTTTTGTGTAAACTGTGGGAAACTTGGGGAGCGCGTTGGTTTTGAGTGCCTGGCGGTCGTTAATAATTCATGCTTCATGTGAGAAGAAAATTGATCAGAAGCATCCTGGAGAGACCAATCCATGCTGCCTCTGCGATCAGCTGAGACACGAACTAAAACACGAGGCACGGGCTGAAAGATATCGCCGAGAAAATCTGCGCAGATCCATCACGAACCAAGCGGCGAGGGGTGTCAAAGGGAAGAGCAGCACGGTGTCCTTTGAAGCCCGGTCATGGAGACAAGAATGTGGGGAAAAAAAA
Source organism: Pampusana beccarii (assembly GCA_013399365.1). Lineage (NCBI taxonomy): Eukaryota > Metazoa > Chordata > Aves > Columbiformes > Columbidae > Pampusana > Pampusana beccarii. The sequence continues at coordinate 132,939 of VWYH01006474.1, forward strand.
AAAAATAAAATAATCCTGCAGCGAAAAGTGGTCAAAAGTTCTTACAAGGAGGACGAGAGCAGCTCCGTTTCCTGAAGGCAGCACTCCAGATCAAACAGTCCTTTGTGGAAATGTTCAAAAGAGAAAAAGCACCTCATCCTGGGATGAGGATGAGCTCCAGCACCTGGGGCTGGATGGGAGGTCAAAGCGGGAGCACTGGGGGATGTTGGTAGATGTTGAGGCTGAAGCTGGGTCGGAGCTGATGAGGTGGAATTGTTCTGTCAAGTGTAAGAGTTTATATTTTCTGCTAAAAAAAAAAATATTCAGAAATTATTCCCAAATGGAATTTGGGAAGTGTTTGCTGAGCTTTAATTTCATCCCAGATCTATTGATTCATCTTCTATTTGTCTGTACTGTTTTACCAGTTAAAGTTACATTAGAAATCGCACATATCTGACCTGGAAATACGAGAATTTCAGAGTCTCTAAGGAAATGTGCTGAAGGAAGGTTTTCTGGAGCCTAAGCCTTCACTCAGCTTTTCAGCTGGGAATGGATCCTCCTGTCTATGTGCAGACCACAGGAGAAGGATGAAGGATGGTTGTGAAGGAGGACAGGCAGAGGTCACCTCAGGCACCTGCTGTTTCTGGAAGAGTTCTTGTTTTGGGACATGTTTTGATAGGTAAGCCATCATGTACTGGTAGAATTTTTTTTCTCTGATTTTATTTCTACATATTTTAATTGCTACACATGAAAAAGCAGACAAGTTAATATTAGATGTACTTCTTGTCTGCGTGCAAGCTATATAGATACATACATGTACAAATTTATGTGTAGTTGTCAGTCTTGGCTTCCTACTTGTCAAGGTAATTGTGTCATCTAAATTCTGTCATACTTGGTTCTGGACAGATTCATTAACTGTTCCTATTACCCTGACATCCAAGCACCTATTTCATTGAGGTAACTCCAGAGTAAATCCCTTCATTTCCAAGGTTTTTTTTGCCATTTTTGCTTGGAAATAACAAGAGCTACTTATACTCAAAGAAAAATGAGATATCTGACACTGAAAAATATAGTAGGTTTAATTATTATGGTATACCAAGGCAAAATAATTGAATTAGTGTGCTTGTACAAATTATTTTCTGCATGTTGGCCTAAGAACTGACACTGATCATAGTCTATGACTATTGCTTTATCATCTTTAGTATTGTATAGATACATATGTTATACCTATATATGTACGTATGCTTCCAGCATATCAGCCTGGGGGAGGACCTCTCTAATAGAAATTTCAGGCTACATGTTACTCTCCTCCACATCCAGGTAGAGTGAGAGGAGAGGAAGGAACTATGGATACTCCTACTAACAATCTCTCTATCTATTTATTTTGCTTCCAAAGTAACAAAAAGAAAAAAAAAATCCTTTGTAATGATATTACCCTATACATTACCGAGTAGTTGAACACCAGCAGATGTTTGACAGCCTTCTTGACAGACATAACTGAAATGTCATTTTGTCACCTAGGCAAACAGCCTACATCATGTATAGTTCGTCTGCTTTTTAATATCACACTGATTTTTGTGATATCTGGGTACTGTAATTCATACAAACTATTTTTTCTTACCCTACCAGGTGGCTGCTTTTAAATAGTGGACTATAATACGCATAGCTAGGCCAAACATTGATTTTAAATTTCCTTGTGATAAGAGAGAAATCCACTGGCATCCTGAACCAAACATTCCCCAGTATTATTGGGTAGTCTTCACCAACCTGGGGAGAGCACTTTCCTTCTGATCTTGTAACAGATTCACTCCAGAGACTAATTTTCCTCTGCATTAAGCTGGAGCACATCTTTTAGGGCACATCAATGCCGAGTGAACCACTGCCTGTGCAATCAGGGCAAATCCAACAGTGGCATGGCGTAGCGCAAAAACTTCACTGCCCTGGTCCATAATATACAATGGCTTGGCATAAAACAAGCCAGTTGTTTACATTCTAAAAGCACTACATGCTAACCACAAGAAGTCGTTTTGCACTTAACCCACCTGCGTGAAGCACTGATGCGGGTCACTGCATCCCATGTTTATCTCTCTGTCCTCGAGGTGTTGAACCATGAGGAGCAAAACCAGCAGTTTGTTGGTCCTTGGCCTGTCTGTTGAGATGCCAGACTGGGTGCCAAGCAGTGTCTAATGATTTTGCCACTTTGCTGCTGAAAACTGAAGTAAGAGTGGGAACATGTCTGTTTTGGCCAAACAGCAATCAGTGCTTGAGGCCTAGAAGCACCAAAGTACTTTTTGGCCACTGTTGATTCATTTTCTCTAGATTCCGAGGGAGATTTATAATTTTTTTTTTTTTTTTTTTTTTTTTTTTTTTCCTCCTTGCAGATTCAGTGTTTTCTGCGGCTATTGCAGAGTGCCATGTCCACAAGCACTGGCTTAGCCAAGGCCACTGCTCTGTGTCACACTCCCATGGAGCCCACATGAAAGACAGGAGCCCAGGCAGAAGGTCTGTAACCTTCTTGTCCTTTACATCAGGGTGCTGGGGCTGTCAGCGTTGTCAGACAGCTTTAAATTGTGTATTATTGTATCCTGGAAAATCATGCAGAGATCTTCTCTATTCCCAGGTTTTAATTATTTCCATGAAGGTTTATCCTACCTCCATACACCCAATGCTCAAATATCCTTCAGGAAACGCACCTTGGCCCCTGGATGAGAGCGTGGTGGTCTCTGCAGTGGTTTTGCACAAGTTGTCTAGAAAAAGGACAAAGTTTCGCTGGCAAGGATTTGTGGGATGAAGGTCTGAGGAAGAGGAGCGGTACTTTCCGTTGCATTACTCTACCTCACAGTTCAGCTGGGAGGTTTCATGCCTCTCATAAGCTGCTCCGAGCCTCTGCAGTTTGCAAAGCGGAAAAAAGGAATTGAAGAAGCAAAAATAAATATTAAAGCACGTAAGAATTAAACATCACCTATTCAAATAGCAATTATGCCGTTGAAAACAAGATCACCACACCTGTACAAGAAAAGACAAGCAAGCCCAAAACATCTGTTTGGATCCACCTGCCAAGCACCTGTTTCGCTGTTTCAATGCCATTTGATTGCTGGAGATGTAGAGGCTCTTGTGAGGTAATGAGTGATTTTATATTATGCATGATTGAAAACAGGTGTTCTAATGCTGTACAATTCTATGCATGAATAATTCAGTTTGTTTAGAGCAAGATCTTTCAAAGAAGTATGGTCTTTATTTTTTTATAAATATTAAGGTTATTCTCTGCAATGTATGGTGGCTGGTCTTTTCAGCAGGCTCACTGATGACCATTTTTATATAATTTTATGGGGAGGAAATAACACTGTGAAAGGTAAAAAAGAAAAAAAAATAATTATACCTAAAGCATACAAGCAATGAAATTGAAAGGTTTCTTTAGCAAGAAGGGGGGAAAAAACCTGTCACTGTTTTAAGGGAGAAAGCCAGATGACTTTTGGCAAAGCCTGCTTCTCAACACTAACAAAACAGCCCAAGAGCTTAATTATATAGAGGGGTGAATGTGCCTGAGGGATAAGTAAGAGCTAGTCCATCTCTTGGTCCGAATTCCAGCTGAGTCTGAATATGTTTAAGAGTTTTGATTGTTTTTTTTTCCTCTCTCTCTTTTTCCTCATGATTATGAAAAGGTTTGTTGCACAGTTGTATGCTTTGTGCTGGTGGAAGATGCTGTGGACTCAGGTCTTTATCTGCAAACCAGTTCCTGTGTTGGGCACTGCGGTATGAATCAGCCCATGCTCCTCACCATGGAGAATTCAGTGGCTGTGTGGGATCATCTCCCAAAGATGAGGAAGATGCAGTATTCCAAACTAAAGGACACAGCTAAGCTTGTAGCATCCCCTCTGCTTCTTCCCAAGGTGAGCAACACAACTGACGTGTTCTCGTGGCTTCACCCAGGAGAGTTTTGATGTGGGGTGACAAGAACTTAAGCAGGTGAAGGTTTTTCTGCTCCAGTATATGTCTTATTCCTCCTTGCTTCCTCAGCTAGGGCTGTAATTTAGTTTAGGAACAAGGTTTGTGATTACTGTCAGTTGTGGTGCTGGTTTTTATTATGGGAAGCTTCTGTTTGGAGCAGTAGTGGGATCTCCCGTGTGCTTCCCAGGGAAGGTCCATCATGTTGGCTGGTTCTCCCACTTCCATTGCAGCTGCTCCAGCAGCTTCAGTGGTCCATGGTTGATTTGACACCTGGCTTGAAACAAAAACCACTCAGAGCATTGCTAAAGGGTGTTTTATAGCTGATGTGCCAGATCCTGCACATCCCAGGACAAGCAAGGTTCAGAAGCAGACAAAGGGGATGCCAGCCCTGCCAAGATATTGTGGCAGACAAAGTAAAATCTTGGTGAGCATGAAGAGAGTGGAGAAAGTGAGAGTGAGCAGAAGCTTTCAGCTCTTCCAGATGGTCATGTCATGTAGTGTCCATTGCTGTTGATGAGATGATGAAATGAGAAAGGAGTACAAGAGAAAAAGGGGAATGGAATTACTGGTTTGAAAGGAGGAATGAACAAAGACAAGAGGCTGAAAGCAATTCTTAAAGCATGCTACAATGCCCTGTGCTAGTTAAAAAATGCTCCATGGTGCTAGAACACCAATATTTACAGAGGCTGATAGATGATCTGATCAGATTTGGATCCAGCAGCTGTAGACGTTGGTGGAGTGGAATTAGGCACATTGTGTGGGGTCAGGCAATAGAAGGAGGAAAATTTGAGAATCCAGAATAGCCAAGTGTGACCCAGGACCTCACTGGGTAAATGGGAGTAGCTCAAAATCCATGGCCCGCTCTGGTCAGGAGACATCAGGTCAGGGTTCGTGCAGGACTTAAAAGCAATGGGTCCATGAACAAGTCTAGATAAGCATTCAGATATTTAGGGGTTTAACTGAAGTAGACCCGTAATATTTCAGTATTTGAAACATAGAACATTACCAAAGATGGTAAATTAGAGTTTAAAATATCCCATCCATTCAGCTGCTGCCAAAGTATCTAAGGTTATCTGACCTGCTTCAGAGACCATGAGAAAAATTCTCACGCAAGGTGCAGAAGATGAATTGCAGCATTTTACGGAGACGTGGGGGAACTTGGCTCAGCTCAGATGTTGGGTTAATTCCCACAACAGGTGAAAGAACGTCTCACCACACTTTACACAAAAAAGCTGGGGAGGTTTAATAGATGCAGCCCTACTCTGCTCCTTTTAATGTTTTGGAGCCAACGTCCATGCCATCAACAACAGGGTGGTAGTCAAAGGCAAGGAAATAAGGGAAGAGATTCTGAAGGAAGACAAACAGCAAGGACAAAATACTGTAAAATATCTAAAGTGTAGGGAAAAGCTGTTTTGTTTTGTTTTCTGAGCTGATTAGGAAAAGGAATACATCCTGGTACTCTGAGTCTCTGCAGGAAGGAAAGCATTTTCTTTTTACTGGGGGTTATTGTTCCTCCCTTTCACAAGCAGAAAGTAAATGAATTCTAATAATTCTATCATGCTGGTTGGCGGGTAAAAATTAAAAAGGATGATGTGGCATCTCTTCAAGGTGCTGCTGCTCGGGGTCCCGAGGGGTTACCCGTCCTGGGGCAGATGATGGGAACTCGCAGCTCCCACTGAGCAGCTGGGAGAAAGGCAACACATTTCCGCTCCTTCCTGACTCCTTCTCCATGACAGCAACATTGAAAATATATATTTACCCTTTAGAGAGAGAGAGAGAGATATATATATATATGTATGTGTATATATGCACATATATACACATATATATATATACCTCCTCAAAAATATTACATAACTGTTCCCTGCTGTCTTTACCCTCCAACTTATTTGTCTTTGGTTTACTTTCAAGAATTAATCAGGATCTGATGAACTTACAGGAAATTTTCTGTTGCTGATTGGGAGATGTAATTCTCTGATATTTCTGTTGCTACAGCAGAGGGTACATAACAAGGTACTTTCTCTAGGTACCAGTAGCCCCATTTCCTAAACCAGCAGCGCACTCCTTCTTATTCACAGTTACAATCGTGTTGAAACTGTCAAGTGTTGTTTCCACCTCTTTAATTTTCTTCTCGAATGAAATCTTTCACTTCTTTGTATTCAGAGGCTGCTGTGGCCTGGATCTCATCTTGTCTTCTAGTAACATCTTCCAGATTTGTTTTAAACTGATTAGACACTGCTGAAGAATCAGCTTCTCTCCCCCGGACAGTACAAAGCCAAGTGTTGACAGAGCTGGCTCCTGGCCATCAGTTATGTGATGACGCAGCATTGCATCTTTTGACAGCCCCGATTTCGTTTGGGGCGCTCTGAAATGTTCACACACCCTGACGAATTAAAATAAAATAAATTACAGAGTGACAAGAGGCTGCAACTACCAAAAAAAAAAAAAAAAGTCTCAGCTTGACCAGAGAGTTCCTTTAATTAAGGGACTTATTCTATACACTGGAGCAAAGAATCTGAAAGTTATTTCCGCCCTTCTCGTGTGGCTGCATTTTCCCTCTGAATTTTGATTTTGAAAAACACAAAATGATCCTTTTTATTGGGCTACTGAGAGAAATTATGGGGAATGAGCTGAGTGAATTTAAAATTCTCTCAGTAGGAGTAGGAAAGGAGGGAAATACTTGTCCTTCCGTAATTAAATAGCTTCTAGTGCAGGTTTAGACATAAGGACACTGGTTTTTGGTACCCACCTGGGCACAGGAATGCATTTAAGTCATGAGGATAGCATGTATTACCACCACGTAGATTCTTTGCTGGATGGGCATCATCCCCTTTTTAAGTATGATGATACTATTTCTGAGATTCATTTGTCCCTGAAGGTTAATAAAGCTCATCAAAAAATACATTGAAATGAAGCAAAGTTAGCTCTAGTATTTGAGTCTTCCCATCACAGTGTCCTAAGAGATGTCCTGTGGTTTGACACATAATTAATAAGTTTATTTATCTTCGCTTGCTTTTTTCTTTTTTTTTTTTTTTTAACTGGCTATCACCATAATAGCCAAATACAAACATTTCATCCTGTTTCGCAAAGACCCCATGGTCTATTTTATTGCAACACTGGTAATTTCCCAGCTCCCAGCAGTGACATGGAGTAGATGCCTTTNAAAAAAAAAAATATATATATATATATATATCCAAAATTTTCTCACCACTTTTGCTTGAAGCTGCGTTATGTTTACAAACTTGTGGAAAATGTGTCTTTTTTGCCTCTCTCAAGTGTCATGGGAACAGAAACTGAGGTCTGATCCGGTAGCACCGCTCAGTGCTGCCTGGTGCTTCTTGAGGGTCCCATAATCCACCCACAAGGTCGTTTCAGTGTGTGACTTAAAGTTATCCGCTGTTTGCCAGTGTCCAACGTCCCAAACACATGGAAAATAAGGCTGGCTCACGTATTTAAAGCTGACAGATTTTTCAGACAAACATAACTAATATTTTTGTTATTTGTTCATGCTAAAACATTAAAATGTCCTCATTACTCTAAATTACATCATTTTAAAGCTTTGGCATACTCAAGGCATATTTGTGAGAATTATTTGCTGTAGCTTATGCCATTTGTAACTCACATTTTATAGATTTGACCGGTCAGGTAATTTCCACAGTATTGTTTTTGGCTCCTTAACTGGATCCCATCCAAGTTTACAAAGTGCTTCTACAGAGATAAGGGAGCACATTCCAGCATCCCGTGAAATGTCAGCTATATATCCAGTGTTAGATGTGTAGTGATAACCTGGGTAGAGCTGCCAGATGCTATAATTTCTTGCATGGGAGTACCAAACACCCTGAAGATACCAAGACAATTCTGCCAAAAGAAAAAGAAAAGGAAAAAAAAAAAAAGAGAGTGAGCAAGAGAGAGAAAGTGCCCGAGAACTCCTGTTTGCTGCTCTTGATGCTTTACCTCTATCTCCTTATGAAACACTATTAGTTGACTTTGAAGAATGGCAAGTTGATGTCAGTAACAAGTTTGCATTGTAAAAAGTACTAAATAATTTTTATGAGGAAATATATATATCCAGTAAAAAAAAAAAAAAAGGAATACAAATGTAACTCTTATCTGAGTCCAATCAGCTGAGAAAAGCATGATGATACAATAAGATTTAGCAGAAGCACAAATTGAAAACGGTGAATAATACTTTTTTAGAAGGAGCCTACTGGAATAAGTAGGTCTCAGAGGTATTTGATTTGGAATACGTAATCTTCTCCTTTGAGGATATTTGTGAAAGTTATTCCTGAATGCTCAGAGTTTTCTCTGCTTTTCATTATCTTCCTTTTTTTTTTTTTTTTTTTTTTTTTTTTTTTTTTTTTTTTTCCTAACAAGGGCCAGAACTGTATGCATGATTTTCTGTGATATATTCACATGGGAGGTATTCTTGAACTGGCCAAGGACACATCGTTTACAAGAAGGTCCTGTCAAGCATCCAAATGTCTTTGCTGAAGCTTCCATTTTAGATGACCCCACAGAATGTGAGAAAGATCTCTTTTAGGGGAATGGCATCTTCTGGCTAGAGTTATGTCCAGAAAGTCTGTGTGCTTAACCCGTCACTGAAATGCCCAGTGCAAATGAATTTAAGGGTGGAGGTAGGAATGACGTATTCGTGTTTTCTCAAGAAAGATGCCAGGAGAGGACTCAAGCGCTTGCTCTGATTTTTTCCTACACGCAGAACTACCTCTCTGGTAAATAGGATTTCTGAGGAGGTCGGTTGGATGTTTGGGCCCTGCAAGCTGGAGAAATCAGAAGAATTTGGGTCATCTTCCTCTCTTAGCTTAAAAATATCTCCAGTTAATGGCCTTTGGGAAGTGTATCTCTTCAAATGCAGTCTTCCAGTTGTGAAGGGGGCAAAGTTTATAATTTTGGGTGGAAACCGTGTGAAAGTTAGCTGTTTCATCAGGGGCTTGTTTTGACTTTTTTGGATTTGTTCAAACCCAAAAGTCAAAATGAAACTCGGGGGATGTGAACCCGCTTGAATCAAAACCAAAAAAGCAACGTGCCAGATCTCCCATGAACCAAAAACCTCTGGGTTCTCACAGTCCTCATCCAAACAAAAATGCGCTAATATAAATCAAACACTGAACCAAATATCCTCTTTTGCTCCTTGTAGCTTTCATGGAAACAACACAGAATATTAAAAAGATCTGCTCAGTTTTGCAGCAGCAACTACCAAAATATCCTGTGATCATTTGATAGCTGGCAGTTAATATCCTGATCTATTCTCTTTAGTCACTAATCCAATCCTTTCCAACTAACACTCTACGTTGGCATGCACAGCATAACCCCTTAACATCTTCCTCGGTTGCACAATTTCACAGAGAAGACTCTGTGTGCAATTCACAGCCCTTTACATTCTTGCTCGAAGAGCCAAGGAGGTAGATGGAGTTGCAATTATCTGAAAACTGCAAGCAGCGTGATCAGTACAAAGACAGGATGCTTAGCCAGTATACGACAGGCTGGAGTACTGAGAAAATATTTAATGATATTTTTCCCTGCGGTTTACCTTGTTTGAGAACATACCACGGCTCAGAAATGAGAGAAGGGTGGAAAAAAATAATAATAATAATAAAAAAAAAATCAATGTTTTGCAGTACCATCACTCATCATGTACCAAACAGTTTCTAGAGCCATAAAAAAGTGCTAGTCATGGAAGAACAGCAAAGGTTTCATTTGTAACTAAGACACACTTGTTTGTAATAACATGTGTGCTTTCAAATGTTGCCAAGTCGCTGAGGCTATCTCTATTATATACAAGCTTTAAGTATGTAAGTGTTAAAAAAAACAAGGTAATGTTAAAGAAATGTTAAAAAAAGAAAAAAGTTTGATCAGATGGTTAAAATCTAGTTAAACCAAAGACAACCTGTTTATGACCTTTTTATGCTAAAAGCTAAAAATGTCATTTTTTTTCCGCAAGATTAATTACCATCACTCTGGGAGTAGTGAGCTGGACATTATTATATGATGTCAATTAATGATTAAAAAAAAGGTGGTTTGCAAATGTAGCGCCATAGTCCCTGGTGCATTACATCATTTCTGAAAGATCTTAACACGTGATAAGCAAAGAACATTTTAACCTAAAAGTCTGAGTGTTACAACCTCCTTTTTGTCGTAACACCCTATGCACAACCTTTTGGCCTAGAAGTCACTTGCAATAAAATTAAGAAGTCAAAAAGAAAAGGAAAAATAACCTCTAAGAATGAGAAGGCACCCTCCCCTTCTGCTGTCTTACTGTTAATGCAACAAAATGAGTCACTATATAAGTCGGTAAACTTGGTGTTGATCTTAGCGTGCGCACCATTCTCAGCAAGATCCATCATAAAAATCTCGTGCTTGGAGTCGTAAGGTTGCTGTGATTCAGGTATTATAAACTGTATAATGCAGTTGTCTCTGTGAGAGCGCCTTGAAAATTTCATATGCCGAACGAAATTACGACTGCACTTGCCCAGGCTCTGCTTTCCCAGATGGGGTGACAATGATCATTTATGTGCCTTACTGAATTCACTGAAATATTTAGAAGGGGTTTAACCTACATTTTTACATCTCCTTCTGTTATAACCTTTTTTTTTCATCAAGTTTGACTTCTTTGTCAATAACATATATGACCCGACGCATTTTCCTAGGAGCTCTTCTCCGCTTTTAATATCAAAACACTGAAGAGGTTCCTTTGTAAATGAACGATACGCATTTAAAATACCTTTGTAATAATAAATACCACATGAACATATGTATCAAGCAAAGGATTTCAATTTTGATGACACTTGCTTCTCAAGAACAGACATTCTGGAAGAAAAAAACGTTGCCAGCCCCAAATTGATTGACATTTGTTTACTTAACTCTCTCTTCTTGAAAGTCTGCACACCTATTTCAACCTTGAACAGTTTCCAACTGTGGTATACTGGAACATTTTTTCATTTATTAAGTTCAGTGTTGCCAACCCAAACAAAGAGTAATCAGTGATGATCCAAGCAGACCAAGCTGTCTAGCACCATACAATGTATCTGCATGCTAATTTTCAAATTCCCTCACATTTCCAGAGAACTAATGTGATCATTTTCATTCTGTTACAGCAACTCAACAGTTACCAAATCACCATCTGTGTTTTCGTTAACCTGAATCAGATATGAATTCTGTTATTGCAAGGTAGAGCAGCTTGTTTAATGATTCTTAATCTTTTCTTTAATTAAATCATGCAGCCAACCTGAAAAATCTATCTTAATGCAAATTAGGAGCTTTTTTGGCATTCGCTTACAGTAATGCACTAATAAGGTTAATTTATGAAGGTTCTCTTCCAGTCTGTACAGATGATATTTGTTCACTGCATATTTTTAGCATATTGTCCCTTTTTGTAATATTTTAAAAAATAATAATTAAAAAATGGTTATTTTCACTTGCACAAAAGAGGGAGGCTGTGATCGGCTTATTGTTTATTAGAAAGTTAGAGCACAGAAAATGAAAATCAGTCTCTCCCTCCTGCAAGTATCAGGCTATGAGGATGCAAAGGCACAATTCAAGGGCCTATTGAATTAAAGGACCTCAGACGAGCACTCTCCTGACTTTGGCTGCTGGAGAAAATCAGGCCTCTGTTCAGATAATAATCTTGACGATATCGGGGGACATAGAGAGTTTTTCTCAACCTTTTTTTTTTTTCTCATAGGTGTGAATTAATAGTTTAAAGAGTAAATAATTCTTGTGAAATAAGCCCGAATACATTTCTCAGTTGCACAATTGCTTCAGCTCTGGGCTCGGATGATCTCAGTCAAGAAAATCGCTGTCTTTGTGAGCATTCCTCACAACTACAAAATGAGTTGAAATCCATTCAAGTTACTGAGTAAAGAGCAAACTTTTTTTTTTTTTTAGGTTATTTTTCAACACCCACAAGTAAATGGGGATGGAGACTGTGAATTTCGACACATGGTCTTTGCTATTTAATTAAAATCACAGAGACTGGCTGGAAGGTTTTCAGCAAAGCAATTTTTTTTTTTGCATTGGGAGACTGCAGATTCCTGAAATCAGGAGTTCTTTCTTTTCATAGAAATCAGCTTGTTCAGATCAGGAATGACTTTTTTTCGGTTCTAGGAAAGGAATCCTCATCTTAGCTAGAAACTGCAAACCATCTTTCCTCTTTTGCAAGAGGATTGCCCAACCGCAGGAGCAGCACGGATGGGCTCGAGGGAAGGGGAGACCCAGCTCAGCCCTTTTCTTACCCAATCTCGGTGTCGGCTGTGCCTTGCCCTACCTCTTTCTTTTCCCTTTCTGCCTTTCCAGTTGGACTCGCTCCATGGCTGACTCTATTAACGATTTGCACGGCCCAAGACAGAAGTTTTTGCCCAAGGAACTTACCAGAGCCGTGAATCTCTGTGTTTAATTAAAGCGAATAGCGGGATGGAAAGGCTTGGGGATGGAGGATCAAGAGAATCCTTCATTCAAGTTCCCTGTATCTGGGGACTGGAAACAATATCTCACACTATTTGTGCAATGATTCCTGGCTTGTTAAGCGTTCTGAAGTGGCTGTTTTTCTCTGGCTTTAGGACTTCTGCTTTGCCCACTTTTGCATCCATAGAAATGGCAATATGGGAGTTTTTCTTCTTCCATTTTCACCCTTCAGTTTAGAAAATGGTTTTCCAGCCACTGGTAGTCCTTCCTGTGTTATATTAACACAGCAAGAATGAAAAGTAATTGTTTTCCTTCCCGTTTAATTGTACGTATGTGTTCTTAAGTATATTACATGCTTCGCTTCATGCTTCACCCACTCTTAAAATATGCAGATAAATGAGTACCAGCATAAGACTATTTTAATATGAACATATTATCCTGTACACAATCTTCTCTACTACTGATATCAAATTCTGGACATTTTCCTGGGGAAAAAAAATAGATCGCTTTTTTCTTCTCCCTTCAGCAACAGTTAAAAATACCTGATACACCCCTTGGTTCCTTTTAGCAGTGAAGGAAAATGAAGATTTGACAGTTTCATCCTAGAAAACAATATTGGGGCAATCTTCAATGTCTTTTTCTTGTCTGTTTTGTCTTCATTTTCATTGTTTTGCCTCTATTTCACGGAAGGGCAACCAGTCTCTAGGGGACAGGGCAATACTTGACATTGACAGTGTTTCAGTTACATCACATTACAGCATTTTCTCAGGTATTACAGCAGCACTGTGCTCAAGCAACAGGAGTAGCTGAACTACCTCCAAATGAAGGTGCTCCATAAGGAACCTCAAGATTGGAAACTGAGCTTCTGATTCATGAAGACCTTTTCTATAAGGCCACTACAAGAAAAAAAAAGAGGGATGAAGACTGTACTATCTAGTGGAGACTTGTCCACCACAGGGGAGGAAATGGAAAGAACATGATCACATTTGACACTAAAAATCTTGCTGGGTTAATTACGACCCACAAAGCAGAGAAATTAAGGCAAGGGGGGCATTCTCATGATGACAACCTTTACCCAGCAGCAAGCTTTGCATTTTCCCAAGGCTGAAGACAATTTAGCCTTGACAAATCAAATCAGCGATATGCAGGCATAACCTCTGGAGATAAGCTCAATTTTTTTAGGAGACACAGGGCAAAAGATGGGCTGCAGTAGGTCACTATTAAAATATTCACAATATAGCTTGGCCAGTGCTGAAATGGCACAGTTGGCCTCAAGTCGCATCAAGGTCTCCTGGCATTTGCGTTTTTCCCCAATGGCGTTGTGCAGTAAAGTGTTGAGTTCTCCTGAGCATTTTATGTATTTAAGGCAGTAACTTTAAAATAAAGAACTGCAACCTTAGAGGAAAGCTGCTATTTTGAGAATTTTAAAACATTATTGACTCCTGTCAGATCAGTTTCTAGACTTATTGACTCAAGAAGTAAATATAGACTGAGAGAAACCGAGGTCAAGTCAATATTTATCTTGCAGATCAATACATTTTGATACTAACCAAAAATTAAGCTCAATAAATGCATATATTATATGCAGGAAGGTTAGGAGAGATCCATTCAGAAAATTTGTCAATTTGAAATTTCCCCACGGAATCCAACCTTTCAGATTCAATTTCCATTAGAAAGTCTGTCCCTTTAAGGATGTTTAAGTGACAGCGATCACGATCCCCCATCACTCGATTGGGTTTTCATCCAGTAGCTGAGGAGCAATGAAAAAAAAAAAGGGAAGAAAAGTGAAGTGAGAAGAAGTTGTGGAGGTTGCCTGGGGACTAAAGCAAATACGTAATGTGATATACCTAATGTAATATTGTAATGCAAATCTGAAGAAAGGATGAAAGAATGTGGGGGTTGACTTGCAGGAAGACATGGTACCAACTTCTACCAATAAAAAGAGGGCTCAGGAATTTATGAGTTGTAACGCAGTGCACGTTATCACACCTTGATTCTCAAATGCTGTAGCAGATGGTCTTCTGGTGCTTGGTGGCCCCATGGCTGGGCTGGCCTGTGCTGAGTGCATCAACTGTTGGGACATCACAGCTCATCTTTATGAGCTTAGGCCAGTTTTGAAGGTCTGGTATCAGAGAACAAGTGAGGACAGAGAAGAGGCGATCATCTCCATAGGAGACCCAGGGTGACGGGTGGTGGCACGAGCACTTGTCCTTCCTTTGTCCCGCTTGTCCCAGAGCAGGCAGCAAGGCAGAGGAGCACGCTCTGTGCTACACATTGATCTGCTCACCTGCCCAGAACCAGCCGCAATCTGTCCCTGCTCCATCCTTCCAGCACACATTTTCCTGAAGATCTTTTAAGCTATGAACCTACCCTTTAGGGAATACACATGCTCTAGTGAAATGTGTGTCAGGATATATGTGAAATATTTTCAAGAGACCTTTTTTTTTTTTTCCTTCTTTTCTTTCTTTTAACTTGGTTTTATTTTTTTTTCTCTTTAGGCTTCTGAGAACGACACTGGATGCATTTGCACCCCAGATAACGGCGCTGACCTTACGTTTACATGGCACCTCTCACCCCAAAGGATCTCGGAACGCTTTGCGAATTTAGCACGAGCTGCTCTCCCCGCTTGGAATTCACTTCACTTTCCACTGGAGTCCAGCACCTGATTGACCCCGTGCACAACCCTACACAGCGAGTTGGAGACAGGGAGAGAAGAATATCTTCTCCAAATGAAACTTCAGGAAGAGTTTGGGCTGAATGTAATTACCCGAACTGGAATTTGGCCAGAGCACTGCAGGTACGGTGGATATTTTCCCTGGGAAAGCTGGGAGCGCGTGATCAGGACGAAAGGGCATAAAAATGATTGAGTGTTTCTTGCCTTTTCAGAAAATGCTGTTCTTGTCTTGTGGCTCATTTGGAAAAAATACTTTGGTTAAAAAACAAAACCTAGGCAGCTATGCAAAAGCCTTCCTTGCAGATAATTTTGAAGTGAATGAAGATGATAAAATGATATACTAATTGGTAAAATATTATTTCATTTGAAATAAAGTGGAGAATCTCACCAAATTTAGCTCCACAAACGTAGCGAAGTACATTTCTCATCTAGCATAAAAAGGTGCCATTTGTTTGATATCAGTTTGATGAATTATTAATTTTATCACAGCTAAGATGACAGCTAATATTAGAACATTGAATTATTAATTTTCAAATGTGGCAATAAAAAAGCAGAACAAACACAACTTGAGACACATTTTAGGTGTGAGTTGACTTGCTTACATAAGCCGCTTGAGAAAACAAAGTGGTACAGATGGAGATTTAAATCCTGCCAAGCAACTGCTTTTACCTTCAAACCTCAGGTATGATTTTTAGCCTTACTTTAGAAATAGTGTTCCTGGACTGTTGTACTGAACTATGGTTATTGGATATTATACACCTCCCGTGCTTGTCAGCCAAAACAGGGTCTCTGTGTAATTATCTTGGCTGTGGGCATAGTTTTTGGGGTACTCAGGTGAAGGAATAATAAGAAAGGATGTGTGACCTAGGTAGAGCAGTCATTTTTTCGGTGTGTGTGGGGGAGAAGGAGACGAGCAGGTTGAAAAATAGAAGTTATTTGTAGGGAATAGTATTTGGTTTAGTCTTTTGCTCCCCCTCTTTCCTTCTGTTTTTTTCACTGCTGCTTGTCATGTGGCTGAGGGTAAATAAGCACTTCAGGGCTGGTTTCCTTAAAACTGTTTCTATGAGGTTTCAGCCTTATGAGCCAGCACAGGATTCTTCTGGCTCCACTACTGCCCTACAGCCTAACACTGATTTTCCTGTCAATGTCTCCTTTGCAAATATTCTTCCTTCCCAACTCTCCAAATGAAGATGGGAGTTTTGAAGTCTTTCTTATTCCATGGCAAAATAGTCAACAAAAGCTCTCGAAATGTTGTACCTTTTTTTACTTCTTATTTTTTTCTTCTTTTTTGAGAAGCAGACACTAGTGCAATGCTGCCCCTGAACGCGAACAAGAGCTCAAAAATGAGTGCAACTTGTGCGCATCAGGGATGCTGACTGGTATAGGTGGATTTTTGAGGGCAATATTCCCAAGCAGAAGAAGAGAAACAGCTGTCTGTCCCCAAGGCTCATTGGGAATTAATCCAGCTCAAAGCTGGATTAACTTCTGTGTTAAAAAAAAAAATAAATAAAAAGGCCACAAACTTGTATTCCACTGCCACATATGGCGATTATTTAGACTACGAATATCAGGCAGGGCTAGCTGGTTGAGTACTAAAGAGAGACTCATTTAAATCACTTATTTTTATCCCGCTGACAAAATGGGGTGGGGGAGAAAAAGCATCTGTCACCCATCTGAGTTTGGAGTGAGACCGTGTTACACTGAGAAGTGCAGGAGGGTGCAGGAACATCACTAATGTTACACCCCAGTGTCTGAGCTGCTGGTTATTGCTGCGCTTCCAGTTAAGCAACTGGTTAAAGTGGGAGGTGAGGACTCCGAGCTGGAACACAGGTAACCTCTAAAATGCAGCTTGCACGGGAGGGCCAAAATGCCTCAAATAAACCTCACTCCCACTGAGGGAACCCATTTTGTGCTTGGATGAATGTTGATTTACTGTGAGTTCGTCTGCAAGCTGTTGCAGGAACGAGTACATTGTAAATATTCAGATGCTTTGCAGGTATGGTTATTACCTACGGTACAGGTGCGATGTGAGTTAAAGATAAGGGCTGCTACAGATGTGTGAACGCTCATGGCAAAATCCAAAATACTGGCTGAAGCTTTTACTGTAAGTACAAACTTGGATCAGGATGAGAAGGAAGTTTTACTGATGCTCCCCCAAGGAACAGGGTGTATTTTCCAACATCCCTCCTTCAGGGAGGTGGTAGAGATGCTCCTTTCTGGGGTTCACTTTTCCATCCACCTCTACTTCATTCTGTTAACTGTGGAAGAAAAAAATGCACATTTCCGTTTCTTTTTTTCTTTTTTTTGGTCCCCTTTCAGTGGGGCATTCAGTGGTCACACATCTGCCATGGGAAGAGAAGCCACGCTGGTGTTTCATTCGTTCTTGGTTTACATGTTCACACACCAGAAATTCATTTCTTTTCCCCCATGCAAAGTCAGTAGAGTTTGTAATAAGTAAAAAAATCCAGAACACAGTCGGTCATATCAGACTAATTTTCAAGCTCTACCTGCCTGTGCTCAGACGAAACCCCAGGCAGCTCCGCTCCGGGTTTGTACACTTCGGTGGGCATTATTTTACCCAAAATACCAATATCTACCACAGAGCAACTGTTTCCCTAATAGACCCCAGAATCTTTTTGAGGGTTCTCCTCTCGCTGACCCATCCTAATAGAAAGAGCCAGAAAGAATTAAAAGATAACCCACTCTCGCCACCTTTTAAAGGTGATTCTTAGTATGCGGTTTTGAATTTCTCTGGTTTCACACATTGCTGGTTATGTTGCCTATTATAAAGGATTCAGTAAGACACACTTTCTCCCAGTGGTATTTTATTTTGACACATCTCAAATGAAAATACAGCTCATTATTTTATACAGAATTCAAATACGTTGTCACCTGGTTTTCACGCATTAAAATATGATTTTTACTATAGGTATATGAAAAAGCAGAATGCGACTGTAATGAGTAATTTATTTATGTATTTTGGGTCATCCAAAAATGGGGCAAATGTCAGGCTTTGTCTTCTTTTTAAATGCCTTTGTGTTTAGAATGCAAGTGCTCTCGTCTGGTCCTGTTGTAATCTTTATCTTCATGGTTTGGCTCTCAAGAGGCGTATTTAAATTGTCATAAATGTAGTAAAACTTTTCAGGGTAAAACACTGAGAGACCTTGTTTATTTGAGTTTTTAAAATATTATTTATCATACCCTGTAAAATATTCTGTACCAACCCTCTAGGGACAGGCCAGCCTTTTCAAATCAGTTATAAGCTAAAACCTTGTACAGGATGCAAATTAGGAGCTTGATTAAAAGAGAACTAGTGTTAAGACTGTTTATGGTGAAGTTTCTGTAGGCACAGCAGCAATTAATGTGGGGCCAGCTAAGCAAATCTGTTGTGAACATTTTCGCTGCTTCACTTTCTGCAATATATACACACAAAGCATGAAATTTTGGCCCAGGTGGGTGTGCCAGTCTGTTGAGATTACCTGAATCAGAAGGTGTTTTAAATTATGGAAACCACAAGCGATAAATACTTCTCAAAACGTCTCTGGCACATTGAAAAGATTTTTTTCCAAAGAATATATTTTTTGCGAGGTTTCAACAGTATCCAATCCACATCTGAGAAAGGAGTCCGTTTAAGCTTTTGATTAACTAGGACCAACATTGGAGAGGTGGCCTCTGATCTGCAAGCTTAAATTTCAGTCTTGGAACAGGCCGCAGAGGCTGGATTTAAAGTTCGATTTTTGTTTCATTTGCAGTAGAACGGAAGAGCTGGCAAGCTTAGACACTACCAGTGCTTTGTGGAAGCCGACATATGAATTTGTTCTACAAATGTGCCAAGGACACACTGATCCAACAGTTAGATCACTTCCAGAAGACACAGAGTTAGATCTCTGAGCTTACTTCCAATTCTTTCTCACTATTACCCATTAAAGGAAAAATTCTGCATAAAGCAAACCAGGTAATTAACTACAGCACTGGGTCATATTCCAAGAAGAGCTCCCATATTCAAATGTATAAAAATAAATAAACAAATAAGCTAAAATATCCCAATCCTTCAAACAAAGAAGGTTATACTCTTCTATTGGGACTTGAGGTTGCAGATGGATTACGGGTTTGTGTGCTTGATGAAGGTGGGACAGAAGTAACCGAGATGAGGTTTGGTTGAACAAAGGCAGAAAAGGATTGTCCGTGGGAAGGGACAATGGGGGGACAGAGCTAAATGAGCACCTTAACTTCATCTGAGAACAGGTAAGGTAGAAAACCTCTTGAGCATTGTGGTGGGTAACTCATGCAGATTTATTGCATGAAATAGCCATTTTAGCTCTTTTGTCTTGTTTGTATTTTTTTTAAAAAAAGGTTTAATCCTTATGTAGCATGACACTCAGTTCTTTTTCTGCACTTTTACTAAAGATACTAACTCTACGGTCTGGTCTCTTAACTCTCTATTCCTGAATCTAACCTGTTGATAGCAGACCACATTGGAAAAAAAGAGATCCCAAGGAAAAACACCGTAATAAAAGAAATCTATCAATAATAATGAAATATAACAGTAGCGGTGATGTGATATCATTTGTTCTTTATTTCTGAATGGATCAGAGGATGCCTGCCTGTCACTGCAAAAGGAAAAGGGTACGAGAATGAACACTGCCAGAAAAAAATACATTGAAAAATTTCTCATCTGAGATGAATACAGCGGAGGAAAGTGTTCCTACAAAAAAATGAATGATGTGGTGATTTTAAATACAGTGTGAGAACGAAAGAAATATGAGCTGTGGAGAGAAACAAAGAGGAAAGCTACAATGCGCTCAGCTGGGACGGTGCTTCACACGGCAACAGTCAGAGAGGTGGAGGAAAAAAAAGAAGGACCTGCTGTGTTCCGAGTCATTAACATCAGCCATGTCGTAAGTTTTCCTAAAGTGCCATTCATGTCCTGTCCTGTGAGAAACTGAATGAAAAGTATCCTTTAGACACGAAGGGATAACACTCTTCTCCTCATTCATCAGCTCCTTCCTTTTCCTGGTAACTCTTCTCCAGCCTGGTCCCTGTTGTACTTTCCCCTTCCTTCTTTATCATCCACATGACGCTGCAAATTGTTACATCCTTCTTATTACGGATTGTTCTATTGCACAATATAGACTTTTCATCAAATCCTATAGTGTTCCTCAAACCTACAATGACACATTATTTGCTTTCACTCTTTTTTCCTTATACCATGGCAGGTCCAGCTTACATTTGACACAGCCAGACTGTGCAATCCTTGTTGCTGGAGAAAAGCTTTGAGTTTATTCGCTTGTAGTCCTCTGGTATCTTGTAGCTAATTACATTTTCTTCTGGTTCCCGGTTACTCGTGATGCGGTGGACATTCCACTTTGCATTGTCTCCCGCAAACTGGAAAGTCATCTCTTCATGAATGACCGATGTACTAATATCACCATAACTAAAGAATAAATTTCCCTTCCCTTAAGTACTTGTGGAGCAGGATGCTCTGAGGTTTCAATTTCACTGTAAGAACAAATCCATGATAGGCTGAATAATGCCGGTACCTACTGTTAGGCATTACTTTGCACTGCATGTATTGTTTGTATGTATAAGCAACATCTAA
The DNA here is from genome assembly GCA_013399365.1 of Pampusana beccarii. Classification (NCBI taxonomy): domain Eukaryota; kingdom Metazoa; phylum Chordata; class Aves; order Columbiformes; family Columbidae; genus Pampusana; species Pampusana beccarii. The sequence continues at coordinate 153,557 of VWYH01006474.1, forward strand.
ACTTACGTGGGTTTACTTCATCATTGTAAAATGGGTCTAAGAGTTCTTGGGTCCAGGATCCAGCAGATCAAAGGGGGCTGATGCCATCATAGCATGCACTGCATCCTTAACCTATAGGGGATCCTACAGGGTCCTTCTTGGCCACCCCTGCATAAGCTTTTGGGGTCATGTTTGCAGGACGGGATGTTGGTCTTGTGTGGAAATTGTTAAGTAGATGAGCTAGGCTCTGCTGAGCATTAACCGAGGGGATTTTCTCCTATCTCTTCTTTTTTCAAGTAGGTATGGAGAAAGAATGGCTGGAAGCTGGCCTGCTGCTAGGAGCTGTAGGAGCTCAGGGGACAAGGTATCTATCTTCTTACCATCTCCTTACAGCCTGTCTTTCCAAGGATAACAAAAAGCAACAGAAGTAGCAGAGATGAACAAATTTCCCTTTCCTTCATGTAAATTTGTTCTATGTTTTTTTTTTTTTTTTCCCCTTTCTTTTGCAGTTGCAAATGTTTTGAGAATTCATCATCTTCCCAGGTTGATGGCAAGACCCTTGTGACCCAGCTGTGAGTCATGATTCCCAGCTGGGTGCCTCTGAAGAGAGACAAGAAGCTCGGATGTGCCCCTGATCTCCCAGCAGCACGGGCCAGGAACATCTGTCTGCTCCTTCTTTTTCTGCAGATGGTCCCAAGGAGGAGGGAAGCAGGCAAGTAGGAATATGAAAGGCAAAGAATCAACTGGCCGTGTTATATTAGCCAACTTAAATAATTCTTCTTGGCTGTGGAAACAGCCTTCCCATCCAAATTTGCCTTTTTTTTAACTTCCCTTTTTAAAAATTTTATTTTTTAAAAATTATTTTCTTTTCCCCCAAACAGGAAAAGTTTATTCCCACTTCTGGGCAGGTTCCTTGGCCAAGGGCCAGTTCTCCCCATTGCCACTTCCCGACGCCCCCCAATTGACCTTACAAAAGTGCTTTAGGGGACCCAACTTTCCTGAATAGCAAAATCAAAATACGCAAATCAAGCTCAGCTTATTACATATATAATCACGAAAACATTATTCCTCCGCTATTGCCTGTGCCCAGCTTCCTGCCCTAGTGCTCTGAGTGCCTCAGTACTGTCTATAGCTGTTGAGCTGAAGCACCCGAGGATGTTCTGAAGCAGGAATTGAATCTGCAGGATGGTTTTTCCAGACACTTTCTTTCTCGCCCTCCACAAGATAGTTGATATTCTTCCGGATTTCACTGTTATTATTTGGGTTGCTCCACTTGAGAGCGAAGGGTAGATGAATACCTCGTTCAGCCTCTTCAGTCCACTCTAGTTCTATTTTAGTTTGAGAAGCCTGTGTGCTTCGATGGATGGATGCAGTTCATGCCAACAGCTCAGTCTTTCTGCAAAGTTAGAAATCTCAGGCTGAAAAAAATGAATAAAAGTTAAAGCTGCACGATGGGGAGCTGAGTCCTGCAGTCAGGTTCAGGTGATAAAAAGTGTACATCTTGATGGAACTTTCATTCAGATGAGAAGCGACGAGGCTTAGGTAAGCATATTAATAAACAAAAGGATGCATAATAGAAATCCTACCCACCTTAACAGTTAAACAGACGTTTGAAGTCTGAAGCCTGAGCTCTCTGCATAGCCAGTAAGAAAAAGTACGGGATCTTGTTAATGGATGTGGAGGAACACTTTTTATTCTGATATAAAATTCATTTTTCTTTCTTTAGTGCTCCATAATATTGAGGCATATACAATTAGCAAAAATCTGAATTCTGTTATTCAAAACAATATTTTCCATTAAAAAGTTTCCATTTTAAATCTGTAAAGAAGAAAATACTTTGAACTACACCAATTTTTGCAATTAATGCAATTTTGCACAATTTTTTACATAGTCTTGTAAAATGTTTTACACAGCCTTGAAGACTGACTGATTCGCACAGCAAGTCTTCTGTTCAAGCCCATATAAATGTGTTCCCTGCGCCATCCCATTGCTGTGGAGCAAGTCAAGGAGAAGTGTCATCTACAATATCCGAACAATGAGGGGAGCACCTCGCCACAAAGTCAGGTACCCATTTGGAGCAGCCATCGTACGTGCTTAGGAGCCAGATGTTGGATTTGTGATACTGTGAAAATCTAACGGGAAGCTCGAAATTATGTATGTATGTATGTATGTATTTATTTATTTTAATGTTGGTTTTCCAAGGGTTAAGTGGGGTATTTTCCTTGTAGTTGAAAGAAGAGAGCCACATCCCCAAAATCCAAATGTTCCTGTTTCCTGTTTGGTTCAAACTCAACCATTTCTCTCTGGACGAAGCATGAAATGGAAAGCCCACTGTGAACCTCAGAATACTCGATTTCAGGTAAAGTCCCACTTCAGCTGATCTTTCAGAAAACATACATGCATCTTTTCATCTGTTTCAGCCATTAAGCCTATGTCTACTTTTTCTTGATAAAGGCACAGTAATAATTCAATAATTTGATAAGTAAAATTCAGACAACCAGTTTAGAAAATGCATTATAGATTCTTTTTTAATGTCTTCTATCACACTTCTAAACCTGGTTCTGGTCTCCAATGACCAAAACTCCTGCTGGCTCCTCACTGGTCTATGTAGATTGAACTGAGACTCTTGACTTTGTTCCTACTGGTGTGTGCCCTCATCCCCAGTGCCAAAACAAACCCTTCCCCTCTGTATTTTCCTGGTAGTGCAGAGGTCAAGGACTGACAGTCTTTCTCTCAACCCTAAAATCCTCTGTTCCAGTAGGGGAAAAAGAAAATAATTGAGAAAACTTCCAGTTGAGTTGGACTGCCAAGCTGGAATCCCAGCAACCCAAATTCTCTGGGTAAATATGGGCAGAAATGGAGGACAGGAAAAACTCTGCAAAATTAGTATTATTATTAAATATCTTTATAACGTGTTTTACTTAAGGTAATGTTTTATAACTGTATCAGCCACTGTACTCACCCAGCAATGTTTGTTATTTATCTGGTTGGACATACTAATTTACTTTTATCATAATACTTGAGAAGTAATTGTCTTACCTCTCTTAGGACATGCTACAGGGTTTATTCTCCCCTTGCTATCTCAGTAGTTATACTCATAAATCCTCATGCATTGAGAGCAGAATAGACTTTATATGCCTAGCTATTTCTTATGGTTTCTAAGCTATTATCCCCAAATCCTAATTAACCATTATTAAAAATAATGTGGTCTTTCTAGAGTGTGAGATATAGCAACATGATAAGATACGATGTGAAAGTACCAAGTATCATACAATGTAATTTTGCAGCTTTACTTTTCCTCTTTATTAGAGATTCCTAACATAATGCTACATTTTCATTCAAAGTGACAGGATTCAGCGGCATATATTTTACAAACTGCCAAAACAGAGTCATTGGATTTAGTTTTCTAATAATCAAACAACCGTATAACATGCCTGTACATGTCAGAAACTGAAGAAAGCAAATTTATACGCAACAACGTGTATTTTGTGGATAGTGATAACCCACCCAAATCTAATTTAATCAAATATTTAAAGAGGTAATAATTAATTTTTAAAGAATTGAAGTGAACCGTAACTAGGAAGAAATGTTATTGTTTATTTTTAATGCCAGAACAGTATTCCTGATGCATTTTTAATATTTCATTAAGGCAGGAACTTTCATACTATATTTTTTCAAGTTTTTCTCTCTGCTTTTTTTTTTTCCTGAACAAAGGTGAAACATAGCAGGAAAACCTAAAGCTCGAACTGAGACATTCTTTGAGGATCTTTTGTCATAACTAATTAAACACAGCCAGAAGTATTTTTAAACAAGCTAAGACACAGCACCTGGTTGGGAGCTGAGCAAGTGCTGCTTCTTTTAGCCTGTGATTGTGTCCTTCCCATCAAATACTACTTTCCATCCTCTCTTCTGAGCTATTATTCATCATTCCTACTTTTTTTTTTTTTAGGTGAGGTATTTGCAAGAAAGGTTTTTAAAGCCCACCGCTCCCTGTGCCTTTCAAACCTGCGTACGGCTCTGTCTCGGTCTTTTGTTTTTTTTTTGATGAAGTGTCTCTCACATTTTGAGCCTTTTTATACTCCAAACTGTGGAAGGCTGTTTATTGCACTCTGGCTCCAGCCCTAGTTAAAGGTGTGAACTACCAAAGTGGAAGGGGGCACATGCACATTAACACCGCTGCGGAAAACATCGCTTGACAGATGGATGCATGTTAAATGGATGTTTGAAGAAAGGTGTTTGCAATAAAAAAAAAAAAAANTTGTTGCTGGGGTTTACGCTGGAGCGTGAGGATCTCAGGAACTACGGTATACACTGTCAGCTCATTCAGTGAATGGATATCAAGACAGCCCAAGGAGAAGGTGAGTTTCTCCAGTCCCAGTTACCAGTTCTTGACCCTGAGGGTGATACCAGAGGTGCTCTGAACATAACCACCCAGAGAGCTGGGAATTGGTGTTTAAATCTGGGTTGAGAATATCTATCCAGGACTAGGCACAGCCAAGTTCAATGGAAATAGCCATCTGCGATTTCCTTGGCACTCTGTAGCTTTATTTTCATTTTTTTGTTGTAAAACACTTGCTACCTGTAGGTTTTTCTTTCCCATTTCTAGACTTCACCTAGTCCAGTGTACAAGGAATCAAACTGGGTTGTGTGGTGTGGCAGGGAAGAGGAGCTTTAGATAAAATGTCTCCTTAATTGATACTAGGTTGATGGAACTCTTGGCTGTACCCTGAAGAAATAACAGGCCTTCCCAGGTAGAACATTGGCTTATTTTTGAACTTTTCCCAAAATATTTCTGCCTCAATTGTCTCCACCATACAGAGAGAAATTGTGCATCCCCTGCCTTAGCTGAATTTTGTCTTCTTTATGTATGTTTTTGTTTGTGGTTTTTTTCTTCAGCTCGTAATTGCTATTTCTATTTGCTTCTTTGCATTTTTTACATTTCCTGTGTAACCTTATCTAGGTGTTCCTGCTCNTTGGGTATGGCATCAGAGGAAGACCACACACAATTTTCCAGCTTTATTTCTGTAATAGAAAAGGGTCAAGCTTGTTATAGTCCCTGTGCGTTTTATTGTCCTGTACCTTTCTCTGTTACTTTCAGCTTTGATAGAAGCATGAAGTATCAGGGTTCAAATGCCATCTATAAAGTTTATATGAATGCACGCATACACATGTACCTGNAATAGCCATCTGCGATTTCCTTGGCACTCTGTAGCTTTATTTTCATTTTTTTGTTGTAAAACACTTGCTACCTGTAGGTTTTTCTTTCCCATTTCTAGACTTCACCTAGTCCAGTGTACAAGGAATCAAACTGGGTTGTGTGGTGTGGCAGGGAAGAGGAGCTTTAGATAAAATCTCTCCTTATTTGATACTAAGTTGATGGAACTCTTGGCTGTGCCCTGAAGAAATAACAGGCCTTCCCAGGTAGAACATTGGCTTATTTTTGAACTTTTCCCAAAATATTTCTGCCTCAATTGTCTCCACCATACAGAGAGAAATTGTGCATCCCCTGCCTTAGCTGAATTTTGTCTTCTTTATGTATGTTTTTGTTTGTGTTTTTTTTCTTCAGCTCGTAATTGCTATTTCTATTTGCTTCTTTGCATTTTTTACATTTCCTGTGTAACCTTATCTAGGTGTTCCTGCTCCGGCAGGGGGATTGGACTGGATGATCTTCGAGGTCCATTCCATTCCCTAATATTCTATGATTATCAAGAAAAAAAAAAATACATGAATAAGAGCTATGTGCAGTTTACAATTTATAGATTCAAATTTGTTTACAGGAATCTGCAAATTTAAAAGGATATGTGAGAAGACCTTGCAGCCAAAGAACGCACCAAAATTGTCAGGTAATTTTACACTGTAACTCGTTTGCTCAGCTTTATGGAGACCTCCTTAAAAGTGGCTCTTGTGCTAGACAATAGATTGTTTATAGCTTCTTAAAATGTCCTGACTCGATGGAAAAGAGGGCAAATTCTTCTTTCACAAATAACATTTGACTTTGAAAGGAGCATTTAGAGCCACAAAACTGGAGTATGAACATTCACACCCACTGTACAAATGGTTTAAAAATCCCGTCTTCTCCCTCAGGCCCAGCTCCAGTAAGCACTTACACACATGCTTAACTTTATGCACACGAGTAATCCCATTGATTTAATGGGATTATTCCCATATGTGTAGTTACACACACATAAGTGTTTGCAGGATTGGGGTCTATTCCTCTCCCAGTGATTTGAAACCTATGGAAGAAAATACTGTATGCAAGTTAGATATTATTTAATGGCCACACATTAAGCCTGAATATTTCTGCTGAAATCAGTGGGGCTGTGCCAGTTCGTACGGGCTGAGAAACTGTCCTCTTCTGTGTAGAGTGTGCGCTCTCTACACGCAACGCATTTGGGGTTATAACAGCATAGAAAAGGGAGTGGAAAGAAAATTAGTAGTAAAAAAAATATCAAGAGAGAAAATCTGCCATGTCTAGGGGATGCTGTACTCCAAATCTTGATTCATAACTTGACTTGCATTTAGAAATTATTCAGCTATGTATCAAGATATGTTCCTCAATAATGTCATAATTTATAGCTATTTCAGTGAGGTAGAAAATGTTTACCTTTTAAATGTGTAAATATAGAAATCTATATATGCAAATGTATAGGAGAAAACTATTTCCAAGCATCAGAAAAACTATTAATATATAAAAATATGGAAGCCTGCATGCATGCATGCAAACTTGCATGCACAGGCTAAGCACTACAAAAAAAAAAAAAAAAAAAAAAAAAAAAAAAAAAAAAAAAAAAAAAAAAAAAAAAAAAAAAAAAAAAAAAAAAAAAAAAAAAAAAAAAAATCCAATCAACTTTGGTAAAAATAACTGAACTTAGAGTTGCCTCTGACTTGGAGAGTTTTAATTTGCAATTCTGCAGCCAAGGTATTTTTTAAAAATTTAAGGCAAGTAACCATCTGCCATAAATGATAGAAATGGAATATAAATAAAATAGTACTTGTAGTATTCTGATGGAAATCTCATGCCAAATGTATCCACAGTCATGGCAGCAGGAACACTTTCAGATGTCAGGAACAAAAGCAGAAAAAAAGGGGTTGGTTTGGCCAGGACGTGTTTTGCTGTGTATGGTGTATCTTCTTGGCTGCCCTGAATAACAACATTATTAAGCAATTTGGGCTGGAGCATCATTATGCCCCATGAAGAATTTAAGGAAGATCTTGACTTGAGCGTGTTGCAAGAGGAGTCATGCTGTGCCATTTGGTACAAAACTATCATCATTCTTATGCCACTGGCACACTCGAACACCAAGTGGGATATGCTGGGCATCAATGTTCAAGTTTTTATATAAGGTAACAGCTGCTTTGGTCAGGCAGTTAATTAAATGTGTTAATTTTCCATACAACCAACAGTAGTGACAAGAGATCAGCGTGGGATTTTTGTTTTTATGACATTTCAGGGTTCCCTTATGTGATCACGACAACTGAGTGCACCCCACATCATCTTTCACATCCCTTCGCTGAGTGATGCTGCCTTTCCCCTTTGGAAACGGCTTCAGGTTTTGATTCTACAAACAGCGCAATGGTTAATGTTCTGGTACCATGTACTGAATATTGCCAGTTGACCCAACTCCAGTCTTGGAAAGCTGTTTGGGCTTATTCCTAAACTGATGTTGGTTTAGTCAGAAGATGCAGCAATTCACAAGGTAAAAGTATTCCTTATTTTCTCTCTCCTATCTTATATTCCTTATTAGAAATGTTTAACGAGCAGATATGTAGAGCGGAAACAAAGCTGGATGATAATTTTTAATAGACAGAGTATTCTTCAGATAAAGAATTACAGAAAATTATTTCCTTGATAGTTTGGGTTGTTGTACAACATTGCAAGATGACAAAGTCAGTCTTTTCTGTACATTGTTACTTTCATAACATAATAACTCAAATGCATCCAGAAAGAGAAGGTAAACGGGGAGGATTCATGAAAAGGACTAGAAGAACATATTTAGAAATAATGGACTGACAAATGTGCAGATTGAATAATATAAATGAACTAGTTTCCTCCCCACCAAAAGGATAATACAGTGTGAAGAAATGTGGAAGAAATGTAAAACACCAAGTTAGGCATGTAAGAACTGACCAAAAATGAGTCACACTCCCACACATTTGGCTCACAATTTGGACTATTTGGTTTTAGTTGATTGGGAGCCACTAAAGTAGATGGTAAGCTTTGTCTCAATTTGATCTGTCACTTTTTTTCGATGGTTGACAATGATTTTACGACATATGTCACATTGTGTCAAATCATTCAAAACACATTAAGTCGTGCTCCATCCCATCATATCCGAAGGCAACAACGCTATTCAACATGACGTGACATGACGAGATATAACGCAACTCAACAGCTGAAAAAAATACAAGAAAAGTTTTGTAGGTGTGACATGGAACCCAGAAATTACATTGTAATGAATATTAGGAAGCTCCCAATAGCAAAGTTTTCAAAATGAGTCAGTTGACCGACTTATGTCTTCATGAAGATGGGCTCTGAGTTACTCAGCATAGCGAGGCAGTCAGTAAACACTATAATTGTGATAGTAGTCTGTCATTAGGCTTGGTGATAAAAGTGAGTTCCTCAAGAGAAACTTGCTGGAAGAACGAGTCTTATGCCTGAAACGACAAGACTGGAACCATCTCTGACCCGAAATGCTGCATGTCCTTAAGTGTGTTAGAGTATTTAAGATTGCTGAAGCCTCAGGAGGTGTCCCAAGCAGAAACCATTGCATGTGGTCTTCTAACATATTTAAAGATGACTGCAACTTTATGAGTTCTGCTTTTCGTGTGTTGTTTTTTTTTTTTTTTCCCTTGAGGTTTATCTCCTTTTCTGCCTTTTGACTATCACAGGTACAGGTTTTCTGAGGTGTACGGTATCATGATGTTATTTATTCTTATCCATTGCAGTGAAGCCATGCCTAGTCGTAGTCACACAGGACCTTCCGCTAGATGGACGATGGGATTATCTATATTTAAAAGCAGCACCAGAGCATAAAAACGTGAAGTCCCCATAGCAGCTGAAGCTTTCACTGGAAGATCCCAAATTCCATCGCCAAAAGGACAGCACCATACATCTTTTTCAGGTAAATTTAAGTTCTTTAGTGAGATGCTTAATCAAATACCATATGCTTGCTAAAGCTGATACTGAAATCCTTCCTTACCTGCCTGACCAATGTAGCTGATGTGAATTTAAGTCTCCCACCTGAATTTAAGGCACCACCTTTTAGCTGTGTTTCTGACCACTGGACATTGGGCCCACCAGAATGACATTGTTTTATTAGCGAGTCCTGATACGATGTCCAAAAGCCTGCTTGTAGCTCTGAAGCCAGACAGAAAGACAAACTTAGTTTTCTGAACTTATGCACCACCCTCTTTTCAGAATTTCCTGTTCATTACCTTATTGCTTATTTGCTGTTATTCTTAGGGCCCAGTTTTCTCTCTTAATTGTCTTGGAAGACATCCTTGATGTCTGGAGTTTCCATTATATGCTAGGGCAGCTGAGAACTGAGTAACACCCACCCCACCTTCATAAGGGACATTTTCCCACCAAAACAAAAAAAAACCACAACACTGCAGTTCTCTTTCTTTTCAAAACGTTGTTAGGTAATTTACAGACTGACTATCTTGAGATTCTTCCACCTTTCCTGCATAAACTGAAGAGAAACTCGTGTAAATTCTCATTTTTATTGCCACACCTGTTAGAGATCACTGTTACAACTTAGGCGTGAAAAAATGTGGCTGTACTATACCTAGTAAGAAATATATACTTACCAACCTCAATGTAAGTGCATCACCACTGCTATAAAACAGACACAACTACTTTGGTGACATTCACTGTTACTGTACGTTGACAAGTTCCCATTTAATTTACTACATATGGTTCTACGTCTCCATAGCTACTCTCGTGAATTCATTATTCATTAAAGAAGTGATGAATTTACTCAAATATTGCAGCCACATGGCCGACACAAATGCATTCTAATATTATTAACACGTTGCCAACTTGCAACTCTTCGAAGTCTGAGTAAATGTTTTGACAAGAAGAGGCAGCAAGAACAAATAAGTAGTAGCAGCCTAGATGAAGTTCAGCCATAGTTCTAACAGCTTTAAAGTCTTAACAGTGTTTTCACTGGGGCAGTACCAGATAAATTGCTCTTATGTGTGCATACAAGAGACTAAAATTCCTTTGAAAGTTTATAATTTCTCATGGGAAAACACAACATAAAAGTTACTTTTACTCATAGAAAAACAACACCATATTTTCCTGTCAACCTTTGCTGTTGGGAATTTCAAACTTTTTGCATTTTTTCCCTGTGATTCTTTGTCGACCCAAGGGACAGGCGTTTACAACATAATTTACTTTTGGCGTGTCTCTGTAAATCATTGTAATACTTTCTATGGATAGTGAAAAGAGAGGGAAAAAAAAAAAAAAAAGCAGCACTTTCAAGCTGGACTGACAAACCACTTTTCCAAGCCTTCAATAGTGAAGCAAAAAATGCCCCATTTCAGAAGGGCAACTTTGACACGGAGAGATACACAACAGAAATGTATTTCACATGGGCTTAAATCGAATGTTTGTGTTTAGAGGTGGCAAGATTCATTGGAAAATATTTATTGAACTGTATTTACTTGCAGTAAAATATGCAGAACATGTGGAGCTTAAAACGTGTCTTAGTGTCAGGCTTATGGGTGCAAAGTGAAAACCATTGATATTTCATTTTTGGAGAAGGCAGTATGTCTTTTCTTACTGTTTTTAAGGCCTGTTGTTTTCACTGTTGTTGTAAGGCTTAACGGTGTTGTCTCGGATTAGGTACTTTAAGCCTAGCCTGCCATAAAAAGGCTGGAAACCTGTAGAGCCTTTCAGCCTCACTTTTTGAGACTGCTGCTAATATCAAGGCTCATTCAGTTTTACATTAGAACTTGATGACTTGCACATTGGTTGAACCTTCACCTTTTACAACCTTAATGGGGATTTATTAGCTATTTCACAGTGTGTAAATTTGAATCTAGGTCAGATGAGGAAGAAAAATAGGGCAAATCTGGGACTTAAGTATAACCTGCATATAATATATCAGGACAAAAAAAAAAAAAAAAGAAAGGTGCAAAATTAAACAGATGATTAAAAGTGTCTAGAGCAGTCAGAGTCTGAAAAAAGAGCTTGATAAATTAGGGGTGCATGTAGGAATTTTTTTCTTTTTGAGTTCAAACTCAGGTGACCGGTGAAAGTCTGGTTTCCACACAAATTCAGCAGATTAAGGAGTTAAAATAGCTTGTTAACCTGTTTCTGCTAACTGCTCGCAAGAGGAAATGTAACACAGGTGTGTTTGATATTCACAAGATTAAAGCTTTTGTCTACCATCAAATGTTCACCACATTAAAGCTGTTTTAATGAGGTATTGGAAGATAATGAATGTAAGCCTCTAATTCACTGCAGAAGAGACAGCCTGACCCTGTGGTGACCCTGCTGCAGCCAGGTATCTAAACCAACATATTAGCCACACTTGGACCAAAAGACTTGTGCGTAATGAAATAGCCACTACCTGCTGCCGCCCCCATCCGCTAAAAATAAATCTGGTTCAGGTGTCTGGACCTTTCTGCTCGGTACCCTGGAAGTTTGATGTCAGATATTCCCTGGGTGATGGGACCCATCCCTTACCAGCTCTTTCAGAGGGTCAAGAAAACTCAACTGCCATGAGAAGGAGGGATTTTTACAGCTGTGTGCATAGGGAATGGGTAGTGGAAAAAAACAAAGGGGGTACATATTAATGTTAGTGCTCAGTTATCATTCATCCCGATACTCAGCGATGTTCAGAAAGTCAATAGCTGGAGTGAATAAAGGTTGGAAAGGTCGTTCCGGTTCATCTAGTTTTGTAGCTGCTTTTCCACGGATCCACCCTCCCCCCTAAGATAAGGTACACTGCCTGTTTAGTTATTCTTAATAGAATAAGCTCCAAATAAAAATAAAATAAAGACCTTGAAAGGTTCTCCAAACCAGATTTATTTTGGCATGCATATGCAGGAAACTATGTACTGTAGCAAGTTTTAAATACTGTATTTGGACACTAATTCTCAACTGCCGTCATCAGTTTGCTGACAGCCATCTGCTTGGACCCTGCTCCTTCCTCCCGTTCAGCACCGTTAAAGTAAAATATTGACAGAAACAACTTCTGCAGCAAAAGTGGAAAAGTTAATAACATAACTGAAGTCATACAGCATTTTTCTCTAATGTTCTGGCGCTCTCCTACAAATTCGTTTTACTCATGCCTTAATTTAGAAGTGTCCCACCCGGCTTAAAAATAGGACGTTGTGTAGCCAGCTATCTTTAAATGACACAGGTTACGGAGGAGAAATCTATAGCCGTAAGCACCTACCGGATAGCTCATCAGACTTAGCACTAATGAGCAGTACACGTGCTCCTGGAGAAGCTGACACGTCGAGGTCTGTTGTCAGTCAGAGCTGGGAAAAGAAGTCATCACTGTAAGGTGGTCACTGTGGCAGAGCGATGTAATTCAGATTTACCTGCAGAAACATCTTGAACAGTGAAAACAGCCCGTGCAACCCCTTGCTCAGCGCTCTTGGCAGCTCCTGAGCCTCTTCGGACCAAGGTTTTATTTCGTTCAGTACGTGGCTTGTGATGTTCCCCACCTTAATGAGTCTGAGCTGCTCCAGTTCAGCGCAGAGCAAGCGCTACCTTCAGCTCTTTGCATGAAATGTCATTAGAGCTCTTGCACAGGTCACAGGGCAACGCACAACAGAAGACTTTCCCACTAATTATTTCAAAAAGAAAAGCGAACTTGTGCTCATGTACACACACACAACCAGATATACATTAATATAAATAATTTATTTATCATACCCATTTATAATACATGAATCTTTTCTATTTTATGGTGATATCATTGCTGTTGGTAGATTTACATCTCTTATTAAATTCCCCACACAACAAAACACAATACTATGGAAATATATAGCCCGACAAACTGATTCAAGACTTGTAATCCAAGTGGTCTTACTGTCTGCAATATTCTTTTGTAAATTGTGCCATTACGTCCCACAAATTGACTTGCAATGAAAGGTAATTTCTTTTTATTCTCTTACAGCTTTGTGGGAGAAAGGATGTATCCCATAAAGAACAACAACAGTTTTCAGGCTGAACTCTCTAACATACACATCAAACCTGAAGTCAGCCCTGTGAGAAGATGGGTATGTTTACTAGGTTGAAGAGATCAGCAGTAGATTTAGCGGAGAAAGTAAAAGCCTTTGGGCAAAGGAAAAAAAATTCTAAAAAGTCTAGTTTCCAAGCAGAAAATTTGACTAGCGATGCAGAGAGCACAGCAGAGGCTAAAAATTGTTTGCGTGCGAAAAGACAACGCCTCATTGTCAAACCCAACGCTTGAAAACAGGCACATTACGTTGTTTTTTTTTCTTTTTGAGAAACGGTTTCAATATTTTGCCTACTTTTTTAATCTTCCCATAGGAAAAAAAAAAAAAATAAATGAATCTGTTCTGTCACCCCAGAGAGCCACTGACTGACACAAATCGCCCGATGCACAGCCCAGCAGGTCCGAGTGTGGCTGCGGGAGGTGAGCACCGAGCACCCTCCGTTTGTCCCCACGCGCTGAAGTCTCCAAGTCCCCACTCCGCACGACCTTAAGCACAAAAGCAATTGTTTTCTCCCTTAAGTCGTTCTCAGACTCAAAGCTAAGGGTTCACTGAGGTAACAAAACTTATTTTAAACCCGCCACGCTGCATGTGTGGTGAGGATGGCTTACCAACCTTACCAGTCTACCTTGCAGGTTCTCTTTTATGGGCTGCAGCTGGAGGTGTTGAGGCCTCCTCAGAAAGCCACGGGCAGAAACCACATAAAGAGATGAAAGATGTGACTGGGAGAGGCAGGAGGAAGCGCTCCCGTTCATTTTCTCGTGCACGTTCCTCTGAAGGTACACTGTGCAGGTCCATGAGTTTCCAGAAGGACCTTTAGAAGTTTCTGGCTATCTTTCAAAAGCTAAAAAAAAAAAAACCAACCAAAAAACCCACCAGCAAACTCAAAGCCTGGAAAAAAAAAGAAACAAAATCAAGTATGACACAGAAACTACGCATTTATATATTGCATATTCTTCATTTATAAGGGAGGAGTACGAGAGATGCAACACAGCTTTGCTGCCTCTTTGCACACTGGTGGAAGCCTGAAATTTTTACTCAATTAAAATCCTTGTTAAATGTTGTAACATTTAGCTCCACATATTAAAGAAGTTACTTTCTTCTCTAGCTATCATTCTTGCCAGCTTTGCCTGTTCCAGTTCCATGTGACTATGAAGCCAAGAGATGATTTTTTTTTTCAAAGTCCAGTGATTTAGACTATTTAGACATTTTAGAAGCCACAAAGATTTTTGAGACACTTTGGAATGGAGATGGCATTTTTCGGTTTGAATTAAACACTTTATATGAACTGTATAAACAGGATTATAGCGATCAAAAAGTCACAGGAGGGATGAATGCCACATTGCAAATTGTTTCGCTTTTGCAACATGTTTTAATGCAAATAATGAACTATAAGGTTCCCTAATTCTTGACATAAGAGTATGTCTTCACTAAAGTGTTTAATAGGACACAAACAAGCTTTCAGAATGGGCTTAGAAACCTGATTTAAGTACTACAAGTAAATAACACAACAAAGAAAGGAAATATCATACATTTTGGATACTAAAAGAAGAAAATCCGTTGAGCATCTTATAAGAAAGTCCAACTATGGAAAACTTTGTTACCTGTTGAGATGTGGTGACACCAGAGAGGTTTGGACGCATCTCCATTGTTAAGAGCCAGTCCTCTATTTTCCCAGCAAACCAATTTGTTCTCCCTGAGGAGCAGATGATATAAATGTATATTCCACTCTGCAGAACCGCAGCTAATTGTAAGGTCACACCTTTCCTTAATGAGCTTCCTAAAAGTTTCTAGCAAGTTTCCTTACCGACACAGGTAGGGTTTCATCCATCTCCAGCCAGGGCTGCCGTTAGAAGAAGATGGGGTTCCAATTTCTGATTAATGAAAATGATAATTATGTACAGATAACGGAGAGAGAGAGATGTTTCCATGTTAAACAAAGAAGAGTTAAGGCCTTATCTTAACTATGCGTTGGCACTGCAATGCGAAATGGTCATGCAAAATTAATTTTTAATGTGTTCAATTTATATTAAAAATTTCTGCAAGTGTGTGAATTTTTTTTTCTAAGGCTGGAGTGCTACTTCATTTACAATATTCCCTGAAGGTTTTTTTTTCTTTTTTTTTTTTTAAAGAGACTCTTAAACTGAAGCCATTTTAGGGGTTTTATGAGACATTATGTGAGCTTTCATATGCAAGTTAGTTGTTAAGTACCAGATATTATATTCTGTAATATGTTTAAGTGATATTAGAGGCTGTATATAGCCTGCAGTAATGGCTATTGCTGCTTTTTTTAATTTATCAAGAAAATGTTGCTTAAATAAGGAGCAAATCAGTGCTTGGGTGTAGAAAAAAATAAATGTAAAGGAAGTAACAATATAGTTGCGAAATACTTTACACTTTACTATGGGGAGCAAAACCAGGGTCTACTTTTTCTTCCTCCTATTGACACACATGGCAAGTCCCATATTTGAGATGCTGGAGATCTGTAAAAAGAGAAATTTCACTGAGTCTCACCTAACAGTTTACAGCCATTGCTTCTCAGGACTTCAGGAGAATTAATATTATGCTCCTGGTAAGTGGATTATTTTGTAAGATTCCTGGCATTCAAATGAAGTAGCATCTAACACTTGGACTTAAAGGAGTGATGACTTTGAATATTTAGCCTACAAAGGGAAATGTTTTTGTTCAACTGGTCAAGCTATAAAAAGGATTAAAAAATAAAAAAAACCCCAAACAAATAAAAACCCAAACCAAACCCAACAAAACAACAATAAATCAACCACGACCAAAGCAACCTTCATATGGTGAACAAACTTGATGTTTTTTTTTCTCATCCCACCCTTAAGAGTCAGAGGAAATAACAATAATAATAATAATAATAATAGTAATGAAAAATAAGCCTTTAAGCTGACAAGCCTGTAGAAATAGAAAAGTCACTTGACTTTCCTTTCAGATGTGCCACTGGCTCCAGGTCCTGACCCAGAAATGAAGCGCTTGTGTAGCTGAGCTGCAGAGGAGCAGGACCCAGGCGTGCTTCCCACTGACAGCCCCGAGCAATGACACCGTGTTCTGGCCACAGAGTCCCCCCCACCTCTGTGGAGCCCCAGCTGAGGGCACAGTTCGTTTTGGGTAAAACCTCCCTCCTCTAACCAGGGACCACTCTGCTGTGCCCAGCTGCAAATTCCCACTTCCATGCAGAGCCATGACTGAAGAAACGCATTTCAAATGGAAAATAATCTTTTCCATTTTCTTTCCCTCTCCCAGCTGCTGATTCCCACTCTGATTCCTGTTCTGGAGCTGTGATTAATTTTTTTTTTTTTTTTTAAATCACATCATCTTTCTCTCTCCATCCCTGCCTCTCCTCCCCCTCCTCTTCCCCATCCTCCTCACAGCTGTGGATCCTCACTCCTCCTTCCATCGCTGTCATCCCCACTCTCCTCCCTCCCCTTAACTCACTTAAATATTTCAGAGAAAAATAATCCAGCTTCATCCAGGCTTCATGATATTGCCTCTCCTCTTGTCTGCACTTACCCTCACTTGCTGCCTTTGGGAGGAATGATGCTCAGCACTCTGGAACCACCCCTCTTTAATAACCTGCTTGCAAACGAGCACCAAATTAGGCACCAAATGGGCAATACGGACCTCAGCAAGCCCTAGCAGAGGGATCTGAGGACCCTCGGTTGAAGAGCAATTTTGCCGGGACCATATGGGCCCTTGAAAAGCGACGCGGCGAAAGCCCCAGGATAAACATCTCCAGGCTCCCTCCGCCTGCTCTGTGACCTCACGCAAAGCGCCTGAAATCTGGTGAATGCAAAAAATAATAATCAGTGGCCCACGGGGACCTTCCTGGCAAGGAGGAGTTGGCCAGCGAGCAGCAGGGGAGAGGAGGTCAGGACAGGGTGAGCCGCTTTCTCTTGCAGGATAAAACCTCCCCTGGCCTTTTTTTTTTTTTCCACAGTTTATGACTATTATGAATTCTCTTCGTGGACCAGGAAACTTGGCCCCAGCCTCCCAAGACTACAGTAGCTACCAGGAGAACTATATCCTCACCAGATGACAAAATGTTCCTCCTTTCATCACGATATTCTCACTCATGGCTCCCACGTCTGTAGATGACAAAAATGCAGGAGTCTCCGAGGGAAATATGGTAGTTTTTGGTGCCTACAGCCCATGCACGGTGATTTCTTGTGGTCAGAGGACAAGCTGCTGCTGCGATCTGCCCATCGCTCCTTCACCGCGATTTTGCCTTCCCACCTTGTCCGACCCAACAAGGCACAGTGCTGCCAGGTCTATCCAATTCGACCCTTTCCGCGGCAAATTCGCAGGGAGCTTGCACTGAAGACCAACAAAGAAAGTGAAAAACATAAAAACAGACAGGAAGCAGTAATAAGCATAATAAATCTATCAACACCTGAATGACCTCCTGTCCCCGTTCTGTGCCTCAATCCCTCCCCGTGGTGACCCCCCCAGCATCATCCCAGCCTCCTGCAGCCCCTCTCCAGCCACGCCTGGGCTCCAGCCGCAGGAGCCAACTTTTATCCAGTTTAAAGCTCTTTCACGTGGTCCGAACCATTTTTACCCTTTTCTCCAAGGACATCCATGGAAGTCCGTGTATGGAGGTTTCCTGTGAGTGTCCATGTGGTCAAAGGGCAATTAGGCTTCTCCACGGTCACCAGCTCCGGTCCTGCGATTAAGAGCTTCAATTGGCTCAATCCTTGATAGGCAACACAGCATCTGCTTCTCTTCACGTGCACACACAAAGCCTCACTATATTCATAAAATATTTCCCGTTCTTCACCTGATTAGTGTGTGTGCATGTGCCTTTGAGTCTATTTTATATGTACTATGTGTGCATACGTATGTACGTGCATAAGGCCTCTTCGTGTGTGCAAATGCACCTTCCCCTGATTATATACAAACAGATGTTTATATATAGAATGCGTATTATAAATTTAAATTGATACAGGAACATAAATCTGAATAAATCACAGCTAAGCTGCAGCTTAAAATAAACATTCTGGAAAAAGTAAGCAAATAAACGTGTGGTTTTTTTTTTCTTCTTTTTTTTGGCAGAATGTTTATTTATTTAACAACAGCGATGCAGTTGCTTACACTTTCTACAAATGTTTTATCTCTTCTTCCTCCGCACCTGTCCCTGAGTGAATAGAGCCACATCTGTCTCATCTTGGCATAACAAGTACACATCTACATCTGTGAAAGATGATTCCATTTTTGAAGGAAACACTGTCTACTTTTACACTCCTGCAGTCTGCTAGAAATTATTACACAATGGATTTTGTGTCTTGCAGGAAGGCTGCTAAATAGTGAATAGCGAGTTTGGAAACGATACAACAAAAGTAATGCCCTACTTTAACAAATAGATAGCTAGATAGAGTTATAAATATGTTTTTTTCTGAACTTTACAGATAAGATAGATTCACTGATTACTGCTATCTTCAATTTACTGTTTCTAGCGTAGCAGATTCTCGCTTGAAAAGCTGAGGAAATGGGAACTGTAGGGTACAGGGATAGTAATGGGATGTAGATGCTCTCACCCACAGCTGCCGAGTCAAAGCCCAGATGAAGTTGGTAGCGACTGAAAAAATACCTGATGGTTGTTTAGTAGCATATATGAAATCAACATTCCTGGCCGCCCATGGTGCCACCAGGACCAGTGAACTCTTGGTTTAGGATCCACTATTGACAGGGGGTTCTTGGTTGAGGGCAGCCACACGCTATCCAGGGTTATGTTATTAATGGCTTTCAATAGCTCATTAAATAAATGAAGAGGTGAGCTTTGGCTGATATAGTTAAGGGTTTAATGAGGTAAAATAGCAAAATGGCCAAAAGCCCCTTGCTAACTGCATCACCAGTGATACCAAAGTGACAAGCAGCAGTTGTTCTGCACTTCTTTTACAGGCTCAGCTGTCAAAGCTGAAGTAAAAATAAAGGAAAGCTGAAGTGTCCTGAAGCTCCTCTTTCACTGTCATGTTTTCCTCACCATTGCTCTGTTAACACCTCTTGTATTAATGTTCTGGAAGCTGCAGAAGCAGCACAGGAGGGGGATTCACCCAGGTGAGGATACTCAGCTTCTCACCTGGAGGGATCAGCCCAGGGAGAGCATTAATCCAGCACACCCGTGGGTGTATTTTCAATCTCCATTGACAGAAATCTCACAGAAAAAATGAGGCCTGGCCAAGAAATAGGAACTTCATCTATGGACAAAAAATATCTGCCTGTAGTAAAATTTCCACTCACCACTTTCCATCGATTCCTGGCCTTTTTTGTTATCCTTTGCCAGCCTGGAGACCTGTGCAAAGCAGAAGTCTTCCTTGCTTCTCAACCACTGAGAGCTTCCAAACTTTAAAAAAAAAAGTAACTACAGAAGAGACAGCGCTGCTTTCAAAGAGGAATGTCATTTCTCTCTCAGACTTCGTGGCTTTTCCTTCGCTATGTTGCAGGACAGAGTGAGAACAAGACATCCATTCCTCCGTGATTTCAGAACAGTCCAAAACACGTTAAAATCAAAAAGCAATCAATTAGTGTTCATGCATCTGATTTCAGAATTGGATTATTTTACAGGGGAAAGAATGCCAACCAGAATACATTATCAATTGTAATTAATGCAATGCTTTAAAACATATACGAAGATTTAATGAAAAATCATTCTGGCTGCTGTATCATTCTAAGACTCTTTGCCTTGTAGAAAAGGTGGGTTCTTAATACTTCAACAAAGGAAGGTTTTATTTTAAGGCAAGTACGGAGGGGACAGCACAATCTGTGCTCACCTGAGCAGTTTTTCCATATAGGATATTGAAGTATTGATACCCAGGTCTCAGAGGCCATGATGCCAACCCTCTTTCCTCTCTCTCTATTTTTTTTTCAGCATTTCATGTTCTATCTTTAGGCTTTCTCAAAATTAACTGCTTGATTTACCCATCCTTCCTGGGAATCTATGATTCATGTCTTCCCTTTCCCCCCCCCTCTTCTGCCAGACCTTTCCAACTCCCAACTGCTGTTCTATCTTCTATATTAAGCACCCCAGGCTCTGATGTACTTGACAATGCCCCTGTACTTTAAACACACACACACACACACACAAGCATATTAGCGATCTGAGATATTTCCTACTATGTGACACACATACACCCAACTTCAAATTCCAGGCCTTTCATAATCGTAATAAATACCTTACATTTAATTTTTATCTCGTTTGTCTACATTATTTTTTAAAAGGGATCGAAAAAAAAAAATTGACAGTTATATAATGTGTATTATTTACTTAATAGCTGTTCTGGTCTATTGGGTAAATATATAGTCAGGCAGTTTTTAAAAACACGTATTACGTACCCAAGAGACCAGAGAGACTCTGAAGGAGCTGTTCCAGTCTATTGGGTAAATATGTATTTAGGCAATTTTTCAAAATATGTTAAAACTCTTTCAGTGCCATTCTGGTCAATTGGTTAAATATGTGTTTAGGCTTCTTTTTTTAAATGCCTTTTATGTAGCCGATAGACTGAAGAAACTGTAACTGCTGAATACGTTTTCATAATCTTTACCTTTGGGTATCACTTATAGTTTCTTCCTATATTTCAGCTCTGTCCCCTGCTGTCGCATCTATCGCATCGCCAAGGAAGAGATATTTGTGTCACAAGCATCGTCACTGAGAGCAGTGGCACAAGTGAGGGCTCATACAAGTAGTTTTATATGCGAGCAATGTTATGAATGACATTCGTCCTTCTGATCGTCATCCTCGCTCACTGAAAGTGATGCTCTACATACATTTTCCCTGCGTTTGGCTCGCTGTCAGTGGACTGACATACTTTGCATTGTGCTGTACTGGTAAGACTGATGGATATTTTTAAACCAGCCACATTTTTCAATATTCAGAGGCACAAAATGGCATTCTGAAGCCCTGCTGTCAGTTCTGGGGTTGTTTATATGAGTGAAGTTTAGCACATGCTTGAAAGTATGAGCTAGATCAGGGCTCAACCAACAGCACTTTTATCACTTTAAATCTAAATACATCATTTTTTTTTACATATATATACAGGCCTCCAAAATCTTTTTAGGTGTTCAAGGTGATAGGAAAATCAAATCTGATGGCTGAGCTGTAACACAAGTTTCTGAAAATCGTAATGTAAAGTAGCTGTGACAGATGTTAGCATGCTGGGGTTTGTACAACTTCTGCTATATTTCAGCTCAAGATATATATTTACATCTAGTTCTTTCTGAGTGAGCTCTGGTGAGAATTTTATACAGTGGTGGAAGCAAGGCCTGGGCTTAACACAGTGGCTCAAGGAAGGCAGATGAGGAAACTTGTTCCTATTCACAGTTTTCAAGACAATTAAATTTGCTCCACAGTTCCCTCTTTGCCTTCCCTCCCTTTATGAATCAGGCACCTCCGCTGAACTGCTGTTGTAAATTAATCCAAATTTTATTGTTGTATAAACAGGACTAAACAAATATCTCCTCCTTTTATCCCTGCTGCATGAACCCACATTATAAATTCCTTTTCCGTTTATTTCTTAATGATAAATTATTAACTCCCCACATAGAATCGATCCTGTTCAGCCTGCCACAGTCTGCCCATCCCCACGGTATCTTCATTTGCCTGTGCTGATAATTATTTCACAAAGGAAAAGTCTTTACCTGCCTTTTTCAGGTGGGTCCTCAGCTTTCCTTGCAGTCTCAGTTGCTGTGTTGGGAGGTGGCTGGTCCTGATCAATGATTGAGCAAACCTGGTGTGTGAAACCCAATTACTCACCCATCCAAGTACCAGAGAGCTTGTTCTACCTTGTTTGGTTTCTTTTTTTTTTTTTTCCTTCTGCAGAAATTCTGAGATAGGTCACTACAATCCTTGATAATTTTCATTTTCCTTAAATCACACTCTTTTTCATCTGTGGAGATGGAAAAGACAAAGAGGCAGAAATGAGCATGGAAAAATGAGGATTACACAGGTAAGCTCACAACAAGGAGAGGTAAAAGTACCTGTGGAGATGGAAATAAAAATTCGGTGGGCTATACATAGTTTAAACAGGCACGTGCTAAGCTAGAAATATTCTTGTTGAAGTCAGTGGGGACACTTCCATTTAGGCAAAGCGTAAACCTTTACAGATTGGACTAAAATGATGCCACCATTTCAAATAAATCAACTACTTCGTTTTGCATTAACACAAGTATAAAACAAACTTAAATCGGAGGATTTTTTAAAGAAAAACAAATGTGGAAAAATATTGATAAGAATTCTGACAAGGAATATTAAAAAATGAAAATGTTGATAAGAATTCTGGATAAATTTGATGAGTTAT
Source organism: Pampusana beccarii (assembly GCA_013399365.1). Taxonomy (NCBI): domain Eukaryota; kingdom Metazoa; phylum Chordata; class Aves; order Columbiformes; family Columbidae; genus Pampusana; species Pampusana beccarii. The sequence continues at coordinate 176,047 of VWYH01006474.1, forward strand.
TGCCAAAATAAGTAATTTATTATCCAAATTATTAGACCAGCTGTAATGCTAGTATAAAAATAACAGTGCATTTCAAGTGATGCTATGTCACTCACATAATTTCATAAACAAGGATCAAATCCCATCAGAATAAGAAACATCTTGTCTGTCAAACATTACGAGATGCTTTCCAGATCCACCAGTATACCCAGGCCTTTCCATTAATCAGCACTACGTAGGCTTTTTTTTTTTTTCTTTTTAAATCACTGAGCTGGATGCCGGGAGATGCTCTCGACAGGAACTGCTGCTGTGTAACATACTCAAGGCTGAAATGTGATTTCTATTTTTATAATACAAGGATCCCTGCTGGTTTAGGGGAATGCTGGTAGGTGCCGTGTCCAGATCCGGATGTTGAGCTTATTCTGTACAAAGGGTAAAATTCCATTTTTATTAATATTCCAGTTTCTTGGGGTTGGCAGGGGCCAAGGATTTTTTTTTTTTTGCTTTCTTTCTTTTTCACCAACTTACTTCATAAGTTATTGGTGAGGTTTTCTTTTTCAAAGGATACTTACACCTCACCAGGCGAAATGAGAAAAAAAGAGAAGAAGAAAAAAGATTAAACTCTCCTATGTATATTAACTATCTTTACAATACATAAAGTTATATATAAGGGAGAAATAGCCACTGTTGCTCCAGAACCAGGAGGTTTCCCTGCTTGTATACGGTAGTTACTATAATAGAGAGCAGGATCCTGGCTTAACGTACTATCAGCATAATTTGAATTGGCAATTTCAGTGATCCTAAGAATATTTTAATTGTATCAAAACGTGCGACAGCCTTGTGATGAGCACAAATGGGGGATGAGATCAGACCCAGTTGCATTAGATTAAATGGAAATGCGATGTTTTCAACAGTCAAAAAACGCTGGTGACACCATCAAAGTTATCAGTGCCCATCTCTCCACAATCTCCACTATGATCATTATGTTCCTGTACCATTGATCTACTACAAAACTGAAAATTAATTTAAAGGAGGAAAGATCTTCAAATAATTATATCTGAATATATGTGTGGGCAAAATGCAGACTGGGAGCCAATAGTTTATTACAATAGCCCAGATGAACACTAGGGCTAAATCTCATAAAAAGGACTGATAGTAAGATTTAGCCCAGATTTTGAGTCCTCCTTCCGGATCTGTGCCCGCACACATTTTCTTCTTGTTCATTTTTTTACCTGTTGCAAAACTTGTTGCTTCTGTCATCAGAAAAGATTCCACGTGCAGCCATTTGATTTGTGAATTTGTGTCCTCTGGTCAGAGCACCTGGAGCCAAGAAGCGAAAAATGCCCATTGATGTGGAGGTGCATCCATCAGTGACTCCATCAGCTTAGCAGTAACTCAGCCTTTTCTAACAGGAATTGCCTTTTTTCATGAGATACTAAGTAAACTCAGTATCATGAAAGTGATAAAACCATTATCCATTGAAGCTCTATTGAAGCTGGCTGGACTCAGGCCACTTTCGTGCTCTGTCATCCCCTGCAAGAGAAAATAAAGTTGCTACAAAATACCTGAATCTACTAGTCCTGACATCCTGATTTTCCCCTTGGCAAATACCACCATACCCAGGGTTTCCTTTGCCTTTAAAATATGAATATGTATATATATATATATATTTTTTTTTTCCCCCCTTAAACTGCTCTGGACACCACCCACAAACTAAAATGCATATTCTTGGTTACCATCAAATTGCAGAGTTTTAATGCTTTTTTCTCTGACCTTTGCAATGCAGCAGTGAAAGCAGAGAACCCACCTGATTTCTCTCCCTAAGAAAAAAAAATCACCTTAGTCACGAATAAGTATGGATGTGCACACCACCAGCACCATCAGTGCTTCTGGGAAGACCGAGAGAAGACGACTTATCCCCTGGATATGGAGACGGGTTTTAAGTTATGAGCAGATCCTGGTGAGAACGATGCAGATCCACCATAGCCAGTGGGAGCAATTCCAAAGGGGACTGAAAGAGGAAAATAAAACAAAAAAAGCCCTCCTGGTGTCAAAACCTCCTCTCGCCCTCGTATCTGTGGAACACATGGATGGATGGAGCTCCAGCACATCTGAGCTCAAGGCTTCTGCCTTCAGGAGCCCGGTGGCCGGGGTAACAACTCAGCACCTCTCCATCGGGGAGCAGAGAAATAATCTGGATTTATTGCATGCTCTTATGCATATCTGAGAACACAGATGTGGGGGTTTTTTTGCAGGATTTTCCTTTTTCTTATTTCAGTAAAATATTTAGAAAAGGGAGGCACTTCCTTACAGTACGTCATGCACTATACACTAACAAGAGGTAAACATAAAACCTGTTTCTTTTTTCATCATACACCATATTATTCTGAAAACAGCTTAATAAGCAACGAGAATGATACCTTATGATACCTTATGATATCAAACTTAAAAACAACCCCAACAAACAAGCTCTAGAATTGCTAGTGAGAATCTGCTTATGGGAACCAGGCGATCAGAGTCATCACGCTGATCGGCCTAAAACTAAGTGACATTGGTTTAAAATACTTTCAGGGTCCTTCATTTCATTTTTAGCTACAGTCTAAGCACTTGAAAAACCTATGATAGGCACATTTGTATGATATATAAGGACTTAAGTATTTCTCTCTCTTAAAGTCGAGATTCCTTGCCTGTGAGAAATTTTCTTATTGGGAAGGTTTCCAAAACCCCTCTCCTATAGCTTCATGGAATTTTCTCAGCTCTTGTGTTTTTGCTCCTTCTCCACACCTCTTCCCCAGTGCAGGGAGGCACATCTGTCTGTTTTCTGCCTTATCAAGCAGACATCTACATCTGTGAGGAAAACTCCACTTCCTTAGCAAAAAAACCTGTATCTGATTGTGGTAATAAAGCACGACTTCCTCAGTTCAAAACATACATCAGACAGGACCAATTACTTCAAATGACTCATAGCAACAGGCAAAGCAATAGTCGTCTTTTCAAAGCCTTTGAACTTCTACCGCTTCAAAGGTGTACTAAAACGTGGTTATGAGGCGATTGTCCAAAATTGCCAAATTACCAGTTTCCAAGCTTTTGACGTTTGTTATTTCGAGCAATGAGACAAAGGAAAGCGGTTCGTTCACTCGCTGGGAAACAGAAAGCAAAACAAAAAGACATTTCCTAGGTGAAGAGAGCTCTTAATGTGATGCATTCTTGAACGCAAAACAGAAAAATACTTACCCTTTAATCAAAGAACATAATTAGATTACCAAACAATACACAATAGTAACGCAAAATGCAAACAATATGATCCAAAGCTACTGAGTTAATTTAACAGGCTTTTAATCACATCCTGGAGGGTCAGAGAGGCTCCAAGTGTTATTAACGGGAATCAGAGCTCCTCACCTTTAGGTCACCAACTTGGATGTGGCACCGGTTGGTTCTGACTGAATGTCACAACCATCTGGAAATGACCGGCGAGGCTGACATGGGCTCGTGGTCTCAGCAGACCCAAAGGACAGGTGTTTGCAGAATCCAGCATTAAATACACTCACGAAGTTACCATCTACAGCTGCCAAATGAATTGCTTTAGACACCCCAGTTTCCACTTTTCTTATGGTAGATGGAGCATTAGTAAAGCTTGTCCTTTGTGGTGGTGGCTTTCTCCTGACAAGAACCACACACATCGACCAAGAGATGCAGTAAAACTTTTCTTACTCTAGTTGGTTAGGAGCTATTCTTTGGATGGACTGATCCACTCTCTGTAACTGTCATCATCATGAAACTAACTTAAAAAAAATAAAGAAGAATCCTATACACTAAACATCATAAAGCATATTATTACTACCTACCAGCCAAAGACTTTTTGGTCTCTATGATGCGACTGTTATTTTAGCTTTATCAGGAATCTTCCAGTATTAAGACTACATTTAAATAAATACAGCTCTAGTTCAACAATGTACTTCTGACTGCTTCACTGTCATATTGAAACACCGAGGTTTGGTTCGTCATGATTTATTTTACTGAGTTTTTACCAGTTTTCTTAAGGATGAAGGTGACGAAGCATGTATTTAAAGGCCACTTAATACAACTTCTCGCGTTCCATGTCAAGTGACAAGGAAGCTCTGGCTCATTGACACTGTGGTATCACTACAAGAAGACCAAGAAACAGGAAAGCTCAATTTATCCATGCAGGTGAATACTTTTCACAAGCCCCTGAAGAAACAAGGGAGAGTTTCCACCCTCATGTTTATGTCAGAAAGTATGGCAATATATCCTCCAAACTTCTTTTGGAGAGCTCTAAGTCCATTCAGATTTATGTTCAACTTCCATCACAGCACTTTCCGGCTCCACTAGGTCACATTTATTAATACATATCCTTAAGCACTGGTCCTCAATATCAGAGGAGCCATAGCAATTTGTTCAGGAGATCGTGGATCTCCTCTGAGCCCATTAGGAATAAACACTAGAGAAAAGAACTCAAACATTCCTAATTTTTTTTTTTTCCTAGAGTCTGGGCAAATGCAGGTGAGTAACTGCTGAATAGATTATTGTCCTTTTCATTGGACCAGACATATTTATTCATTATTTCACTTTTAATAAATTATTGGGGTTTGTTCCCAATAGAGTTTGTTGTCACAAATCAACACTAAGAACTGAGGTTACCTCACCCAGATGTTACTGAACAGGGCAAATACGATACGGTGCCATTCCCTAATTGGTGTAACTGTTCAAATCTGTCTTTTCCTGCAAATAGTTATCTATATGGAATCAAGGAAATTAAGGTTCCATTAATGTTTGGTAATACTTGTATTAAAACTATTGTTTCTCTACAAATCTCATCAGAAATACGTTCACACGACTATTCAAACAGAGAAATCCAACAAAAGAGAGGTAGAGAAAATTCATTTAAAAATCGCAACAGTCACAGTGGAGATGTGTTCAGGGCTAGAAGTCACTTCTGGCTTTGGTAGGAAGAAAGCCTACAGGCACTTCTTTTTATGAGTAAGTTACATCTGTTCAGGCACTGTACTTTGCTAACACCATACTTTTGTTTTTTCAGACTGAAGATCCCTCAAGTCTAGCAGCTCAGATGCTTGCATCCGTCTGCACCCTTTTGGGTAAATACCTGTCACTTCAGGCTGTATTCTTTGATTATCTCCTCCACAGTGTGATTCCAATCGCCCCACTAACACACCGCTTCCCTCCTCTGGCACACAGTCAAGTGCCACCAACCCAAGACCTTGGGCTTCACTCCAGTTAAGGAAATAACAGTTTGCACCCAACAGTTTCTGCCTTCTCTCGCCAATAACACCCAAAGCACCTCCGAGATCGTTTGATGGAGCAAAGGAACGTGGACTACCCAGTCGGTGTCTCTTCAACTCGTTTCTGTGCCTGTCTCTTCGCCGGGAAGGAGTCAAACAGCAGTTACTTTTGTACAAAGCCACAGCTTCAGCTTAGCCTCGTGTCAACAGGCTAATGTCAATGTCAAATGACAAATGTCAACATTTCCCTCTCCAGGGAAATGAATTTTAAACAGCATGTTTTCTTCGGCAGCTATTGGTGGCTAATCTGGAAGGACCAAGGAAACCTAGTCTTGGTCTGTGCCGGAGGTCTTGAATTGTCACTGAAACACAGACCAATATCAAGTAATTTCCCCCATGCACCATTCTCTGTGTCAAGGTCCAGCCTGTATTTTCCCATTCTCCTACAGCACACCCACTCACACCCATAGAGACTTTACTGCTGACACCCTCGTTACTCCCAAAACATCTTCTACTACCACTTTCCTAGAAAAACAAGGTATTATCATTATTCTTAAATACTGGTAGTATCTCTGAAAAAGGATCATCAGCCTGGAAAAGACAAGAAGCACCAGCAGAGAGCATAAATCGCCCATTAATTTCCTTTCATCGCAAGACACTGAATGCAGAGAACCAGAGCACAACCATTTGGAGGAACTACGTCTGGTCCCTACACTTTGGTACAACTCCGAATGATGTTCTCTGCCATCCACCGAGCACCTGAATTATGAGCATGTCAGCACATACACTTAAACTGAGGATGCCCAGATGGGGAAACCTTCTCACCAGCATTATGAAATACCCACCTGCTGCATATTAATACTCTTCAAGGGATTATTGTTTCACACTGCCCGGCTGTTGCGGTTGGCGTTTGGAGATTGGGATGTAGGAGTGCAAACCAGTGTGGTTCTGGATTGAGGATTAGATTGAGCCACCATGGGACACAGTCAAATCAGGGATGTTCTCTGCAAGCTCCGAGATGGCCCATTCTGAGCAGAAAGAGTTTTGATAAGCAAAGCGTCACCTTACGGTATCAGTTTGGTCAAATAATATGTTTATGGCACTATTATGAGATCAAGAGAAACAGTTAACTGACACATGACATGTAACTGTTAAAAATTATCCACTATCAAACATCAGCCGCGGACATCGAAAGGAAGAGTTGGTGCTTATAAATAAAAAATGATGTGGAAATTAAACAAACAACCCATGGAGACTATTTCAGGATTTTTCTTTCCCCCCGTTTCTTACATTAAACCACACGATAAATGTTCTTTGAGTTGGAGAGGTTTAATCTATGTGCAGAAAGGGAATTGGAGGCCGATTCAGGGTTTTTTCTCTTTTCCTTTCCTAGAGGCCTCTTTTTTATTTTCTTTCCAGGTATTGATTGTGAAAGTGATATCACACCAGAAGGTGCATTGATATGGTGTTGAGTAACAGAAAACTGCAAAGACTCCTTACGGTATAATCAAAGCTTCTGTCCGAGCCCCACACTCTGATGAAATCCAATCAATAGGGACGATTAAATGACACATACAGAGCCATCAATATTAAATACAGTCCATTTCCTGTACAAGAGCAGGGCAATGTAAAGTGGACAAGATAAAACTTGAATAGGCAGGTTATTTACAATGCCTGCACAGCATTTAAGCAGTGATGAAAGTTGGAAGCACGCATCATTTGCATATTAATCAAAAAAGCAAATGAGCTTTTGAATGCACATAAAATATAGTTTGTTGGGTTTGCCATGTTTCCAAACAATAACTGGTTTTAAGTTATATTTTGGAGAAGCAAAGTCAGAAGGGAGCTGACTCCAAACTGAAAAAGTGTAGATTCTACAATCTGTGATTTTAACAAGTCAGTTGGTTCTTACGGAGCTTATTTAGAAGTCCAAATCATTTCCCTTTGGCCTGTGCAGTGGAAGATAGCATTAACGATGATTCACAGAATCACAGGATGGTTTGGGTTGAAGGGCCCTCCCCAGCTCCCCCAGTGCCCCCCCTGCCATGACAGGGACATCTTCAGCAGCTCAGGTTGCTCAGAGCCCCGTCCAGCCTGGCCTGGGATGTCTCCAGGGATGGTTCAGCCACCACCTCTCTGCCCAACCTGGGAGGTTGCCCATTTCAACTTCAGTCTATGTCGGTAGGACCTCATCACTCCCATTGCCTTGGCTGGAGCTGAACAAGCACTTCCAAGCTGAGGGATGCGGTGGCAGAGCAAACCCCGCTTGATTTGAGTGCACCAGCTTCACAGCTACTGACAAACAACCTCGTTTATTTTTATGCTGAGTGAAGAAAATGTTCACCTTCTGGAGTGATTCCAGAGAAGGGAACGGAGCTGGGGAAGGGGCAGGAGCACAAGTGTGATGGGAGCGGCTGAGGGAGCTGGGGGTTCAGCTGGAGAACAGGAGCTGAGGGGAGACCTTCTGATCTCTGAACTGCCTGAAAGGAGCTTGGAGCCAGGGGGGTCGGGCTCTGCTCCCCAGGAACAAGCGCCAGGAGCAGAGGAAACGGCCTCAAGTTGCACCAGGGGAGGTTGAGGTTGGATCTGGGAACAATTTCTTCCCCCAAGGGCTGTGGGGCATTGGAACAGGCTGCCCAGGGCAGTGCTGGAGTCACCATCCCTGGAGGGGTTTAAAAGATGAGGAGATGAGGTTCTCAGGACATGGAGCAGTGCCAGGGTTGGGTTAATGCTTAGACTCGATGATCTTAAAGGTCTTTTCCAACCAAAATGATTCTGTGTTCTTCCTGACGTGACCTTTTCTGTCAGAAAACTGATCTGAGGAAGATACAAATGTAAAGGTGACTACAGATATGAAACAAAGAACCCAGAGAAAGACAAAACTGACTTCAACAGTCACTCCCAAAAAGGACAGCGGCTGGTCCAAGCAGAGGCCAAACACATGTGACATTTTCCATTTTCCTATCTCCTAGTGGTTGTCAGGGTTACCAGAGGGTCCATTAAAGGAAGGTTTTCCTTTGCTGAATTCCCTCGTGAGCATGTCTCCAGAGATGCACTGTGGTGCTCTCCTTGGGCTAGGGAGAGTCCACCACCCAAGCCCAGCAGTTGAGATCAATGTGTTTTTGGATAAATTCTCTCTATTTCTCTCTCCTGTGCCACTCAAATTGCTTCCACCAGTTCTTACAGCATCCTTGTGTTGCAACCACTGAAAACCACATCTAAAGAGCTTGTTTTCCTTCTGGTATTTTTCTTCATACCATGACTACATGACGTGCAGGTGGGAAACCAGGAGAAAATTAGAGATCTACTGGCAAAACCAACAAACTGATAAATGCGGAGAAAAAGGTTAAAAATATGGATCTCCAGCAAAACAGGCACCGATATCACATTGCCTTTTGTTCTTGAAAGGGAAGATAAAGGATGGATGAATTCCCTGCAGAGGGAAGGCAGACAAAAGCAGAAGATTGGTAAGAAAGGTGCTGCTGTGCTACCTCTTAGTTCCACATTCTTCGTTGCTTTTCACACATGAATCCTCATCCTATTGATTGGTAAATACGTCTTCTTTTCTCCCTTTTTTAACATTAATTCATTCTTTTTCAACATGAAGCTTTCATAGTCCCTTTGAAGCTAATAGATAAAATTATTTATCACCAAAACCTGCACTGGTGTTAGTGGAAACCTAGTAGGACTGTTGAGAAGTTTAAAGTTAATCATATATTTATGTCCTTTGTTGTACTGGGCCATAAATATTTGGTATCTCCAGGATGAAAACCCTTCATCTTAACACAATTTTCCGGGATTTTTAAAAAAACTCCTCAATAAAAGTTTTGCAGAGAAAGTGAGCCTGAAAAATGTTCTTGGAGGTGACGCTACTCTCTGCCAGGACACTTTCACAAATAGTGTGGGGACAGCAGGTTGTTTGCCAATGAAAAGCTACTTTCTCTTGACAAAATTGAAAATTGATGACAAAGTGATTGGGTATTTCTCAAATTGCTGTCAAATGTAATGACATTGGGTGTGTTCCAATTAGTTTTGTAGGCTTTCAAGATGCAGCTCTCTCTCCTTGCCTTATGTGTAAAAACTTTGCATTGCTAGTCTATTCTGCTAAAAGACAGCTATAGCTGCTACAGCTCCCAAAAACGTCCTAGGGAATAAGACTGGGCTGACATATCTAGTCTTGACTAAACAAGCAACTTTGACTTTGCAAAACCCGGGCTTTCTTCTCTGGTTTGATGTGACATTACTGACGCACAATGTAGGTCACTTTGCAGGCAAGAGAGTACGGCACAGGTTGCTGATACGATAATGAAGTTCATTTTGATTGACCAGTAATTAATTATACCCTTATGAGAGGTGTCACAAGCCCTGGGACATACTGAGTATCCCACCACCAGGAGCAGAGGGGAGAAGAAAGACGAAAGCTATAGCAACTTCAACATCTCCCTTCTTTACGCTGATGAGCTGGTAACCAAGATCTCTCTCTCTCTCTCCCTCGCTATCTAAAGTACAACCAACATAAAGCTTGGATTGGATTGATATGGAATGCTACATAAAATGTTTGCTTATAATTATTTCTAGCACCCTTTTGAAGCTTAGGGATAAAACATTTCTAATTATTCAGCAGGCCGTTGGAACTCCTAGGCCTCTGTAATAGGGATTTAGCAGAACAACAAATAACGTACAGGGATCCAGATGAAAGGAGTGAATTTGAAGGGATTATTACCATAAAAAAGCAAACGACTACTTGATGGAGTTACAACAATACAGAGAGTCAGACAGGCATAGAGAAATAATGCTAATTGATAAACACATCACTGCTTAAGCTTTCATTTGAGCTATGGAATAGTTGTAAGACGAGAGATACCTGTAATTTCCTTGTTAAAAAGATCACTATTTGAAATGCATATAGAAGGAAAAACTCTCAAATGCATCTTTTCTGCACTCCCCCCGTGTTCACCACTTGCCATTGGTCATTACCGTCGCAATAAGTAATTCTTTAAAAGGCAGGACCAGAATATTTTTATGGCCTTGCAGCTGCAGGAAGGTTTGCACCCCAGTTCAGGATGGGAGCCCGAACATCTTCTGATGGATCACAACACAGACACCATGGGCCATAGGAATCAAGGGACATTCAAGGAATGAAAATCGGATTTTCTGCTCATTACAATATACCACCAAATTCCTATGTTATCTGAATCAGATTCAAAGCCTTGCAAAATAAAAAGCAAAGCAAAACAAAACACCATCCCTGGAGGTGTCACCATCCCCGGAGGGGTTTAAAAGGCATTTAGGCAAGGTTCTCAGGGACATGGTTTAGTGCTGAGTTAGGTTACGTTATGGTTGGACTCGATGAGCCTATGATTCTATAAACCAACAACAACAAACCTCCCCCTGCATGAAACAAAACCTGAGTCAGTGAATCAGGATTTGTGACTAGTTTGAGGGGCCAGACCAGCTCTACTCCCTCATTTTTCAATAAGACAGACAACCTTTAGGAACTCTGCCTTAAATAAGGATCCATAAAAGTTACAAGTGGCACTCAAAACACAAAATAAATGTTTCATATTCAGTTCTGTTATAAGCAACATCACTACAACCACACTAGTCATTTCCCATACAGATAGTTTTTTCAGGATACAGAAGCTGTCTCGCCTGAAGGAGAGAAGGAAATAAATCTGACTTTGTACGTACACGGGAATAAAACCACATTGATAGGCAACTTAGCAGCTAGTCTGCGAGCTGTGTGCTTCGTTATATCACAAATATTGTTTTAAAGGGCAAAGATATGCAAAGCAGATGTATTGTAACTATCTCTAAAGCAGAATTTCAATATAAGACGTTCTTCAACAGCTCAACACAGTCGGTTAGAAGCTTTCTTCCCCTCCTTCATGAAGGTAAAACGTTAGCATTATAAATTGCAGCTTAGAGAAATTATATTCAGACTTTAAAAAGGGAGAAACCCTACGCACTAGATTAGCAGGGGTGGATCGTCTTGTTGAGGGTTGTGCTGCCAAAGCCTATTAAAGTAATTCACGTTTTACACACAGACATTACCATTTTCTCTGAACTATAACGTCCTTGGAGCATTACTCCACAGAGACATCCAAAACCCACTTTAGACGGGGCACAAAGGCACAGTTTGAGATTTACCTGTGCGACTTGTCTCGCAGGTGACAAGCATTAAGGCGGAAAATCTACACTTCTGTCAGATAAGCAGGAATTCTTAGTTTCTTAATTCACTTGGAAAGAAAGGATAATTACCTGAACTTAATTTCTGTGCCCATCTCAAATGGACTCTAGGGACAATCCTGCAGATTAATGCTCTAAGAACATAAGATTCAGAAAGAGAACGTAGGGATGTATGAAATAGGATCTGTTTTAAAAACCTGGATCAAAAACTGTATCCTGAACCGAGGGGAGGGGGAATCAGAGGAAGGGGCAAATCCTGTGCAGCATTAACACCTTTTGCTGCCTCAGCAGATTCAGATTTTGACAGTAATACTGATGATTTTTAAAGGTTGACTTTTTTTTTTTTTCCCTGCGTTCTGGTGGATTTGTGAGATTTCTGTGACCTGAATGCTTCAATCCTCAGGTGATGTAAATCAGAACTGCTCCTCCGAAACACGGACGGATCCATCCCTTCCCATCCACTAAAGCTTTTCTGCTCATCCGCAGTATCCTAATCATCTAGTGACGCTAATTAAGTTTTTCTGTGTTTTATGCAACGCCGCGTCCGCCTCTTCCCCGCCTCAAATCGTTTCAGTTTCGTTCTTTTGTTGTTGTTGTTATTGCTCCGCGTTTGCTAAGTAAATCCGCATCGTGTTACTTTACAAAAAAAAAAATGAAATAAAGCTCACGTTCATAGCGCCAGTCAATAACACTACAGCATTATAATCAATTGCTATTTGTAGCAGCAGGACTAGCAGTGGGGGCAGATCAGTGCAAATTACTGTCACCGTGTGCTGGCGGGTCGCGCAACCAGACACGTCAGACAAACGACACCGCGCTCGAGGGGAGCAGAGGGAACTCAAGTCATACCTGTGCCACGGCCGAGCAGCCCACGCCGGCTCCAAACACGACGAGAACGCCGTTATAAACCCCGCAGGATTGATAGGGAGGAGAAATAAATTAACCCAGCAACGAGTTGTGCTGCTGAGATGCGAGGCTAAACGCTTCTGCTTTTGCAATGGGTTGAAGAATGGAGGATTACAAGTATCTGGGGATCTACAAAAAGGTTAGATAGCTTTTTAGCGAGCACCAGTGACGTCTCTGTTGTAGTTTAAACTGATGGTTTGTACAGGCGCCTGTAAGCCGTGGGGGTCTTCAGTTCAAAACACCTGTTATGATCAATAATAATGCCAAAATGAAATATAATAGCTCCCCCCCCACACTTTCTATAGAAACAGGAGTGTTTGTTACTGCTATAGATCACAGTAATGTAATTTTTTGTCTGCGTTTCATTTGAGAAAAGAGACGCAGGCTCTGCTCTCGGTGGGGGAGCGAGCTGTTATCTCAGAGCCCGGGTCTGGAAGCAGCAGGTCAAACAGGTAATTTTAAAGATCGAGCTACTCAGTTCTTTGTGTTTTGACACCTTTGTCTCTAAGAATTAGGCAATTTATTTGGAACCCCCACGACCGCGGAGAAATGCAAATGGTGTTTACCGGGGAGAGAACGAATTCGCTGTGGCCTTAAGACCGCGTCCTTTGGAAAACAAAGCCTTGGTTGGCAGAGCAACGTATGCTTATGAAATTACATCTGATTACCTGACCGAAGGACTTCTTATTGATTTGGGGAGGTGCTAGACAGACCGCACTGCGACGTGTAGTCCTCCGTTCAGCCTTCGAGCACAAAGTCGAAGGAGAGGAGAGGAAAAACCACCTTCAGGACCCCTCACCAACCTCATGTCCTCCAGCCCAGGAGAAACCCATCTCCTGGCAGCAACGCCAACGCAAACACTGAGCTCACTTCTGGGACCGCTACATGACAATTTACTGCCCGTTTTAATGATACAGTTTGCGATATGCATACTTGCCAACTGGGAACTGGAGTGAGATCAATGAGTTATTTTACGCCGGTCCCTGTATTCTGGGCCAGAATGAAACTGTTGACCTGGAGGTGAAAGTCTCTCATTTTATTTCTAGTCCCTCTGAGTCATGTAGTCACCAGAAATAACACTGAGAGCAATAAAACCCAGCAAACAAACAAAACTAAGCAAACATCAAATATTAAGGGAAAAAGGTTTTGCCAAAGAGGCTCAGCACACGTTTTGTGAGGCTGCATAATCTCTGACAGCGAAATCTGGAGCATTAAAAAAACCCTTCTCTCCTGGAGCTCGGGGTTCTTCTCTGAAGACAAATGTTTTATAATAAATATTTTTGTGTCTGTGGAGCTTTGTGCGAAGCTGGACATGATATTTTTGGCACCATCTGAATGTCAGGAGGAATCTGAGAAAGCATCACGTACCGTACTGGAGCCGGTCGCTCGGTGAAAGCCACGGCTGCGAATTTACACGTCACATACGTGATGGGCTGAGCGGAGCAGATCAAGAGGAACCGGAAAATCTCCTGCGTTCAGCCTTTTGTGCGAGGAACCTGTCTTGGGTATCCTCTTTTATCCATGAGCTGAACTACAGAGGTCTTCACCCTTCTATTGCCAATTCTCTCTAAAACAGAGAAGCGACGTCCTTGTAGATTTTTAGATCCAATATTTTTCCTGTTTAGCAAGGCCAGAATTACTGTTTCTTATTATTACTATTATTAATATTATGAATCATAATAAGTATAATAATGGATTTTTTGCTACCCCTGTAGAGTGTAGTTTCCAAAGGAAATTTCTCTGTCTATTCCTGGCTAGCAAGCGTACTGGTTTGGGAAAAATAATCTTCCGTTCAGATGCAGTTTAACTTCAAGTAAGAACTTGTTGGCTCAGAGATTACTAAGGAAAATTGCCTCGTTTTGCAACTGCAGCTCCTATATTTAAATAAGTGGGATTTTCCTTCAGAGAGGTTTGAACTACGGAATTTTCCTTTGTTGGACAAGAATCAACCAAGTGTTTGCTACTAATTAAACCAAATCGGTTAGCTGAAAAGGAAAATCAGTGAATTTTGAAGGACCTTCATACTAAAATTACAGTTTTGAATATAAGAAGAGGATTTAATCTGATTTTTTTTCCCCCTAAATTTCAGGTTTTATGCATCTCTATTATTGTGAAGACTACTAGGGAATCAGTCCCTCCTGGTATGTCAGCTTCACGTGATCTGCATCCAGGATCTGATTCAATTCTTTATTGTCTGAGACCTTACAAACCACAAGGTTTAAACCTTTACCGTAAGTGTTTTTTAAGGTCTCAGACAACAAAGATTCAGCTCTGTAACACCCTGAGATCAACCACGGATTTCAGAAAACCAGCACACATAGAATGAAATCGCCACATTCTGCAGTGCTGGGATGCTATTAGTGGCTTGGTTTGACCTCATTTTACTTTACACAAACATAAGATGTAAATGGGAGACACCGACAGTGGATTTCATAGCTTTGCAATTCAATATTATTGTGGTTTTTAAAGCACAGAAGAAAAACGCGTAACGTTAAAAGAATGCACTACCTTTTTCTTTACTTTTTCAGTAACTGCATTTTGTTATGATTGTAATATTGAAATACTGCAGATCACTGCAGAGTAGAAACACTGAATTCCTAATGCTGCTATACAATGTATACCCCTAAACCCACATAAATTGATAATTATCTGAAAAAAACCCCAAACTTTTCTATTCGAGAAAGACTTTGGCTTTACTTTTCTGGTTTTCTGGTGTTTAGGGAGTTTTAGTTGAGAGACTGGAGATGTACAGTTAACAAAAATCAATATATGCTTTGCTGCAGTGGATAGCATCTTTTCTACCTGTTCTGAGGAGCCAAACCACTTGGATATACAGCATGATATTATTCTTAATATAATAAAAAAATAAACTATGTATTTTAATTAGCATAACAGGGTCAAATGGCAGGAAAAAAGATCACCTGTGATACAAAACCTCTTGCTATTATAATGATACAGTGTGTAATTCAATATATCTGTTTAGATATTGACCTTCTGCATTATTAATGGCTTTGAAAAGGGTACTGCTGTCTTGCAACTCCTTAACAGGTGGAAGCCACTGGAAACCAAACATCTATTGGTTTCTATATGCCAGATTACTTTCAAACTAAAAGTCAATGCAAATATGTTTGCAGCCTGAATTTAATAGGAAGCCCTGATTTTCGTGGCTTGTTTGTTGGGATTTTTTTTGCCTAAAGCTGCTTCTTTACTGCTTTCTCCCCCAGAATAATCATTATATACCTCCTATTTTCAGGCAGTCATCTGAATCCCTAATTTCAGAGCAGTAATCACAACAAAAACATTACATTTTCTGTATGTTCACCTTTAAACAATACTTTTGAGTCAGATACTACGCTAACGAGCTATCCCAAAGCAGAAGCCAGTGCCTCCCATACTTAAAAATATCAGAAATTCTACAACAGGAAATTTCAGCATTGCTCTTATTTACCTTGTTTTGCCTTCCACCGACAACTGTCTGCTGTTGATGAAATAAAAAGCATTCAGACAGCGAAAGGTGTATCTGGTAGGACATAAAGTTGATGGTTTTGTTTGTTTTTAAATTTCAGAATGCTGTTTTGAATAATTTATACATAAAATATGAAAAGCATTTCATGCCTTCCATTATTTTTAAAAACATTTTTCACTTAAGATGAGTTATATTTGAAGATCTCACCCCCCCCTCCATTTATCAGTTATGTAATAGAGAGAAAATACGACCATAAAAACATAATATTTTTTCTGCTTGGAAAAATCAGTTAAATACAAACCAATATTTTACCAAATATTGCGAATATTTCCCCTAAGGGGCAGATCTCGTGTGACTTTCAACATAGCAGAAAGAATTTATGTGCAAATCAACCATCAAGCAGAAAACAACAATAGAGACAGAAGAAAAAGAACCCAAACAAATGAAAAAAATGAACTAATTTTAAATGATTAAATCTGAGTATTCAAAAAATACTGTAAGAAAGACTGCAATATAAAGCTTTTTCTATATTCCTTTTACTGAAATTTTAAAAAGGCAAATGTACTACACTTCTATTAGGAGAAACCATTAAAAATAGCCACGACCTCATTTGTAAGATCACCAAATATTAGCATTTCTTTTTATTCTAATTGTCAAACTATTTACATATATTATGCTATATTCAATGTACAGTGATGTTTAACTGATTTGGAAGCACTGACCTATAATCAGGAAACAGATAAAAAGAGATTTTAATTTCTTTTAAAATATGTTCTAATTTCAAAAGTCTATTTGTAATTATTTTTGTTCCCTTAGGAAGTGAATTTATATATTGTATGTATCGTGGTGTTTTGCTAGCCCAGGGACAGTTAAAGCATACCGTGGAAATTTCAAATTTAAGTCAACTTTCAATAATACCATTATATCATGATATCATTACTATTTCATTCTCTAACATTTACCTGCTACAAGTGACACTAGAAGATGCATCAGTGAGACAAGTCAAATTTGTAACTTGTCAGCTCTGAATCTTTTCTTCATCACAGATTTCATCTGTTAATTGATCCAGGTCCCAGCATGATGTACCATACACAGTATGAAGGAGACCTTGCTGGTGATGGAAAGGTTTCATGGATCTGACCCGTTTCTATCGACTGGGTCAACTGGAAATAGGGGACATTCTGCCACCTGATGTGGCATAGGAGAGATCTTTCTCCTTCTTAGGTTGGAGACAGTGAAGGAAATCCTAGCTTGGATCTACACAGTCAGGGCTTTCCTCACCAAGAATTGAACATGATACAACGCATTCATCTATTTTCCTCCTCTAAACTGCAGTGAAATGCTGACAAAGTCATAAGAAAGCTAACTCTGATGGGCTTTCAGATTCAGAAGCTCTAGATAATCATGCAGATTTCTGAATGTTTCTTCAAAATAAATCTGAACGCTGATCTTACATAGGGTTTCACAGATGTGTTTTCTTTCTTTTTTTTCTTCTTCTCTTTTTTTTTTTTTTTTCCAGGAAACCCAAACCATAGCATCATAGTTCTAGCTTGACTGAGACATAGGTTACGATTTGCATATTACAAGGAATTAGCACTTGCATGCATTTCCAAGAGGCGCAACTGAAAACAAGTATCAGAATTTGACTCAGCAAAAATACATTCACTTGTGTTAAAATGGGGGTTCTCATTTTCTTGTAGTGCCATGTGTTACAACACAACGTTTAAGGGTGAATTATTGTTGCTGAGAGAAGCACCATCCTCCTGGTGACTCACTGAAGTCTCAGGCCTGGACTTCAACAGAGCAGCTTTGTCATCGGATTAGGAACAACTTTTTGTTTCACTCGAAACATGCTGACTGGACTGAAAATCTATGAAAAACGCATGTAAATATACCCAGTGATAGATGCCATGTTATACCCAAGATGAACAGTTCGTTTGTGAAACAGCTTTAGCAAGAATCGCGATGCCGCGGGTGAAGGCCTCGGGCTGGGAGTCGCAGGTCTGGGTTGATCTCCCAGCTTTGCCGGCTTTTGTGTCACGTTAGGCAAGAGCTCTCAAAGTCGCTATAACAACTTGCCTTCTAAGCTCAGATGAAAATCTGCCCCCAAATCTTATTGGCACTTTTAATGTCAAACATAATCATAGAATCACAGAAGGGTTTGGGTTGAAGGGCCCTTCCCAGCTCCCCCAGTGCCCCCCCTGCCATGACAGGGACATCTTCACCAGCTCAGGTTGCTCAGAGCCCCGTCCAGCCTGGCCTGGGATGTCTCCAGGGATGGTTCATCCACCACCTCTCTGCCCAACCTGGGCCAGGCTCTCACCACCCTCAGGGACAACAATTTCTTCCTCATGTCCAGCCTGAATCTCCCCTCCTTTAGTTTAAACCATCACCCCTTGTCCTATTGCAACAGGCCCTCCTAAAAAGCCTGTCCCCATCTTCCTTACAGGCCTGTTTTAAGGACTGAGAGGCTGCAATAAGGCTGCAATAATATTTCACTGCTTTACAAGTAGGTTGAAACTACTGATGCTTCATTTCTGGCATCCCTTATACACATACATGCATGTGGGTGGTGTTCAAAGCAACTAAATTTTCACCTTTGTCTGCAACCAAGTGCCGTCACCAACATCAAGAGGTGGGAAAGGAAAGCAGGACCACCGAATAGACATGGCTGCAGTCCTAGTTCAGCAAACCTACATGAATTTACCAGCGGAGGTTATGGCCTTGATACTAAGGATCAGATATGATGGCTTTTATTCAAAACTATGGACGATGGAAGCAAAATATTCTGCCTTTATGAACCCATGCAGTCGGGGTGTCCCTCCTGCACTCAGGTTCTACAGGAGGTGGCAGAGAGGGACAGCAGAGGCCTTTCATCACTTGTGGGATCACGGCTGGCAAGAGCAGGGGCAGAAGCCTGTTACTGTGTCTCCCGATGTCTAGAGATGGCAAGGAATATTCTGTACTTTTATAAAAATGAGTAGCAACGCCTGACATTTCAACCACCCCCCCGGCAAAAAACAAGCCACTACACACTCGGGGTCGAATCCTGCCAGCGGTATCCAGCGCCAGTAAGGTGGTGCTCGGCAGGAGTATCTTTTTCGGCATCATTTTGTGATAACGATGCTGCTCCTAAGTGCATCTCCCAGCCTCCCCGGGGATCTCCGGCTACCTCGGCACTTTGCAGCGCCCGCTCGAGCATTGCACCTCTCCGTGCCCCGGGAGGCCGCCCCTGCAAAAGCCATAACTCAGCCTTTAATATTTTGATACTTTAATGTTGACGGATTTCCCTTTTAGCGCACGCATTGATTTGCTCTGATCGAGGGAGAAAGCTGCGCAGGTTTCCTGCATTTCAGACGATTTTAGTCTAAAACATGCAAATCCCCGCAGTGCATCCCTCCTGTTTCTTTGGCATTATGTCTGCAGAACGGTGTCACGAACGACGACACCTCTTCACAGAAAAACAGAGAAATATCTTTTGCAGGATGTGAGATTTCTAACGAAGGCTTCCCTGTGACACGAGCTGATGAACTGTCTCCACAGAGTTCCGATTTAATTTGAACTATTCTTGCCACTCCGTCATAAACAACACCACCCAAAATGCTAGGCAATAATTAAATTTCACCGGGAAATAATAATTAATAAGGGCAGAAGTGAGCTGCCTCTTCATTTAAAAAATATTTCTTTGCCATTTATGTTTGGTTCCTCTGAAAAGCCCATGAGTTGTGAAGATTAACAAATTATATTGAAGTCTCCCACTTCAGAGGTATTATCAGTGAAAGGACTCTCACACAGTTCTACGATTGTTTAAAATACATCATGGAAATGTTATCTTCCCATCTAAAATATTCTCTTTGAACTAGATATCTTTCAAATTTGTTAATAAAATGGTGCTATTTTGAAGTATAACTCAAGCCAGCCTCTGTCTCAAACCTATATTGTATGTGGTTTGTTTTTTTTTTTAAAAAAATATTAAGAAAACTATAATCAAAGACAAAAATGGGTACAGAGGAGCATTTACCTTCAACATGAAGAAACACAATAATGTATTTTCAAAATCTCTGTGGTTTGGATTTATACTGGACCATTTTATGGTAGGATAAATATATGATCCTATTTTTCAAAATACATTCTGATAGCTAAAATATATTTAAGTTGCCCTCTGTCCTTCTCTCTTGCAGGAGAATACGGGCTATACGCATGCATATTTATTCAAATTTCTTTTTCTTTTAGACATTCCTGCAGCTCTTTTGTTGGCCAACTGTAAACTGATCACTTACAATTGTACTTGAGTGTTTAGTGACCAGAAAATGTACAAATGCTGCTGCTGCCAGAGTAACTGAAAGTGCACAAGCAGATTGAGGGAAATACTACAGGCAAAAATTAGCCATCATTAGTTACCCCTGCTAATATTGCAGAAAATTGAAATGCTTGCCTCACTGAGAATTGAAGAGCATTTCTGAAGTTTATCCAGAACAGAATATCTGACTTTTAAATACAAATAAGATATAAAGTGTAGCGATGCATTGTAGCGCTGCACGTTCGCAGTTTGTAGGAAAATCTGCTAAAGCCCCTCCATGGTAATCAATCCCAGATAAATGCAGTCCCGTTAATTATAATTTTAACAGCTTCAGATGCCATTTTAGGGTGGGGGGGGGGTGAGAAGAGGGAGCAAACTGGGTCTCTGCTTATAATGATAAACGTAAGACCATAAATGTCAGACAAAGGCCAAGAACATTGCGGAGCACAGATTGCCAGAGACCCAGCCTAAACATAAGGAATGTCTGTTGGGTTTTGTTTGTGTTTTTTTGTCTTCCCCCTGAAAACACTGTATTAAATATAAAATGCAATAATAATCATATGAAACACCTCACCTCACAAAAGAGCTCGAGCTCCACGGTCTGTACTCTTAGGCTGTGATCTGTATTTTACGTTTCTAACTCTGTTACAACGGAAAAAACAAATTTTCACGCACGAAGATGCAGAGCAGCGCCCTAAATCTACGCACATCTTGTTAAATTTAAAGAGATGCCCTTCTGAAGGCGTCCTCATCTCTTTTATCACTTTCTAGCTTTCCCAGCTCTCTTTTGCACATCGACTTCACCCTCAACCTTATTCCCTGATTTCTCCCAGGAAAAATTAATATGGCACCTTTTTTTCGGTGCTGTAGCACCCTGGACACGCTAAGGTAACCTTCTGCTGATATTGTGGGTATTGGGTTTCACAGATGACCTTACTGTCGATATCTCTGTCGAGCGCGTTTCGGCAGCACCTGTTAGAAGCGCTACGGGCTCCTATGCACATGTGGGACCATATTGGAATGATGCAGTTCATTTGACATGATGCAAGGAGGTAGGGTACGTGTTGCCCAACATATTTAAACGGCATTATTGTTTGATCAAGGAAAGCTTTCGAAATAGTTTCGCACAATGGAGAGGTTTAGGCACGATAACATATAAATTGCAAAGGTTCATTTTGGATCCTCATTACCAAAACCAACCAACCAAGGAGATAACATAGAAAAACATGCCATTCCCTTTTCTTTTCTTTTTTTTTAAAAGATAATGCCATTATACACAAGGAAAGATTAATAATTAACCACAGCGAAGACACATCTTTTACAGTCACAAGAAATAGAAAATACACCGCAATTCTAATATTTCTGAAGCTGTTAATACTTCTTGTGAAAAATTAAAATGCATAGAACTAAGTACCTCCCCGAATGCCAAGCTTTCAAAACAGGTACAAGAAATTGCTAAAATAATTTCCTGAACAAACAAAAAGCTCAACCCCTGTATCAAAGCTCATACATCTTACATGTTCTCTTGTCTCTTCTTATTTATATTAGGATTTCAGCACCTGACTGTACAACCGGTGCATTTTTTGTGTATCTCTCACATTACAAAGGTTTTTATTATTTCTTGTAACACTAGCACAGAAGTCTGATTATTATTTCTATTAAACTTTGATTTGGAAGTGCAGGAAAAAGAAGTATTAAATAAGACAAGCCACTTTAATCTTGCCTCCAAAGGTAATTAGAGTCTCCAATTTGATAACCTTTTGCAAATACACAATACCCACTGCCAGTGAGCCGAGTAAACAGATGATGTCGCGCAAATCATATGGAGTTATTTGTATATAATCCTAAGGCATCAGGTCAATTGGATCCAAAGACAAATTAGGAAACCACAAAAGAAATAAACAACCCAACCAACCTACCTCATGCTAAAATAAAGCAGCAAGGTTTCTAGGCAAATATAGTGCTGGGGTGCTGTTTACCCTTGTTAACTGTGTCTGTCGTACACTCTCAGACCTACATAGCTACAACAATACAGTCAATAAAAGGAAAGAACCACTGTGCAATTTGGTATTTAGTATTTATACCTGGAAACCACTGAGTAACAAATATGAGATTTTCAGAAAATACTATATTGTGAAAAACACTTCTATAGCAATTTCATCCCAGGGTTTCCTTATAAAACTAGCAACACAATGAGCAGAACTAATCCTGTGTTGCTGTTGCTCCAGACTCACCTCTGTGGCCACTCAGACTCTGCTTTACATCTTTATACTTAGTTTGTCTCTGACCTGAAACAACAAAGCTATGAACTGTTAACCGGAGGGGGAAATCTCAGGCATTCAACTTTTAATCTTCCAGCATGGCAGTTCTTATTCCGTCAATAATAAACACATTTGTTAGCTTGTGCAATCTTGTATATGCAGCTAACCATCCCTAAAAGATACACTGGCACTGGGCTACTAATGACCAATGACTTTACATGAGCCCAGTATTGTTATTAAAGAGGAGAAAAAAAAACCAGAAACAAAACCAAAAACAAAACGAACAGGAAAAAAAGAAGAAAAAACCCCAGACTTCACGTACATAGAGCTGAGAGTCAGACACGTATTCACCAGTTGAAGAAGGGAAAAGTGAAGAAATGCAGAGTGGGTAGCACTCTTTCCAGTGTGGTTATATTATTGTGGTATTAAATCTACTCCGCAAGGTTAATTTTTTCATGTTTCCTCTGTATATTTTTTATCTCCAGTGTGATTCCCCCCAGGAGAAGAGCATAAGAACCGATGCTTTTTTCTGCACAGCTCTACAGGGTTGGATTCATCTCCCACATCCCAGAAGCGGCTGAAATGAAGGGGCCGAGACTAAAAAACATTTTCTCAACCCATTCCTTTGGAAATGTGATGGCTTGGGAAAATAAGCCCATGTTTTGTAGAAAAAAATACAGGGAGAAAAATGGCCAAGGGCCCTTGAATCTACATTAACAGTCTTACTGAAGCCAACTGGCTGAAGGATGCCAAGTCAGATTGTGTTACTGTCCACAGACTCTACCTCAACCAGCCTTTTTTGAAGATATACTTTCCACTTTTCAAAACAAGCAACAATTAGACTAAATCAACTTAATCTCACAGATCCACACAGCTTTGGTCTAAACTACAGATAAAACCGAGGTGATAGGTGTTAAGGATGTATCGTAATATTAATACGTGGCGCTAGACTATCCAGCTCCACAGCAAAGTTACCGTAATTGGGGTTTTTATCCCCTGGAAGTCAGAAAAAATTATTGACAGTTTCTGGGTCCTAAATGCATCACCGTTTCAAGTAAAATAACAAGCTTTGCCTCGGGCTGTAGTTCATGCTATGTGATCACTTGATACTTTGTGTGGCTTCCCATGGCAAGAGAAAGGGAGGGAGACAGAGAGGAGCCTCCCGCCAAAGACGAGCGGCCAGCACAGCCCTTCACGGGCAATTATTATTTTTATTCTATTATTTCAACATCACGATAATTAATGAACATCCCAACGTGTCCGTGTGAAGCCAGTGTACTGATACGAAGGGCTGCGCGATTTATTTTTGTTTCTGATTTTTATTTTTATTTTTTTTTTTCCCGGGTGCTTAGCAGCAGATTGCCGTTCTCTAACTGCATTATTGTGGGGTAACTGGAAATGTTTTACAGGCCAAGTTCTGCCATTTAGCATACAACTGTAATATGGTTCTATTATCCATTTTCAATCAATATTTAACCTTTTCAATAAACAACTTAAGTGTACTAAGCCAGAAGGAGGAAAGCTAATTGCCACATGATATATTTGGTTTCCAGGTATACTCAGCTGGCTAAAGTAAAGTTAATTAGGTTATAGGTAGCACAGCAGCATTTAGAAAAATATATCTTCTGCCTCATAAACCTTTTGTTCAGTCAATAGCATCAACAAATACTTGCGGATGAAGCCTGTAATATGATGACCACTACTCGAAAACCCAGACTGTGCATTTTGCCCTTGCAAATGGCAGATGTTGCCAAATGGTACTGTGGTAAACGATGGAAGCTGGTGGGTGGGCACCACGGATCTCCACACCCAGCTTTGTGTTTATGCTCAGGAGCATATCTGAGAGCCCAGCGATAGGAAAACCAGCTCCTCGGAAGAGGGTGACTCTATCATGTGTTTCAGAAGAAGACAGAAAACAAGAAATTAAGAGGCTTTATTGTTACGCTATAAAAAGCTCATTGTTTATGGTAACTTCACTGAAGCAGTATAAGCTTGAAAATACTGTTGTTCATAATTAAAGGATGCTATTGTCCACTGTTTATGTACGATTTCAGTTCCATTACACCCTTCAGAAACCTTTTTGCTTTGCTACTGCAATGCACAAACCTACAAATAACTTTACTTGCAGTCTCTCTTGAGAAGTCCTGGTTTCACTGGTAATCATAACTGACTTTTAGGTAGGTGTAAGTAGCCATTTTTAAAGGGGAAAAATAGTATTTAAAATTCACAACATCACTGTTAATGAAGAAAGGATGAAAACAAAGAATTAAAAACAAAGGGAATTCTGCTTAGAAATTCTTTCTGTTGAGTTATTTTAACGTTTCATCTACTGTAGATACGTGTTTTGTATTTGCTCACGCGATATGGTTCTCACTACAACATGATACAGATGATTATCTAATTACAAAAAAAACCCACAACAACTTCCTGCTAATAAACCCAGGAAAAAATACCATTCTATGGATCAATTATATAATCTTGAGACGAACACCGATCTTTACTCAGCCAAGCAGTCCTGTTCAGCAAAAAAAAATGAATAATTACTGCCCATTTAACCGATGTGAGTCCTTCCCCGGATCAAGCTTTAGATCCCTTGCTTATTTGCCATAGTGAATACTGTATAATAGGGATTCCAGGGAAGTCAAATGGCAAGGCATGCAGAGATTTCAATGAGACCAAAACTAGGCCCTGAATGGTCAACACTGATCTTTATTATTCGAGGGTAATAATGTACCGCTCTGGTTTACCAAAAGTGACTGCTCTGAATGTGCTATAGTTTCGAGAAGACTGAACGAATGCATCTGTCTTCGTGAATGGTGATTAAAAAAAAATGCAAATCCTCTTACATCTTTTCTTCCTGACATTAGGTCATTGCTTTATGGCCTTCTTTTCATTTGCACATCCATAGTAATTTCTATTTTGGGCCACTATTGAAAATATGAGATTCACTGGATCCAAATAGACATTCTTATAATAAGCAGATTGTACCGAGCTACAAAAGCTGCAGTATAATAAAATAAATTGTATGAATGTGAGAAGAATGTGTAAGAAGTTTCATCATAAAAAAATGACCAATAACATTAAGATGTTTTGTATGAGGAAAACACTCCAAGCACTGTTCTTTGTTACTGTATAAAAAGCCTTTTTGCAATGGCTGTTCCCTGACACAGAGTCTTTATATGTGAAATAATTTATTGCCATACCTGTAACTGAAATAATGACTAAATCATTTAAAAAAAAAAGTCTCATAGCTCCAACAGAGTAAATCTTCTACAACTTGCTGCAGTGCTAATCGTAAGCATGTTATACAGTAAGTTTGCCTGAAGCTAAGTTAAGCAGGCAGATTAGGACTGTAATATAGTATCAGGGCTCATAAATCAAGTGTGCTTGCAGATTTTCTTTCACTTACTGCTCCTTCTTACAGTTCAGACAAGTCATAATTACACATCAGTAGGCATTGTGAACAGAGGAATGAGCTACAACATAACGCACAATAAACCCTGTCATATAAAAGCAAACTGGATAAAATAACAGAAGCAATACTCCATTTTACAACATCACACTAAAGAATTACACCATGCCATTGTGTAATATTCTGATCAATCAAGAGCCCATCCACAATTGACAGTCCCAGTAGGCTAAAATTTACTATTCAAAGATATTTTCCATTTGTATTTATTATTACGATGATTATGATTATTATTATTAGAATATACGGTGAATGAGAACTGTAAAAAGCCAGAGGTTCAAAATAAAAAGTGCTCAGTGCAAAATACAATTAAAGACATTTTCCTAAAGCTTTACTATGCATGCAATCTTTTGGCAAATAATAATGGGGAAGGCGTAAATGATTTTTCATTCATAGTTTGTTAGCATTATGGCACAGAGCACAGGTACTGCATGCCATCTCTTTTAAACCAAAGCCATGCTGACTGATGTCTCCTAGTTATTTCAAGGCTTAGAATGAGATCAAAGGTGCTATAGCTTTAGCGTATGACATTAGCGGAACACTGAAAATGGGATTTGATGAAATGAGAAAATATTGGTTATTTTAAGTCTGATAAAACAATTTCAAAAGAATCACTAGACAGCAGGTAAACAGCCAGCACTGCATAGAAGCACAAGGGTTGATGAGGTTCCCGCCTTCTCCCCTAGAAATGTATCCTACATTTCCACTTTTTGTACAAAGAGAGCAGATAGCTGCTCCTAACGTCACTCTTGCAACTGTAAAGTTCTTTTATTGCCAGATAACTCGTATTGCAGCCCTATGGTTTGTCCTTTGCTGTATTCCTCCTTCTGGTAATTTTTCCACATGCGATTATAAACAATTCCCCACATTTGCACGTTGATAGAAGACTGTCATGGATACACATATGTGGAGGTACATGGAGAAGGAGAGGACAACGCTGCTTCCAGAGAGGCAAACTCTTGGAAGACTGGTCTTTTAGCCAAAGATTCAGCTTGGATGGTCCAGGTAAGAAAAATTTACCCTGGTACTTACCTATGACAAGGCTTGGTAACATACCATCAGCAGACTCTGATTTTTTCTTTTCCAAAATTAGCTTGAATTTTAATACCCGTTTAGCTGTACTGATAAGTTACTTTCTGTTTGTGTTGGGCCTTATGATCCTAAATCATTTAAGTGCTCTTAAAAATGCCTATGTATGTGTTTTTAATTTTCTCCTTCGTACCAAACGCTCTAGGTATGGATCTGGGGAAAGGGAGCGCTATGGTCTTTCTTTGGAAAGGAGAGGAAAAAAAAGACCCCAAAACCCAACAGTAAATTGAAACTGGAAGATACACCAAATCTGGTGTCTCAGTCAGACGGAACTTCCCATCACAACTTGTCCTTACCTTTGCTGAAATGGGATCCACTGCAGAAAAGCGCGCGTTTTTAAGACCTGGCCTGTAGAGACCAACATCTCAGACTTTGAGTCAAGCGTGGCCAAAGGCAGGGGGTGGAAACAGAAACTGCAGTGCCACACAGAATATAGTGTCAGTATTCACCAGCTCTTGCAATATGATAAAAAATATTAGTTTTACCTCTTTTCTATGCACCGCCTTGGCCCCGTCCCGGCTTCTGCCATTTTTCACAGATGACAGTGTTTTTCTAACGCTGGCCTTGAGGTCTGCCTCCCTCAACCTGTCCAATATCTCTCCCCGTATTACTTTTGATTCTCCTTTATGTCTCCAGCATCAGAGAATTCACCTAACACCAGCTTGAGCTACTCCTGCTGCTATTCTTGGTCACTGCCGATGGCACGGCCACGTGTGATCGGGTTTTCATGACCCTACTGCTCTGTCTCCAACAGCCCCGGGCTGGAGCTGTTTGCCTCTCCAAAACTGCAAAGTTGGGAATCCCAAGGCAGTTACAAGGTTTTACAGGATTTCACCTTTTCTAGCTCTCCACGTTAAAGTATATTGCTTACTTTTTATAGATTTTTGTGGAGCACAGTGCTTTCACCTGGCAAACCCACCCTGAGTGCACCTAATGGAAACCACCTGAGACACCCGGCGCACCAAAATGAGTTACTGATAGACAGCAGGAGACCTTCCCCATTGCTATGAGGTCATATTTGCAGACAAAAATGAAAAATAATAATAATTACATTTTTAAAAGCTTAAATTTGCATCAGCTGTCCATCCCAGCTTCCTTGGAGCTGCACAATCCAGCAAATGCAGGAAAAATTGCAGCATCCCCCTCTGGTTCCCAGTTGCTTAGGTGGGTTCTTCTCCAGCACCCCCTCACTGGGAAAGCCTTGATTTTCTTTCAGAGGACAAAAGGTAAAACATCTTAACTAAGTTTTAAGAGTGAAGTGAGGAAATACAGCCTCAGACAAATTAACTTCTTAATGCATATTCATTTCCCTTTCAAAAAATGCAAAAGAGTATTTAGTTAATTCATAGAAAACAAATTTCTGAACACACTGCCCTTCTGTGTCTTCCCCATCCTTCTCAGGGCTGGCCTGGCTCTGCATCTTACCCAAGCAATGCTTTTATCCTGTTAACCTCCCCAGTTCTCTTGCCTCTGGAAGGGTAACAGTAATGCTTTTATTACTGGCCATTTCTTAACAAATTGTCCCTTCCACCGCCCTCTTGCTCCTGTAGGACAGTGGCCATGCTGGTGCCAAGTCCATCTTCTGCATTAGAGGCTTTTTATAGGCTGCTCTGTCAAAGCTTCCCACGCATCCCCCTCCATCAGATGTCAAAATCATGATGGACAGCAAATTAATGGCCTCACACAGCGAGAGGGCTGAAGAGCACTGTGATATTTATAAGCTGAAGTCATATATTAATTATCAAATCACCTCAAAACATCAGGTTGTTTTCCCCTCTAATAGCTTCCTCATTTGTAAGATGTAGGTACAACATCCTATTCCATCAACGTTATTAAACACTATTCATTATTTTTGTAATTATCTGGGAAAAAAATGGCAGGTTTGAAGTTTTATATGCAGCAAGTTACTGCGGGAGATTTCCTACACATGTATGATCTCTCCATAAAATAAATAGCTACTGGGCCCTCAGCTAGCTATTAGCTCTACATAAAGACAGAGTCCAGTTGCTGGGGTTTTTATTTTCCTCTTTTTTAGGGAAAAGTGGCAATCTGCCTGTTACAACCCTTCCCTTTGGGTTGACATTCATGTTTTCTGTCCATAGCTCTGACATAATATTCAGCGTGGCTTGAGATGACACCAAGGGATGGAGGTATTGCTTGAGTGTGGGGAGTCTGATTCACTTCTCCACTTTCTGTTTCTGAATCAGTATTAGGATCTGAAAGGTGCTGGGCTGAAAAAAGACCCCAAACCAACCCAACATTGAAGACCTGCACGATGTTCTGCAAAATTAAATTTAGAGATAACATTGCCGCACAGCTAGCCACCGTAGGAGAGGAAAATTTGAGTCACTGTTTCATTCCTGGAGTAAATCTGTGAGTTTTTCGTGCTGACTGAATTAATATTCCCTGATGAAGGGAGAAACGTTTGTAGAGCACATAAAGGCTTGAAAAGTCTAAAAAGCAGAAACGAAGTAATTTGGTGTTTCATGCTCCTACTTCAGAGTAACACAAAAAGAGGGCAACTTTGCCATCCACATAGGTATAAATTGTATGTGAGGTGCTCACCTGGTCAAGCATTATGACCCTACCTTTACGAATTTTAGTATAATTTTTAAGGGCAGATGTTACAGTAAGATGAAGTACAATGAGTTCTATCCAGGGTGGGGAGGTCACACAAGCAGCTATTTATGTACATTTGCCAACGGATAGGGTCTGGTTGAGTTTTACAATACATTAGCATGCCTACAAATCAATATTGTTTAAATAGTGTACCAGAAGGTTCACTGTCAATCACTAGTTTCTGAAAGTTGTTCATCCCAACTGTTAGGTGAATACTGAATATATTCACAGAAGTTTGGATCTGTTCATGAATAATTCATTAAAAAAAAAAGCAACCGATCAATTTGCAATTAATAATGATTCAGCTTCTCCCACCCATATTCACACAAAATAGCACAATTATGGAGCTTAACTCACCACTGAATAAACTCCTTAAAGGGGATAGAAAACAATTCTGGTCCTACCTCTGCGACGAATAACTGAGTCATCTTCTGTTCTAAGCAATGCTCTGTGGAAATTTCAAAAAACTTTAGCTGAGCTATACAAGAAACAAACCAAAAAAACCCCAAAACCTGTTGAAATGACTTCCTGAGACAACGATAACTCATTTCTCTTACCACAGTACTTTAGGAAATCAGACAGTTCCCCTAAAGGCAACACAAAACTGTTCAAATCCCCTTTTTCCTCTGCAGCACGAAGAACTTCAACCCTGACAACACTCTTACCAATATTTCTTCTCAAAATTCAAGGAAAATAAATCAACTAACTTCATTGGGTTCTTTTCCTCAGGTTCTAAGCTCACACTTTTCAGTTCAGCTTTTCTAAAGTAAATTTTATAAAGCCACTGAAAACTTTAAATCAGTAACACTGCATAGTAATCCCACTGGGAAAGAGAAAACAATGACTTGCATGAATTTGAGTATTCTGCTTGTTTAGTCACCCTTGAAGGAAGAGAACTGAAGAAACCAAATCAAAATAAATGGGAATTTCAGAACGTAGAGAACAACCTGCTAAATTACAGTTCTACTCACCAGTGAGGATCAGTTATTAGCCAGGTTGAAAGAAGAGGTTAAGATGTTAAAAACCTTATTTTGCCATTGTGTAAGATAATAGCAGAACCTAATTGTTCTGAGAGTCCTATTCAAATAAAATAGCAATGTCAAACTTAAAATCTGCATGTAAAGATTACCATTCCAATAGCATTTTCAGAATGTCCTAAATTTGTTTTCCTTAAACAAAAACGGTAATAATTTTTACACACTCAGCTTCACTGAATTTGAAAAGAAGGCACATTTTCTCAGGTAAAAATAATGAGAAGTCAGATGATCTCTAAGTTCAGTGCACTTAAAGATTGATTGATGAGATCTATTGTTTTCTACCACACACCTAAATCATTTGGGCTCTTTTTATTTACTTTTTTTTTCCTTCCACCTTAAACAGGGAATGGTGCTGGTAGACCAGACCTTTTATTTCTGCAAGGCAACGTAATTCCCTTGCAGTCAACAGATCTAAGCCTACTACCCAACCTGCAAAGAAATAAATCCAAAATGAGGTAAGTTTAAACGAGTAAGCCCAGAAATGGTAGAACTGAATTGAGAAACGCTCCACCTGTGCGGGTTTTGATTGCACAGATCAGGTCAGGGGCCAAATCTGTCAGCAACACCACACATTTCCATCCTATTTCTGGATTCCCGGACACAAATATTAGTGCCTTTTCCTTTTCAAAAGACAAAATCAGACCCCACGTGTTTGACTGGGCTGAGCTGAACACCCAGTTGCTGCCGAGATTAATGGCACAAGTATCTTCCCTCATCCCTCTGGATGACGTCTCTATGAAATATTGTCACCTGGAAGGATGTAAAACACTGCTCTGTACTGAGAGATGTGGTCTGAGAGGAGATCCATCAGACGTGAGCTCCTCCTGAGTGAAATTCAGCATTTTCAATGTTTTCCACCAGGACTTTTCAAATGTGGGTTGCTACAACACAGCTGAATTCCACTACGTAAGGAGGATGCACTAATATCCCAACTGCCTTTCTGCGTTGCGATATCCTAAATATTCCATCTATTATCACAGCAGAAGGG
Source organism: Pampusana beccarii (assembly GCA_013399365.1). NCBI lineage: Eukaryota > Metazoa > Chordata > Aves > Columbiformes > Columbidae > Pampusana > Pampusana beccarii. The sequence goes on from VWYH01006474.1 coordinate 207,608, forward strand.
CACGCGTTGCCGCAACAGGTGGTTCTCGGGGGTGATGTTTACTCAAACTGCAGCAGAAATCATTAGCAAACTGAAACGAAGCTTTCAGGAGTGAGAAACGACGCGAAGTTTCAGTAATGAAGTACACTAACACACGATCTCCTAATTCATCGGGAGCCAGAAGTCTGTATCGTGTTTTTCCGCGTGCCTATTTTTCATCAAACAACATACAATCTTTACTTGACTGTACTGTATATCTTCCCTGCCTAGTGGGAACCCTAATTTGCTTTAAATTGCCAAAGTGCTCATTATGGAATGCTTAGTAGCTCGAGTTTGTACATAATATTTGAAAAATCAGCCTTAATTTTTCTGCCTGAGATGAACACTTGGATTTCAGAGTAAACATAATCAGAGATTTACACAAACTGAGTGAACCCTGTTTATTATATTTGCCTGGAATAGCTACAAAAGAGGTCAGAGGTCCAATGTCTTCCTGCAGAGACAGATCATGTTCTAGCTGGTACTGAGGAGGAAAAAAACAGTAGGTGATGCTTTAATGAATGGCTTATCATGTGGAACACACCATGTGATAATAGCAGTGCTGGTAAGGAAAGAGGGAAGTAAAAAAAACATAAAGGCTTTTGCCAGGTTTACATTGCTTGAAAGCTCACATTTCAACAGTAGCAGATGAAGAGCGTTTATTAAGAATATGTAGTAAAATCTGCAGCGAGTTGAAAGGAGCTTTGAACTTTTTGTTTAAACGTTATTTTGGAATTGCCTGTGAGATGGCATTGCCCTGACTAAATAGAAACACATACTGGAATATTTTGATTTTGTGTGTCAGTTTTTATTATCATTTTTACTGAAGTAACCTTATCTAAGGACTCAGCTAAGAGAAAATGAAAAATGAAGGTCAAAGACAGATTGTTCCAAACACTAAAGGAATAGTCAATAAAATAAGTTACAATTTAATCTTTGTTTACAAAAGGTTGTCAATTAGAGTCTATGAAATTGCTCGTTTTCTTTGGGACTAAAAAATTATGGGGACAGAATAGCCCAGCTCTTCCAAATAAAACATTTCTATTACACGGCATGGAACAGACCCACAACTCAAAACCAGGCTGTATAAAGTACTTATTTCTGAATTACTCTTCTTGTCTTTTGAGAAAGACGAAACAAGGCTTAATATCGAAACAAAAATGTGCCTATCCCCAGTTGTGGCTCTCCATTTGTTATTTCGAAGCAACGGTTGTGAGCTCCTCTTTAAAGCAGGAGTCACAAAGTGTTCTTTCCACCATTCATCCAGAAAACAGTGCCTTGAAAAATACCTTGCCAGCACGAAAAATGCCAAGACGTGACCACTCTCATTAATGATACTTTTGACAAGTCCGGCCCCGGGATCTCACTGTAAAGAAGACATCAGGACACCCAATCCCCTTGAAAGCCTCAGCCGCTAGTAGGATATTCAAAAATATTGAGGTAGGATGGACTTCTAACCGCTTTAAAACGAGGGGAAATCATCTAAGTGGATATAGGCTTGTATTTATTAAAGGGGGAAAAAACCCAAAACCAAACAAAAAAAACCCCCAAAATGAAGTGCATCAAATTTAACGTTCATTTTGAGAGGTCAACCCTTGGGAAACTGCAACGTTCAAACCTAAATTTCCACGGCCACCTGAACCCCGTCTGCTTGGGCTCAGGCTGAAGTGCCAGTCCTTCTGATCTTGCCTTTCAGGATCACGAGTAAGAAGAACTAAACGCCTGAGCTAATAGAGTAATTAATTGTCATTTACGTGGGATAATTCTCCTGCAGTTAAAACCTCCGGCTGAAGTCTGAGCGGTGTGGAAGGAGATTCTCTTGTGTATGGGTATCACATAGGTGGCCACATCTTCCTGGGCTCATGTTAACAGAAAACAGCAAATCCTTTCCCTGGGGGTGTAAAGGCTGACGGGGAAGCCTCCTCTTTCCCTATTCTCTTGCAAAAACCTGGGAAAAGCCGTAATCTGCTCCTACGTGCTTCTAGTTCACGTGTCCTCTGGGTATGGACAGCATAATATCCATAATATCCATCGCTTGTCCCTGCTGAGGCTGGGGAGCCTGCAGAAGGGGCTCATCCTGACTTAGATCCTGGTTGCTCAAAAAAAAAATAAAGTGCATTTCTTGTCCCGACGCAACCCCGAGAAAGCAAAAGAAACCCTGAGGGAACGCCAAGGAGCAGCCAAGCCCCGAGTCACGGCGCGGGGCGAGCACAGCCTTGCAAAGTCAGATAAAACACACAACTGAAAGGTAAAACTCACATCCCCATTTAAGCTGGGGTTTGATCTGAAATACTCTTCGCGGCTTTGATTTCTGGGACTTTCATCTCTCGCTCAGCAACAAGTTCTACATGAAAGTCTGGTGTCTTCTGTTGTTTCAGAAAGTTACCTGCCAGGATGAATTACGGTAACAGCGGCTACAGATGCCTCTGGAATCTGCTCTCGATGGGCCGCGTGTTATTGCAGGGCAGACAAACCCAGCTCCCTTTTCTGAACGACCCCAAACCCCAGAAGTCCTTGGGGGTCACTGCTGTAAAAGCAAAGATTTAATGCACTGTGTTTAAGCGTGGTATAACTCCGCGAAAATAAAAGAAGAATTAATCTGGCCTTTTCTCCTGGCAGAACTCAGTGATACAAGTGATGCTACCATCAAACTTCTCTTACAGGAAGGGGGGTATACGGGAATTTAACCTCATTAATGAGCGTAATTAAGACAAATACTTAAAATTCTAGTCTCCTCTTGATTTCTACAGGGCAACGGAAATTTACATCTGGATACGGCAGATCAATTAAGAGCTCTTACAACGTGGTGTTCAGGTGTGCACGTGGCATCCCAGGTCATCATTCGCCTCCAGCCCACGCTAGACCTGCACACGATCCACATGGCAGGAGCTGCAGAGGAGCCAAATTCCTCCTGCACTGGCCTCCAGGCCTCAGAGAGACCATCCAGGAGTTTGCTGCAATTATTTTTTTTTTTTTTTTTTTTAATGGATGGATTTTCGCAACCAAGCCCTAATTTTTCCATAAGCACCAAGAAAAGCATTCAGTCCAGCAGGATTCATACAGCCGAGTGCTGTACACATGAAGGCAAACGCTGAAGCTCACAAACTTGTGGCAGCTGCTCCTGCTGCCCATCCACTCGCTAGATTTGACCTACAGAAATGCACTGAGCTTAGAAAACATCTTCAAAGCAAGTTTAACAAAACAGGAAATAATTCCAGCGTGTGCAAGTTGGAGAGTTCTTAATTTGCAACATACTTCTTGTCAGCTGGAGTGAGTATTTGCAGCTCTGCTTGGAGAGACTCTGTGCCCACGACCGCCTCACCCAGCCTCAGGAGGTAACACAGAGACGTTCACAAAGGCAAAAAAGAAACTACACTCTTCTATCCAATCCCTTGTATCACAGAACGGTTTGAAGGGACCTTCCCAGCTCCCCCAGTGCCCCCCCTGCCATGACAGGGACATCTTCACCAGCTCAGGTTGCTCAGAGCCCCGTCCAGCCTGGCCTGGGATGTCTCCAGGGATGGTTCATCCACCACCTCTCTGGGTACCTGGGCCAGGCTCTCACCACCCTCAGTGTCAAGAACTTCTTGTCCTACATACACATCCACACTGATGCCAGTAATAAAACAACCAAACATCTCACCAAGACGCTAAATATTCCTGAATGGCAACGCAATCGTTCCCTTATTTCTTCTCCGTGTTCTCCCGAACCACAGCGCCCACCCCACGCTGCTCCCACCCACCTACAGCATCTTGCGTAAAAGCCAGTCCCAACCAAACTGAACCACCAACTCCTACCAAAGCTTCTCAAGACCCTTTTCCAAGACCCTACGACTTGAGATGTTGCTGGTCTTCCTTGTGTCTATCCATGATCCTGATGCCATGTTCTCCAAGAACGCACTTCTAAGCACATCACTTTCCTCTGTGGCCCATCAACACCCAATTTATATGTTCTTGTCCTGTATTTCAGGGTAAGAGCTCTGGGACAGGTACCATCTTTTTATGACTGTGCCCAGGGCAGTGATGTCCATGTTTGCAAATACGCTTCTGACAGCGTGTTCATATAAAAAAGAACTGCAATTATGACAATATATCATACGACTGCTCAGACATGGAGTTCTGCCACATCTCAGCCAAGTGTTTTTCAGAAACTTGAAATGGTATAGAGGAATCACAGTGCTGAAAAGCAAAAAACTTAGTGTTGGTAACACCACCCACAACCCGCACAACTTTTCAGCGAGTTTCTTATGATATCGGGTAGGCTTTTTCTTCTTTTCTCTTCAGCAAATGATCAAGTGTCTGGCAGCAATAAATAAATAAAATTCCTCCTGTTATTTACAATGGAAGCTTCTAATTTGCTTATTACTTTGCTTATCTGTTCATTGAGATAATTATCTGACACCTGCCAACAGCAGATTGTTCTGACAGATTTTTATTGGCTGAGATCAATTCGTTACTTACCATCTGTCCAGCTAAAGGTGGTTTACAGGTCAACAAGCTGGTGAGCTTCGGAAAAATCTTAAAATGATCTTGAGCAGTATCCTTCCTGAACTAATTTCATTTTAATCTCTTGCAAAGCACATGAAAGGATGGACTTGAAAATTAGCTTTCAAGCAGAGTGTGCAAGAGAAAATAATTTGCCTTTCTTTGCTGTGATGTTGTATCATCTATTTTCCATGAGGTTTCCTAAAAAACCCAGTTGAACCCAGTAGCTGTTAAGTTGCTGTATGACACTAAAGCCTCTGAAGAATGCGAAGAAAAAGGAGGCCGTACAGGGCCTAAACATCAAGGATGCTGGGAGAAATTTAGTTCAAAATTTTGAACCATCTATGGTCCAGCCATTGTTTCTCCCTGTGGCCTTAATTTTTTGCTGGTGGGTAAGGATGCTTCCCTCCTGCTTAATGTTGGCAGCCTGAAATATGCTGTCAGAATCACAGGATGGTTNACAATTTCTTCCTCATATCCAGCCTGAATCTCCCCTCTTTTAGTTTAAAACCATCACCCCTTGTCCTGTCGCAAGAGGTCCCCGTGCTGTCTCTCATAAGATGCCTCACCCCACGACTCCCAGTGCGACGCCATCAAATTCGATGTTACCACTTCGGAAGCTCCAGAGTCACCCTTCTTCCTCCCCCTGCAGAATTTGGCTCTGCGAACCCACCCCTGGCTGCAGTAAGGGCCTCTGCCAGACACTGCTCTGATGGATGCATGTGTAGTATTTCTGCTGCGTTTTTGGGAGTGCTGGAATTCCTTTAGTGTCTGCTTGGAAATCACAGGCCACCAGATTGCTATTATACGCTAAGTGCCAATGCTCTAATAACTGTGCTCTCGGTGTTCTTCTGGACCTTCCTCTGCATATTCAGCTACAAATCCTCTTTTGGCTTCTGTATCAAAATGGGTTTTGAGAGAAGATGATGGAAAACAACTAAACGGTTCATAACAGGAAAGTAATACTTAGATTTTACTCTGATTTTATTTTGGAGATGTCTATGGTAAAACTATTAAGCTCCTCTCACTCAGTTAACACTTTTATAGAACTGCAAGAACCATTTTGATGGTTTTTCAAACCGTTTTCAAAAAGCGGGGGGAGCTGACAGCTACCACTGCAGGCTGCTTCAAACGAAACCACGCTAACTTAAAACTTCTCAGGGCTCCAGAAGCAAAAGTGAGCTTTAAATGACAGCACCGGATTACACAGGAGACTTCCTCTCCTCCAAGAAACTCATCCTCGTAGTGCCAGGAGACCTTCCTAATGACTACACATCACTTAAAGATAACGGCACCGAAGTTCCCCAGAACAGCCCTTTGTGTCAGAGCATCCTTCTCCAGCACCTTCCCGACTGTCGTGCAAATGCTCAAGACGGTCCCGTTCCGAGCAGATCACTGCTCAGGGGGTAACGGGTCTATCGTGATAATATCATGGAAGGGAAACACCCAGGAAACCTTTCAAAAACACCCAGGGATCCTGAGAAACTAAATTCCTGATCGTATCTTTTGTTGGAAAGACGGTGACTGCAAATGCTGTAAAGGAGACTCAGTTTTCTATGGTGAGTATTGCAGCCATTTTAAATTAAACATAAAATCATCTCCCAAGTAGAGAAAAATGGGTTTGCACCTGAGGTATATGTCTGTTTATAAATATATATTATGCATGGGGTTTTTTCCTAAAATTTTCAAATCATATGGGGTGTCAGGCTGACATATTATGTGTTACGGTTGTAAGCTAGAAATAAACTGAAAACAGGTTTTAATGAACAGATATGAAACAGAGGACCAAACTACTGCCTACACCGGTGGTTTTAAAAGGCGCAAATTTAAAACACCTTTCCGAAACTTGTTCTTAAATCACTTCTACATTAATACACTGTGTCCTTCTTCAAATAATCATAAATTTGTCAGAGTGAATCTTTCCGAGCGGGTCCTCCGAAAACCAAGAACTTTTCAAGAATTTATAAAAGCCTGCTGAGTGTTACTCATTATCGGTTTGAAGAATTGATTCCAGTGGAAATCCAATACGTTCCCTCAAAAACGTCTCGTGTATCTGCTTCTTGGCTGAGATCTTGGAAAAAAAACTCCTGATGACACCTCGTGCGGAGATGGATTACAGCAGGAAATTAAGAGGCCTAAACCCAACGGTTTCAAATTGGTGCCTGTAATTCGACATCTGAACGGTGACAGCTGTGTGTTCCCCGCACCTGTGGAAACCCGGCTACCTCAGTTATTAAAGACCTCGAGTCAAATCCTGCGATTGATTTTCGCGGGGCTAGGATTTCAGCCTACACGGCTAGGGCTAGCCACGCAAGCCTGATGGGTTTTTTGGCCCAAAGAACGAAGTTTTAGAGACGTCTTCCCAGAATCTTCTCTGCTCGTTTATCACGAGCTACTCTGGCTCCTGCATACCAGCTTAATTTCATCTCCGTTTCCAGTTTGATACGCACCGCGGGGATCTCTTTCCCAGGCAAAAGGCAATATGAGGTGAGAAGAAGAGCATGCTGCCAGCACAGGTATAGGCCTGTATAATGGAGCTGTGACACTCGGAAAAAAAGGCTTTTTCGTTTTAACAACTTTTCGAGTGGGGAGGGAGCGAAAAGACATAATGCAGATGGTGTAATTGAAGTGGGAGAATGAAACATTAAGCATGCACAGAAGGGATTAGAGAGGAAGACTTTGGGGGCTATTTAATTTTGGCTCGGTTGTTATCTAACAGTTTTGTCAGGAAAAAAAATAAATGTTAAAGCTCCTTGCAAGTCCAGGAAAACTAAGGAAGATTATTACCTGCCTAGGAGTATGTAAAACCTTGTAAAACTATCAGACTTGAGAGAATTTATTCTTTATTATGTGATATCATGTTCTACAAAATATCTTTCCTTGCACAGCTCTCACAGGTCTCCTTTCTTCATTTTTATAGGCTTGTCAATTCTGGGAATGATCTAATCATGATGAGGATTTAAGGTATGTATATGCATTGTACTGAATGCTAATAATTCATGAGCTCTTGGTTTCAAAGATCTTCTCTGTGAAGCTCTGCAGTTCAAAAAGGAACGCCTTAACATAAAAAGGATGCTAAGCCCCGCGTTTAACACCTAATGAAATCATTAAAGAGAGACCTAGCATGATTGCAAATGTTAATTTATCAGATCTCGTGCATGCCACAAGTATGGCGAACAAAGAAGGGGAGCTTTAAGAACCTATAAGGTCTCATTAATTAGGGTGGAAGTTATAATGGAGAAAATACGTCAAAGGCTGGCCACGATCCTCCAAGACAAAGGGACCAATTCTGCACAGACCTCGCTCGAGGAAAGTCTGTCTAAAATCACGGGAGTTCTGCCAGAGGAAAAACTGTGGGATCTAGCGAAAAAATCAGGCGCATTTGGAGCGTTTCTTCTGGATAAGGAGCCCTGTTGTGTGTTAATGACACAACGGCGGCTCCCAGAGAGCGTTCCACGCCTGTGGTATCGGTTACCTACAGGAACTCCAAGAAGAATATATATGAGGATAAGAAACAGTCGCTCTTTATTCCTGTCAGTAGGCTTTGCCTTTGACTCCGCTGATCAATATCAGCCGGGCATTGGTTACTATGGGAATGAGGCTTTCCTGCACTCAATAAACCCCAAGTTCCTTTTTTTTACAAAGGTGAGCAAAATACTTTTAAAAGAAGGTTTTATCTGCTTTATGCCTTGAGGGACTCCGCAGCCATCACTTTAAAGGTACTTGGACACTTTGAAATGCAGAATATTATGATCTAGCTTTGGGCAAGTAAAGACTTAGAACCATTTGTTTACCCCAGAAATCAATGTCAAATTCATGTAGAAATCTATACGCTCCGCGTGCCTGCCCTGCGTGCGTGTCGCTGCACTCATGCGTGCGTGCACGTATGTGACCATATGTCTGTGTGCACGTGTTTACGTCTATATGTGCTCTACATTAGCAGATACAAACCTTAATGTGGATTACCTTTAAGGCTTGAAAACAAGATGCCGAGATAAAAAATAGAATCTAACAATACCTTGAACTCAGCGCCTCAGCTGAGCTAATTAATCCACCCTTACAATGATCTGAGTATTTCTGATTATATGCCAGGATAAGAAATAACCTACTTTCTACTTTCATTTCTAATAATATGTTGATTACAAAATATTTAGCAATGCATTGATACATATTTCTGGCGGCATACAGTGCCAAGCATATGCGAAATAATATGTACATATTTGCTGAATGGAATTAATTCGAACAGAAACAATGATGGATGTGATCCTGGGCTGCTGCAACATCAGTTCAGCGATGTGAACTCTTCAGAGACCTCCCAGGTGAAGCAGAAGAGTGGCACCAAACTGCCACATAAAATGCTGCCCGTTGTAGCCAATCTGTCAGTGTCTAATCTTGGGACCTCTCGCTAACCGGCTTGAAGGATGTTAAGAAATAGTGAATTAATCCTTCTTTACCCTTTTTGTTCATTTATCTTTTATGCTGGTTTTTTTTTCCTCATGTGATAGAAATGCAGATAACAAAAGGTAATTATGATGATTTTCTCAACCTGGAAGGAACTATAAAGGATGGGAAGATACGGCAGAAAACTATCTGGGTACCCTCTAAACCACTTTATGGCTCAAAGTGATTTACAACGCACATATATAGCAAATTAGTGAAGAGTGTCTCGTCAAAGCGGAGCCTGGGAAAGAGTTCCCTCATGGGCAAAAGAAGCATTTTCAAGTTCCCTCATCTCTATCACGACCTCTCCCCAACTCGAAGCATCTGCTTTAAGACTTTGACCAGGCTCTGCCTTCACTGGGTTTCTCCCGTGCTCTTTAATGATGATCCCAGCTGCAGCGAGCTCCTCTTGATCAACACCAACCAACCACCAGAAGACCAAGGCTTGTCACGATATCTCTCCAACGCTACGCTACTGAATAGCAGTCTAAAGGGACATCGTTGGGAGAAAAGAAAAAGAAGGCATTTATGGGTCTTAAAATAAAAAATTTGCACGTCAAGTTTCCCATGGTCTCTCATGACAGCAACACAACGATGGCCAGGACTAAACCTCAAACCAACGGGGCACAAGAGCCTTTTCCTGACAACTGGCAGACAATTTCAGAGGTGTATATAACTATAATATTTGGCAACCCCACAAAATCACGTCAAAACGTAATCCTTTGATTTAGAATCTGGCAATTAAACCACAGACACACAAACTAATGAAAAAGAAATATGTATCTTTGCTTTCCTCTGTAGTTTAGAGACGCAAAACAAGATTAAGTGTCACTGCTTGATATGTAAAAGCTTACGTTAGTTTTAGATTATCAATTCTTTGAAAGACTTAAAAGGGCATCTTTCTTGAGTAGAAATAAAAAAAAAAAAAAACTTGAGATGTTCCAGAGAAATTCAGAACTGAAGTTGTAAAAGAGCTCATGTAAAAAACAACTTGGAGAGGTTGCTCACTTTTGTTTCACAGTTTGCCAAACTAATGGGACCAAAGTGAGTGTTTAATCAAAGTCAATATTGGCCTGCTGACTCTCAAGAAACGATCTAAAAGTGCTTTGGGGGCTCTTTCTATGTTCATTATCTTTTCCTGTGTCACTCGGTGTCTCTAATGATAGACGAAGAAGCACTTAAAATGTCTCTACTCAATTCTCTTCACTACTGAAATCTCAAATTAAATACTTATCGAGGAACAAAAAAAATCATATTTAAAATGTGATCGTGACACAAGGATCTTCTGAAAAACAGCCTCGGATAATTCAGCAGCCCCACTGGATCTCGCATTTAGAGCAGTCTGAAGTATTCGAGTGACTCAGCAACTCAGTGGTGGGTAATTTACACTCACTCCTCTTTTTGAGCTGAACTTTGAGCTTACAAACTAAAGTGCTTCTGCATCAGCCTTTGCTGAATGCAAACGCAGCATGCCCAGTTCAAGCACAAAACCTGAATGTTTTAAAGTAAGGGTAAAACACTGAAATACTCCTCTTTTAGCAACTGAGGGTAAGTCCACTTAGTAGGTTGGAATTATCCAAGATGAAGACATTGCTCCAAGCAGGCTCAACCAGCAACTGCATCTGCAGAGCAGAAGGTGAACAACATATAGTGAAAAGCAACATGATTTTCTAAGCTTTTTAAGAGTGAAAACATCAGATTAAACCGAATCTTAACTCTGTCTAGAACAGACAGATTAAACCAAATCTTAACTCTGCTTAGAGCAGAAATACGTATACTCGAGAAGTCTAATGTGTTGAAACTGAAAAGTATTCCCTGAATAAATTTGCAAATTAAAAAAAAAAAAATCAAAACTATTATCCCATAGCTATTTAATCATATGAGTGTCCACCGTGGAGAACCAACAATCACAAAGCCTGATCACGCGTGCCAACAAAAAAGCAGTGCTTTAGTGTTTTACTGCTCCCATTGGACCTGATTTCAAGGGCCTCATTTGACAAATTAAATACTTCTTGAATATGACAATGGGTAACAATCATGTCCCACTTTTAAAACGCAAAAGAGTTACTCTAGAAATAGGTATTATTTTTGCATATTTACCAGTCCTATACTAACAACATCTCTTGTTAAAGGGAGGTGAATGAAATTCTATGTGCAGTAAATGCCTGAGAAGCAGCTCTATTTCTTCAAGGAAAAATAAAAATTCAGATTTTATCCTAAGAATTTAAGGCCAGTTGACATCATACAGAGGTCAACAGGAGGCTTACCAGCCTAAGAACTTATGGATTTGAACCTAAAGTATCATCTCGTGCTAATGCAATATAGTTTGGTTTTGAAGCAAAATGCATATGTAATTACTTTTAATTTGATTATAAATTTTCCTTTGTGAAGTAAAACACTAAACCTTAGTTGCACTAGAAAGACATGCAGCATAAAAAACTAGCCACATACGTACTTAATATAGGGGGCATAAAAATACTAATTAAGATAAAACATTATACGAGAGTACCTACAATAAACACAAATTAATAAACCAATCAGAAATGTGATCACCTTCAGGAAAATTGTACCATGCATCATATAATCTCATGGAGATAAGTAAGGAATGTCTAATGTGAATTTTTTTTAATGGACCAGATAATTTGGGGCATAACTGGGAAAAGTCTCCATAAAGACCGCGGCCTGTAAAAATGCATCCATAATTTGCAAGAAATGGTATTTTCCCACACAGAGAGGGCACGGACTCCACAACTTTTGGGCTCCAAGTCCTTCCAGAAAGGGATGCAGAAGAATATATATTGTTGGCAACTCCAAATGATAACATTTAAGAGGAATTCGTGTCCATCTCTAGAGAGACAGTAGGAAGCAATATTAAAAAAAAAAAAATAGCTAAACCAGTTTTTCTCCATTTAAAAATGTTGCAGCATTTGAAATACACTATCTCGACGTCTGCTCCACGCTGTTGAAACAGAGTAAGGTGCCTCACAAAACCACTTTTTGATGGGCATAAAGAGCACATTCGTAGGGAACTTAGGTGTGTTTCACACCACAGTGACCAACCAAGGCTTTAAAAATTATCACCCGTTAGGAACTGCTGGAACAAATGCACAATTAGACATTCCGGCTTTAACCATCAGGAGAATCTGAAGCAGCTGATGTGGTAAAGTACACGTCCAAAATTGATTTATGTTTATTTTACTGTGTTTATGTGTTCTAAATGATTACTGACGTTACCTAAAAATGCTGAAATTCGGATATTTCTAGTTTTAATGCCTATTCTGATATGCTTAAAGGGACTTCAAAGTAAATTACTCACATGCAGAGAAGCTTACAGCAATTCAGAACTTAGACTACTTTCTTTCATAAGATGCCTCATCCACACAACCTAAGGGTTTTTTCAGCTCCTAGTTGATTGTGAGGGTTATTCTTGCTCTCTAAAATGCCTTTTAAAAGCATTATTTAATAGAATGTCCTTCAGTGGTGGGAAGACCACCACGACATGATTCAGGCCCAAAGACAGAAAAGCTGAAAAACAGACTGTCCCTCTTACAAAGGACATTCTCTAAGACTATATTCACTGTTTGTTCATCAAAAAAGTATTGGTTTCACCACACAGAGAATCATGGAGAATTATTTATTAACTCTCGTTATGGCCCAAGTTGCCTTTGAATCGAATCATAGCAACATTTAGGTTGGAAAGGACCTTTAAGATAATCGAGTCCAACCGTTAACCCAACACTGCCAAGTCCACCACTAAATCAACTACTGCACCTCCCATGGCATTCAAAGAGAGATGTCCAAGGACAGTACATCTGTTTTTCTGGATGTTTCCAAGACTTACAGGACATCTATGCAGACTGTTTGCCATGGCCTTTTTTGAAATTGTTGTCTCATAATTTTCACTTTTTTTTAAACTTTAATTTTTATCTTTCCAAAGAAATAATTTGTCCACTTGTTAAACTCTAAATCAAAAAACGTGTCCTCCAGATACAGAGGATTAGACTTCAAATCAGGAAAACGGCAAATGTGCCCTACATCCAAAAAGTGTTTATGATTTCAATGAGTAAATTAAACAGAATATAGCTCTTAGAGAAATTAAGACTAACAATACACAAGATATTGAACCTTCTGCTTCAGAATTTCTGGGGTTCAGACAGTGTCACAGGTCATCCAAAACCACAGAGTGAGCAAGGACAGTAATTTCAGTTTTAAGTGCTGAGATCTGGGACCTCTTATCTTCGACCTATGCTTGGATATCAGGACAACTTTTTGTCACTCTACAACCCCTTGTAACATTTACCAACTGAGCAAATGACAGAAAACCTGCAAGCAAGTTTGTAAAGCCGGATATAAGAAAGAATAAACAATCTGGTAGTCATACTCTGAAGCCATGCAGGGACTGTTTCTTCTAATACCTACAGCTCCACAGATCCTTCTGCACATTGTTCTGGCCAATATTCGATATTGCTGGAAATAACCGAGATGATAAAAATCAAAGCATATTGAGCCACTTAAAAATCAGTTTCCAGTCTGGAATCACACCATGGTTGGAGAATCTGTAGCCGCAAGTAGTCATATGAGAGACAGAAGATACAATATTTTGGATGCTTATCTGAAGGCACAGCTCTTTAATCTGAAAATCTTGCCAGGTGGCTTTCAGGATAGCAATCTCAAACTGAATGGCTCTCTCTTAGACACTAAGACAGTTAAATGAATATACAAAGAAAAGAATAAATGTGGTTGACTGAGGGAAGATGTTAATGAGAACGTGAAAAGCTTTTTCACTTTTCCCTAGAATAACAAATGAAAAAATAATTAACTTTGTTGTCTAAATAAAATGCAAACAGTTACTAAAGAAACTCTTGCAAGCAGTTTTCAGGACAACCCATGTTCATCGGGACAAGCCATGAAAGCTAAGAAGCAGACAAACTTGTTCAGAACCCATCTTGGCCAATATACTGGGAAAGATAGAGAGAAATCCAGGAAAAAAAAAAGCGGTAAATGAAGGCAGGCATGAAAAATGCCTGTTAGAAGCTATTTTGGGATTGTTTTCTGTAACTTACAGTCCAGTTGCAGCTGCATAACTGCCCAGCGGCTGGACGTTCACTCGGTCGATTAGAAAACACTATATTATAAGAAAAAATAATCACTGTTGGCAGCACCGGAGCTGAGGACAAGCTTATTTTGCTTCGTCACACCCTGTTGCGCATTAACCAGATGCCGCGTCTATGGCAACGCGACCTTGGCCATGGTGAGCCCCGCGGCGTGCTCCTGGTTCAGCATTGGGAATGGACGGCGAGTGACTTTCCTTCAGCTCCGGCTGGCAACCAGGACCCTTCGCACCAGCCCGTGCCCACTCAGTTTAAACATGATTCACGTTTTATGTTGTTTCCAAGGTTTCCATGGCAAGGATGTGTCCACGTAACCATGTATTTATTTATTTATTTATTTATTTATTTAAGTTTTCAATCATGACTTGGATCTTCCATCTAAGAACCCTTCTCAATCTGCGCATTCCCCCCGCTTTTAGTTTTTTTCTTTTTTTAAAAAAGCAGAAAAGATTGACATGAGAGTGCTGGTCAGCTGTTCTTGGTGGGGTTATTTTTACAGTGACTCAGTAGAGCACTGGACAAAATGTCTCATCTGCGTTCCAGCGGCTCCCTGATGGACATGGGTGTATTTGCTGTTTGTAGGTGTTCGTGTTAGCTTGCAAAAGAAATTCAAACAAAACAAAACTAATTTTCCCCAATATCCCATCCAAAGAACACTGATGAGCATCACTGAGACAGTCAGGCACTCCTTCCATGTGTAATTGCTTAAAAAGATAAAGTCTCTCTAGAATTCGAAGGGATCCAGGAGACAGATTCACTGGGAAGGCTCCTGTAATGCTGATTATTTAGGATACGTGAGGATGTGTTACAAGAGCTCATTTTGGCTTTCTTGGTTATCAGACACACAAAGTCCTGCCCTGACAAATTTCCTTTGCATCTGTGGCTCCACAGAGCTCGGTACCACCGCATGCAGAGAGTTTCCAGGATCTGAGCTGGTTTGGTTTGTTCCACGACACACTGAGCTACTACACACAGATCAGACTTCAATCACACTAAAACCAAACTCCTGAAGGTTTCTATAGCAGGTGTTACACAACGAGAACCCGGGAATTCAGCTCATTCTCCACTGCTAGAAATGGAAAGTTTCCCACTGAACCGAGCAGGCTTAAGGGCAGATCGTGGAGCATTTTCATAGAATGTCCTGATTTGGAAGGGACCTATAAGGATCATCAAGTCCAACTGCACAGGACAACCCCACAGTTCACACCCTGTGTCTGAGGACGTTGTCCAGTCTCTTATTGAACACTGTCAGGTTGGGGAGGTGACCCCTCCCTGCGGAGCCTGTTCCAATGTCCAGCACCCTCTGGGTGAAGAACCTTTTCTGAATGTCCAACTGACCCTCCCTGGCACATCTTCCTGCCATTACCTCATGTTCTATCATTGGAGAAGAGACCAACACCTGCCCCTCCTGCTCCCCTCGTGAGGAAGCTGGAGCCACCATGAGCTCTCCCCTCAGTCTCCTCTTCTCCAGGCTGAACAGACCAAGTGACTTCAGCTGCTCCTCATACGGCTTCCCCTCCAAACCCTTCAACAACTTCATGGCCTTCCCCTGGACACTCTTTTTAAAGTAACTGTGGTCAATCAACCTCATGCTGTCATCTCTTCCACAGCACCGTGAAGCTCCAGCTGCCAAAGCAAAGCTGTTGCCACCACCCGTGGGTGGCCCCATGGGCCACCTCCCCACGCAGACATCTGAAGCACAAGCCACGAGCTGGAGACATCTTCATTTTCGTGATGTCGAAACAAACCGGGACGTGGGGATTGCACAAACACCAATGTTTTGTCGCTTTCCCAGGCTCAAGCAGCTAGAGTAGTTGAACACATCATTCTTTCCCTTGTCTGAGAAACGTTTACTGCTTGTTACAAAAGGTTTAGGGATGGCATACTGTGTAATAGCTTAGATGACTGAAAACAAATTTAAATATAAGAAATGTGCTGGCTTATTTTTTGCACGTTGTAAATACTCTTAGAAACGGCATGGGGCCTTATTAAGTTTGAACCTCAGGTCTTTCAACTTCCTCGAGAAAAGAGAACAAATGGTAAAAGCATGAGGAAATAAGTAACCTCTGTGATTTCCCACTTCAGTTCAAGCCCAGATATTTTTGTCAGTTGTTAATTACAGCCCTATTTCTTTAACACCTTTAAAAAAGAAACAGCAAGCAAAAGATTTCAAAGAGAGAGGTTGCACCAGCTCAGAAAAGTTCTGATTTCTCCAAACACGCAGTAACCCACTGGGCAAGGAAGATCTGTGCTTCCTGCAGACCCTACTGCCAGTTCTTCACAACCCAGAACTTTTGATTATTTTCCAAACTCGTATTCAAATCAACTGGGTTAGTCACTTTAAAAAGAGACCCCTCTGTGCTGCTCTGTAACCCTTCAGTCTTTTGTCAGGTTTTGTTTTTTACTCACTCTTATTGCTAGATACCAAACTGCATAAATATCTACCAAAATGCTAACAGAAAAGCTGTAGTAGGACAATAAAGAGATTATTTTTTTTTTTTAAACTATTATTCCAACAGAAGAATATTTTCATTGCAACAGTTGTTTCCCATATTTGGAAGAGGAAATAGAAAAAATCCCTAGGAATCTAAAATGCATTTATGATTGGGAACTATGTCTGGAGGGTTATCTGGGTGGGGTTTTTTAGGCAAGGGGTGGAATGTGATTATTTTTACATAGGGCCATAAGTACTGCACTGAAAAAGGCACATGATCCGCCTTTCTATTTTTCAACACAGACCAATTTAGCCATTCACTTCAAAAATAGGAACCTCAGGAGTGCTTAGCCTAATATATATATATATATGTATATATATATATACACCACCTCAGAAACTGCCTCATCAACCTCTGCCTGCAAAAGGCTGCGTAGCCCCCACCATCAACTCTTCATTGCCTACAGGTTTCAGCACAACCACAGCTGAAATAAAAAAAAAATCAAGCAAAAGTATAGGACATGATGATCTTGTACCCAGAAAAATCTCAGTCCCGCTGCTGAATTTCTAAGACACCAATTTTTATTTTTTTTTGCCATTCATTCTGCCAAATATATATAAATCCTTCAATGGCTCAGTGTACTTGTGGGACTTCGGGTGGAGAGGTTGGAAGCTGCACATCCTGAGGCTCTGCTGGAGGTTTTACAGGTTCCTTGCAATAACGATGGGGAGCGTTGCTATAATTTAATTATTGAATACAGAAATAGGCTCTCAGTTTAGCTGCATATTCTGGTGGCTTTAGTTGGGCCTTTTTTTACATAAATCAAAAGTTTTATTTTGTTCCCGAGGAAGAGCAGTGAGCAAAGGAGATGGTCAAATACTGAAAAATAGGTCTGGGAACATATTCAGTCATGAATAAACAACCGATAAGATGATTCACTGCTATACACAGGTGCCTAACATTTGCTGTGTGGGAACACAGGGTGATGACTAGGTTGTTCATCATGCCACTGTGTCTTCATACAGAAAACTTTCCTGGCTTTCTAGCAAGACCTAATTTTTCATGATGTGCCATCTCATATTGGAAACTATCAGCTACCCAATGAATGAGTAAGCAGAATCAACTGCTTATGAGCAATAATGTGTCCCTTAGGGATGATCAGCAGATCCCCAAAACTCTCATCAAAAAACCAGTTATTATGTTCCTGGGGAACACTTATAGGTGACATGAGCAGGCAGCTTTTGGTCTGGTTCATAGGGAGAAGAAAGCCAGTGAACAGGGCACCTGGGTATTCCTAAACACAATGTCAGCTGATGGGGGGCCCAATACTTATCGGCAACCCACCACAGCAAATATTACACTGCATCACAGAATCACAAATGGTTTGTGTTGGAAGGGCCCTCCCCAGCTCCCCCAGTGCCCCCCCTGCCATGACAGGGACATCTTCACCAGCTCAGGTTGCTTAGAGCCCCGTCCAGCCTGGCCTGGGATGTCTCCAGGGATGGTTCAGCCACCACCTCTCTGGGAACCTGGGCCAGGCTCTCACCACCCTCAGGGACAACAATTTCTTCCTCATGTCCAGCCTGAATCTCCCCTCCTTTAGTTTAAAACCATCGCCCCTTTTCCTATTGCACCAGGCTCTGCTAAAAAGTCTGTCCCCATCTTCCTTACAGGCCTGTTTTAAGTACGGAAAGGCCGCAATAAGGTCTCCCCACAGCCTTCTCTTCTCCACGGTGAACACCCCCAACCCTCTCAGCCTGTCCTCATAGGAGAGGTGTTCCAGCCCTCTGAGCATTTTTGTGGATAAAGGGTAAGGCATAAACACAAGTGCTTCAAACAGAGCAGGAAAAGGGCTTCTGAGAGCCCCCAGTGTCCCTGGCATCACCTGAGATTTAATGTCCTGTCACCTTCGATGCGGTCCCTAAAACTGACTTCATTCCCCTGCAAAAGAACCCGATTTCCCCTTGATGAAGTGGGGCCGAAGGTTTTGGTGAGCCCGGCCTGCTGCCTCCTGCCTCGGAGCGCTCGGCCGGCTCCTCCACACGGAGCTGCCGCTCGCTCCAGCTCTGCCGCTCCACTGACAGTCTTGGAGAATGAGAATCATAGAATGCCAGAATGTCAGGGGTTGGAAGGGACC
>VWYH01006474.1:226445-239213 GCA_013399365.1 Pampusana beccarii
CCAGAACTGGACACAATATTCCATGAGCTCGATTTTAGTTCAAAATCAGGTAAACAACTCAAGTCCTCCTAAAAAAAAAACCCCTCATATGCCACTCATAGACATATATAAAATCTTATGATGGGATAACTATGGTCTAGGGGCCAAATCCTGCTCTCAGTGACACTATTTAGGCTTGAGAATAAATCAGCTGAAGCCAGTGTGACTCAGAGCAGAACTTGGCTCTAGACGTTTTAACTGCAGCATGACTTTGTTGTCTACATGACTGAATCGCCTTGAGAAAGCCGGTGCCTCCTCTTTGCCTTTGCCAGCGGGGCCGCAGCGATCCTCGCGGTTATTTGAGTTCACGCCTCACCTCCCGCGTCCGCGCATCGTGTCCCTCACCTTCCCTTCCGCGTTGGGTGCTTTGCACGTAGGAGCATTTAACTCTTTAGCAATTCATGCCGGAATTCAAATCTCCTGCTTTATTTCTCCGGATTTACCAATCTCTTGCGGGCTAATGATAAATGTTCTCCAAGAGCACCACGTAAATTGCTGGGGAGGCCACATGTCCAGGAAAGACTCCAAGTCAGGGCAACTTCATCAAATGCTGTAACTGCGACTAGAGACGGCTTAATAGCAACAAATATATTTGGTTGTCCTTCACAAAGACCTTTCCCCCAGCTGCTTATATATACGTGTTTATCTCTGGTTTTGCACTGTCAGGAAACAGGTGCTTTTCTATTAATAGAGATGATGCGGCAAGGCAAGAAGAAGGTGCAGCAGTAGATGGAAACAGGTGGTCTACAGTAGAACAGTTTATAAACAATAACTAATCACTCAAGACCTATAGCAGTTTCTAATGAGGACTATAATTACCAGCCAGGTGGCTGTAGTTAGAGGAATACATTGGTTTTAAACAGGTTACTTGACTCAACAGCAGTTTTACGGGAGGCAGGATTGTCTGCAACATATGTTCCCTCTGCCTCGCATTTTATTTCTTTTTTTTTTTTTTTTCCTATCTCTCCCTGCATGTGTACATAGGGATTCCTAACGCCTTCCAGTATCACACCCTGTTTTCTGTCACTTGTGATTTCGCTGAGTTGTAATTACTCTGGCTGAATCCACAGTGCTTACGTCAGGGTTAATTTTCGGAAGAGTTCGCCATTTAACTACTTTTCAGATCGATGGTAGGGAAAACAAGTAAATTTTTCTGCATGTTAGAACATTAAAGCAGCAACAGGTGCTGTTACCGTGTCAGGTATACAATACAGACAGAAGCTGAAAAGTGATGAAGGATCACACACCCAAAGCCCATTTCTTTATTTTCTTATTGATTTTAATTGGGCTAATAATAATTCTTTTTCCTAAAAGCTTATGTTAAAAAAATGTTTAAAATAGTATTTCGGAAAGCTCTGGTGCTCCCCTGCTTTGACTCCAGATGCAGGGATAAACTTCGCAATGTCAATGACTTGCACTGTTTTAATATTGCCCTGAAAATTCACCCAAATATGGCTAAAGTCACAGGGCTCCAAAAATGCCCAGAATTTGCAATGACATCCACACAAGATTTCAAAAGTAGGGAGCACGGTTTGTTCCCCGCTGGGGAGGGATGGGGAGATGGGAAAAAACCAGGAAATGATAGTGATATAGTGAAAGACCTGAGGAACTAGAACCAAAATAAGAAAGTCAGGGTAGACAGCATTTCTGGTCAATAAAACAAGAAAAGTGATGCTTCACCACAAGCATATTGCACAGCAGATTCTTACTTTGTGGAATCAAGCAACAACCATAATAATTTTATATTCAATAATGAGTATGGATAGATATTGGAGGATTACTGTGAAAAGAAATACATAGCTACATAATTCTCAATATATCCAACTTACAGTCTATTCAAACATATTTTCACGTATTATTTTCATCTAGTTCCTACAACGATTGCTGGTTTCTAAAGATACACAGACAGGTAACGACTATATGATGGCAACACCATATAAAAATCTTTCCAGAGACTGGGAATATGGTTATAACGATGGAGAGTTCTTTGGGATTTTTTGAAATACTACAGACTATTTCTAATGCTTACCCTCTTCCTCACCCTGTCCTAGAGTTACATGCTTTGTGAAATTCACAGTTTTGGTATGGACTAGCTGTGAGAAGGACACAAACACTCACTTTACAATTTTTGGTGGATGCTGGAAGAGATAACATCAATTTATAGGGCTGCACCCAGGACTGTAATGGACCTGCCCACAGCTGCACGAGGTCCGGTTTCTGGAGAGCTTTCCTCTTTCCTTCTGAGTGCAAAACCCAGGTTAAATACTATATCTTGCTTATAACGTTATTTTAGCCCATTTTGACATCTCCTTTGTCCTCACAGCTACTGCTTTACGTTTCTTCAGGATGATGGCATTATATATTAGAAACCACCATAGTCTCAAGACTTATTGGTTTATTTCCTAACGTGCCAGGAGTCTGACAAACGGAGGTTTTCCAGACTCAGGTAAATCTCTCTTGCTTTAAATAAGAGACTGAACCGGAGAATCTCCAAAGGTCCATCCAACCAACTTCTCCATGATGCGTCTGCATTCTCTCAAAGATGCAAAGAAAGGAGACCGTCCACCTGTATCTGACGTTCTGTCCCAGTCATTAATTTGTTGTTTTTCCCCCTCATGCTGATGAACAGCGAGAGATGAGTGCCTCCCAAATTTTCCTTTGTGCTCCCTTTCCTGCAATATGTATTTCCATGGTTGCACCCAGCCGGGGAGCGCTGGATAACACTTTGTCTCTATGCACTGCACACGCAGGAAGGGCAAATTTGCTGCCTCTGGATTTTTGGATGGGGGTTTGAGATGGATTAATTATATGTCAAGAGGGACTTGAGCAATAATAAGTGACTTTATGACTGTCTTCACCACGCAGTAGAAAGGTTACATTTAAAAATTGGCTTTACTGTACTGGATTTTAGGTTAAGTTCAAAATGCAGCTTCCGCTGTTAGAACTGAAGGGTCATATAAAATTCATTGCAATAGAATATTTATAAGTATCTGGGATATTTGTAGGAAACACAATAATGGGAGAATCAGAGCTCACAGATAGAAGGGGGAAGTGTTAAATGGTAAATATAAACTCCATTTTTCCAGCACTTAACCCTATATATAATAATAATTATTACAAATCCGAGCAACGATTAAATTTCATTGTGAACCCCAGGTAAATGTACGCGTACGGTAAATGATTTTTGCATTAATAACCTGTGTGCTGTCAGCATTTGGAGAAGGACTGATGTGCACACATCTCACACCACATTCCACCTGCCAGCGAGGTGCAAGGATCATCGGAGGAGATTTGGGGACTGACATTTCTCACTCCACAACCTCCTATTTGTTTACAGCCTCTTCTTCCTAATCCCATAATTACGTCTTTGAAGGCAAACACCTGACAAAAGCGAACAAGGTGAACCCGCAGTCGCTATTGTTCGCATGTTTGGACAGGGTTATCGTTTCATCTCCATGGCGTGTGCCACCACAATTATCTCCCCGAAACACCAAAGTAATCTGGCTGTTGCGGAAACAAGAGGGCATTCAGATGGAGGGTAACGGAGCAGACCTAATTAGCTTTAAGTACCTGTAATCCTAGGAGATTTTACCTAACGATAAAAGCCAGGGAAAGTCCCTCAGGTATGAGTAATAAGAGCGCGGCCAGGTTGCTGACGGATCAGGTGTTGGATGTCAGCTCTGCTGAATGGAGCCTATTGATCCACAAGTTGCCGGTATTTTCTGCCACAAATTGAATTTAAATTGCTTACACGAAGAAGACGCCCGGCAGGTGAAGGTTTACCTGCTTCATGTTTCAAAATCATTTTCTCCACCAGTAAATAGGTAGGAAAGAGCTCTCTTGGAAAAAAAAACCAAAACAGAACACAAACCAGACCAAACAAAAATAACCCAACCAAGACCAAACAAACAAAAACCACCCAAACAAAATATAAACAAAACCACAAACAAACAAACAAATAAAGCAAAGCTTTTAAAAATATATAGTTATGCTGCTCGCCATGCCTGATTTTGAAGTAAAGAGTTGACATCCAAGGAATATGTTTCAAATAATTAAAATAATAAAGCAACAAAGTTCGCACAGATTAAGCACCCACACCGTGCCTTCGCTCCTGCTGAACGGAATACCTGGCTTACCAGATGAAACAGTAGAACAGCACTAGCAAAAACTACAGTCCTTGTTTGCACGGAATACACCTTTATTTTGGCAGGGAGGGGTGTGTTTGCTGGTGGTTTGGTGTTTGTTTGTGGGTTTTTTGTTTGGCTGATTGATTTTCCTTTCTTCAATTTAAGGGTATTATGGCCAGTTAAGTTACTAGTTTATTAGTATATAGTTTCATTTTTATATATATATGTATCTATATCTATCTCACCCCCAAAGAGGTTCTCATCTTGAAAATGCTTGTTCTTATCCCATAGGGTTACACTCACAGTTTCCCATGTGCTTGGTATCTTGAGAGCTTGTGGCAGTTTGAGTATAAAGACACCAAGATAACCTGGGATGTGTTTATTTTAGGCCTCTAAATTAGGGATCCAATTTGAACGAGTACGTTCTACACTGACAAATAAATATAATTTGCATTAATGTTAGTAAAAACTAACATTTGCAAACAATAAAGCCAGTCTAGATACCATGAGAATAAGAAGGGAGGGGGGGAGAAAAGAAGCACCGTCAAAATAACAAGAGGCATAGCAGATATCCTTCAAAAATGCTATTGCGTGTCTATTAACATTTTTTTAATTGTTTTTCCTTAATGGGCCTGACAGCTCCTGGTCTGCCTTCACATCAGCCTGTTTGTCCTCCTCATACGGCACCATAGCTGCTGTTTGGACCACATCCATTCGATAATGAAGCAAGATGCAGGCTAGACAGCTGCTTTTTTCTCACTCATTTCACTCTGTTATTGGTTAACTTAGTGGAAAAATGTAAATTTTCCAGGGACTTTAGGTTGGAGATATCTTAGCCAAGGTAGATATGTGCTTGACTTGAGGTCTAATTTAACTCCCGTGTAGTATCGATCGGCTTGGCCCACCAGGGACCCTTAGAATCTTCCTTTGCTAAAGGTAGACAATGGTATGAAAGTAAAGTGTAATAAATGCCCCTGTCCGGTCCCATGTCGATATACAGCTGCTGCTTTTTTTTTTTTTCCCCTTCCTTTTTTTGCTCTTTTGAGTGCATCAGTATTTCACGTTTATTGTAGTGTGATGAAACACCTTTCAGAATGGCCAGAGGGACACTCAGCAGTAAGCATTTAGGCAGTACAAACTGGAGCGAACAGGAGGACAGTTAGCAGGGAATATTTCTGAGGTCAAAGCAAGCTGAATCAGCTAAAAGCAGAGTTTGAGAGCTACAGTACCTACTGTGAAGTAAATATAGATTACATTCCTGTAGACAAATCGATCCACTGGAGGACTATCCGTCTTCCAGAAAAAGAGTTAAATATAAAAGAATTAAATATTTTACACTGATACATATACAAAGCGCCCTTAAACACACCAGCCAGAGATGTACCACCAGGATAGTCCACACTTGGTCCTTGTATGAATAATTTGCAGAGTAGTGCAAGATTTAAAGGTCTACAAGTCCGTATGTTCCTGTGGATGCTGGCTGGTGTTCTGCCCAGTAAGGAAGGCATTCAAATGAAGCTGCTCAGATGAATAATAATTCTTACTTAGGCATGGACAAATCCTAAGTTTGCAGAGTAACTGAGGTGGGAAGGAGCCCCAGGAGACCCCTGGTCAGATCGCCTGTCCCTGCAGTGCCGCGTCTGGGGTCTGACTTAGTCGCTCAGGACTTGACCCGCTCAGGTCTTGCAAATCTCCGAGGATGGAGATGGTACAACCAGCAAAGATGAGAGAACATCCACATTGACATGTGTGTCCTCAACAGCGGTAACTCCAGAGACAACAAGCAGAATCTTAAATGTGAAACCACAGCAGTTGGTCCAGAACAGACCTGAGGTTACCTAAGGAAATTACTAAATTCCAGGAAAAAAGTGACAGTGAATGACTCTGAAATACTCAATCTCTCTCCATTGGCCCTATCAGATATCCAGATAATAATATTTTGTCTCCTGAAAAAAAATGTGACCATTGTGCACATAATTATTTTTACTCAGTAAAATACTCCAGGAGGAACAGAGTTACAATTACCAATAAAGGTGCCATTGTCTAACAGTTGCAACGGATCATTTAAAACCAGATTACGTCAGGACATCAGCGTGAAGACAAAAACCCCAAAGATGTCTCTTCAACATCACAGCCCAGATACAGGGATCCATACACACCGAGAACTGCGCAGAACCGTGACCTCAGTATGTGGCTGCTCTATAGGGCAAATAAAAAGAACTATATTTTTAAAATATAAATTATTGTTTCCAAATTAAGAATGGGATATACACACTTGTAAAAAAATGTTTTGAAACTATAAACTCATACAGAGCTTTCCCACTCTTTCCAAAGGTTATTCTAGACTGAGCAAACATTGAAGGCACTACAGGAGAAGACTTGAACTCAGGGCTCTTGTGGAAGAGCTCAACGCATTCTTGCTGGGAACGTCTCCAAGCACACAGATATTGCCCTTTTCTCTGTACAGCGCCATACCTTTCTCCAGACACTGGATCACACATCTGGAACAGCACTGTGGACTTCGATTAAACGGAAACACGGCTGCATTATAGGTGAATTCTGCCTGCAATATCCTCTCAGTGCTTAAAAAAAAAAAAAGAAACTTATGAATGAGATTGTTTTACTACAAGAGTGTTCAAGGCTACGAGAATGGTGGCACGATTGCTGTGATATATATATATATTTTTTTTTTCCCCCCTCCTGCAAAAGAGAGTGTATAAGACAGTATATTACACGGGGGTAGGATTTCATCAGCACACAGGCAATCCTAATGGATTTCCACGCTCAGCACTCCTCTGCTGAGCAGATGACTTTAAATATGGGAAACAGACCCCTGCTCAGGATGGGACAGCCCTGATCAGCCTCAGGGCTCCAGGCATGGGTAAAACCCGTTTTTTTCAAAGCAGGAGGTTTTTTGGAGGCATTTCTAGGACGGAGTGTAGCGTTATAGGTGGATTGAGCTGGAACCCGTAACAGTTTATTGCAGCTAAACCTACACGCACACGCTGTAACGCTGTATTTTGCCAGTCACTTGCAAAACTGGGGTTGACTGTCTGGAATTGGGAGTAAAATTACCAGAAGAGGAGAGATTAGCTCTATGGACAGCACATTTGTTGTTTGCTATCTATGCTAACCCCCTTGCATCTTCCCATTCTGTCCTGAGCGACTGAGCGCCCTGAGTTTTCAAGGGTAAGTAACGCGGTGATTACAATACATTTCTCCAGCCTAAAAGCCATCAGTAAAGTGAATAAGGCTACTCTTGTAAGTGCTTAATGCCTGATGTAAGAGTTGCATGATCTAGTCCAGCAGTAACACAGTTACCTCAATTACTCGAGTCCCACCAGGCTACTCACAGCAGTACTTAGGAAATGTTGTAGGCTCAGGCTCTGGTATTATCAGCTCCTCAGGGCAGCATGACTGTACACAGGATCTCATCAGGAGTTAAAAAACAAGTCCTCTATGAGACACAAGCCATTTTTTGTACTAGGCTATTATTATTTTCCTTTTTTTTTTTTACATATAGAAATGAACAGCGTTCATACGGTCCCACCGTATCGCTTTCCGAAAGCAATGCCAACGAGATGCCACGTGGACTTTTGTGCCTCTTTTACACTGTTATCAGGGAAAAATACGTCTTGCAATTTCCCAGGGGGTTCCCTAGGACAGTGTCTCAGTGCTAAAGGGCACCTTGGGGGCTGCCTTGGACAGTTTTCTTTTCAATAATTCCTTTTTTTTTTCCTATTGTAACCACTCCGCTCTGCTGCTTCACCGATTTCCCAGCTGTTCTTGTTCTGCAGCGTCTGAAGTCGAGTGCAGAAAATCTGTAGCCGAACAGCTCCGAAAAGCGAGC
This sequence comes from Pampusana beccarii, assembly GCA_013399365.1. NCBI lineage: Eukaryota > Metazoa > Chordata > Aves > Columbiformes > Columbidae > Pampusana > Pampusana beccarii. The sequence goes on from VWYH01006474.1 coordinate 234,462, forward strand.
AGCAGATCACGGCAAGCATGAGAAAACCATGAATACGCGTTTCTCTTTAGACATAATGGTTCGACTCTCTGTTGCGTGCTGGGGACGCAACTTGTGGGGTTTGTACCCCTATTTCATCGGTAGAAACAACCGCACAAGGTACCGACCGAGGGATAACAAGACCTCAAGCATCTCACGTCAAAGCTGGCGTAAAGATCGCAAATGTGTGAGGTTCCCAACGCAGAAACTTATTTTACTTTTATTTATATCCACGTGCCAAAGCTGTGAGGGTCTCCCAGGTATAATTTAGGCCAGACCTAGGCAGGAGAAGTTAATTTTCCCCGGAGCATCGAGCTTTCCCGGACAGTGGACGGCCATCACTCTGTCACACAAGGGAATGACAAGATTGAAAGCCCTTCAAATTGTTTATCTTTTTCTCCGAAATGCCCCAGAAGGCATTATTTCTTGTGTGACTTCACTGGGGGAAAGCCGAGTAAATGAACAATGTCTTTCCAATGACAGCTGACAGTGCATCTACAATGCACTTTTGCTCAGTTAAAAAGTCCTGTTTTTTTAGGATATTATAAAAGTACATGCACGCGATAAAACAGATTCTGCAGGAACATGCAATATATTTTTAAAGTTAAAGTAGAACCATGGAAAAAATGGGATTGAAAGGCTCTAGAAAGGTCATTTTTCCATGCCTGCTCTTCCGGAGAAGTTTGTCTTGCCCATTATAGGTAGTTTTCTTCCAAACGATACTAATAAAACCACAGATCTGGTATCAGTAAAGTTATTTGCCAACCTATAGTTCATCGTTTTTATTCTGGAAGAGGAGGGGGGTAGCGAGAGGCACAAAATTTGAAAAAAAAAAAAATAAAAGCGTAATGTATGACTACTTCTATAATCAATCCTTTTGATTTTTTTATTTGAAATATTTTAAACCTAAAATGTCATTCAAATACATTCCTACAAAATAACGTGAAAAAGATATTAATGACTGAAGTATTTGGTGAATAAATTATCCAATGTGAAACGGGGTTTTATTTCATGTGACTGTTTTCAGAAAAAATCGTATTTGCTTGGTTCAAAATTCTAATTCTACTTTTTACAAGACAGACTAAAAAGTCTAGCACCTTTTCATCTGACTGCATTTCAATCCGTTTTAATTTTATTTAATTAAGCGAATGTAGTAAACCACGTCTACTTCATCTTCTCTGACAAGAGTATCATAGACAATGTACTTCTTGAAGAGATGTGTCAAGTTATTATTTCACTTCTATGTAATCATGTTTTGGTGTATGTTGGGGTCTCAAACTCATTTTCACCAGGGCCACATCAGCCTGGCAGCTGCCTTCAAATAGGCGAATGTAATTTTAGGACTATATAAATATAGGAATAGTTACTTTTATACAGTCCTGAAATTTCATTCACCCCCCTTTGAAGGCAACCGCCAGGCTGACGTGGCCCCCAACGAAAATGAGTTTGACACCCCTGGTGTATGTGAGCCATCAAATCTCTGACCAAATTGATTTCACTGAACCTAACATTTTTTTAAAATAGGGGGTTTTTTTGTTAACATTATATTGATTTTAAAAATTTATTTCGAACATTAGAATTTCCAGGTTACTCTCACTACCCTACAAGAACCCAAACGCGTATTTTTTTTTTCCCATAAAAACCAACGAAAACAAGGAATCACCACCTTTTGAGAAGTTCAGAAACAACAGTTTCAGTCTTTCCCAGCATGTACCTAAGCACCACCATTGCTCATGGCTCCATTTTTATCACTCGAGGCAACAGAAACTGGAGTTTCTATACTGAATGTATTGAAACCGCCTGGTCTCCAAGGTAGCGGGGTATCTATATACACTAGTAGAATACATTTCAGGCTCAATCACTTTGAGAGCCTGGATAATAGAGGAGCACTTGTACTTCGGATAACAAAGTTATTTCCTTCAACATCAACAAGCTGCTCAGCGAGTAACTGCATCAGGCATTGATTTTGTTAGCCTGTTTGCAAGCACTGTAGGGGCCTTTTTAACCCATAAAACTAAAAAAAATTGCAGATCATCCTTCATGTGCATTATTTGAGAGAGCAGAGCTGACAGGAGGAGCTGTATTAATTTCAGCATCGCCGTTTTGGATGTCAGAGGAACATCTGTAGGACCAGCCCTGGATCTGTCAACCGCAACCTCCCCATCTTAAGACAGATTGAAGCCTGAACTCACATCTCCAGCCAAATCTTATACCTGGTTCCTATTGGGACTGTAATTGTGCATTCACTTCCCAGACTCGCAGCTTAGATCCCGTACGAGCGGCTTGAACACGCAACTGGATTCAGATGTTGGCTTCTTCCTGCTATGCTCAAGCCTGTGTATTTCAACGGGCCAAAAATCTGCCTATTCACTCATTTATCATTAACAAGTGCTAAATTAAAAGTATCATAAGCTACTCGTTATGTATTCCCTGGCCATCTTTTTCTTGTAAGAAACGCCTGATTTACATTTTTCCCTTATATCACGATCTCTCTCCGGGTACCGCAGTGCCCAGCACATCCCTCCTCCCACCCTTCACCATCTCACTCCTATTATTGGTAACGGGAACTAGGCACGTACATGAAAATGAAAGCAGATCCCTTAGCGTAAACTTTTTGACAGAAGCGTTCGTAACAACTTTTCAAAAAAAAAAAAAAAAAGAAACCCACGTCTCGTTTATTTTCCCCTTTCTTCCTCCCAGCTTTATGTCAGTCATCAATCGAACAGGAGACAACTCATTTCATTTCTGTGACACACAATGATGGACTTGTGTTACAACCCTGACTTATTTTGAGAACTTCAATTTCTCAAGCTGAAAGCCTGAATGTCCCATGCTTGGAAGGACTATTGATCTGATGTAGATGGACAGCTCAAGAGGAACTGATACATTCCTTACAGCGATTTTTTTCCTGACCACTACATAATGTAGACTTTCTGGTTGTTTGTTGACATCTAAAAAACTTTGATTCTGTGATTTAACTGATACTCTTGCGCTGTTTCTACTCAATATTTCCCTGTACTATTTGATGTAGGAGTTATTTATTATCTACTACCTGGAATGGAAAAGCTGGTTCATTGTGATAAAATACACGAATTCATAAGGCGGCAGGAACCTATAAATGCACATCACAATGCTACAGCTGCAAATGTGGCCCAGTTCCACATCCTAATCCTTGCTGGTGCCTTTCAGAAAACATTATGTCACCACCAAATGGGTTTGGACACCCACTCCTCACCCTGGACAGGACAGACCAGCCAGTACAACCAGCACAGACCAGGAGACAATTCATTCCACTCTTAACGATTTATAGAATTTCTTTGGACTCGTTCCTGGCTTGTAAGGCTTTCTGCTTTTCCTATTACAGCTTAGAGAACCAAACAAGCGCCTTTCGAAAACCAGGGGGGCAGCTCCTCAATCGAGATACCTCGATGTGATGGAATTAATACCAGCCCAGAATCAGTCCCCAAGTTTCATTATCAGCCTTTAAAGGAGGGCCTCCTCCTACAGGACTAATTTAGAGCAATGAAAATTAAACTGCATCTCATCTAACAGTCAAAAAAAAGATCTGCAGAAATTGTCCTCGTTTAAATACCAATTCAGCTCTTTTCTGTCACAGCAGGCTAGTGTATCAATTCTTTTTTTTCTTCTAAAAGCCAAATAGTACTCAAACAAAACAGTCACTTCCATGTTAATTATATGAAAGAAAAAAACAAAAACGCGGAAAAAAGGAAAGAAAAAAGCGACATGAGAAAAAAAACCCAAAAAGAATATTAAAGCATTTTATGAGAACCTAGCTTGTGCAACTAAAGCACGATGTGGTCTTAGACCTTTACTTTGTGTACAGAGCCAGACTTTATTCTTTGATTTGGTGCATAGGATCACAGTTTATTATGATTATAATGGTTATAATTTTCTTGACATTTGAAAGAAATAAGGAAGGAATAAGGAATAGAGGTAAACGAGGCTGTTGCAGAAAAAAGCATCTGTGATTCAGCCAATGGGAAAAGCACTAAAAAAAAAAAATCTTAAACAGCTTGTCCCACCCCAAAATCTCTATGTTAGCACTGGGCTCTTTGAGTTAAATTCCCAGTGAATTAAGAACAAAGGCTTTCAGACTCTTCGGCATTGAGGGCAAGTGTATTTCCAACCGTAATTGCCAACGTAGAAACGATGGGCTCAGATTCTCTGCCGGGTTAACCCTTGGCACCAGCATAGCCCGGTGGCCCTTCCGCGAGGTGGAGCATCCACCACTTCCAAAGGAGCCACCCAACCTGCGCTGGGAGCATTTATTTATCATCATTCTATGATTCACCAAAAAAACCCAACAAAACGCTAGTGGGATAGCACGGCTTTGGAAAAAGCTCAGGCTTCTCTAACTTTTTGCACAGCGTGACCTATATTTAAATGACTCTCCAGTGTTTTCCCCCCATCACAAAACCACCATCTCCCGCGCAAAATCCCACATAGTATCTGCCACTGGCACCTCAGAGGAGCGAAGTATTTTCAGAGAGCTTAGTATTGGCTTATTAATAACTTCTTCCCTCTCGCATTGGAGGGTAGCAGGGGGCTCAGGTCAATACAGCTTTTGGACTCCCATGCTGGAAGCCCAGAACCATCCCTCCCATGTTCATCTCTCCTTTGGGCAGCTTGGAAAAATCTCATTTTTCCCTGGTGAGCAGCAGCAATGCTCCCAAGCTTTTCCCTCTGCAGGACCATTTCAAAAAAAAAAAAAAA
>VWYH01006476.1:11832-24095 GCA_013399365.1 Pampusana beccarii
GGAGCCAGGCTCTTCTTGGTGACAACCAATGATAAGACAAGGTGCAATGGGTACAAACTGGAACACAGGATATTCCACTTAAATATGAGATGAAACTTCTTCACAGTGAGAGTGACATAACACTGGAACAGGCTGCCCAGGGAGGTTTCGGAGTCTCCTTCTCTGGAGACATTCAAAACTCGCCTGGACGCCTTCCTGTGTAATCTCATCTAGGTGTTTCTGCTCTGGCGGGGGGATTGGACTAGATGATCTTTCGAGGTCCCTTCCAATCCCTAACATTCTGTGATTCTTTGATTCTGTGAGAACCCACATCTCATCGATTTCTCAGGCATTGCTCAGATGTTTCTAGTTTCCAGCTTAAGTGCTTTTATCCCCTTAGTTTTAATTCTGAAAACCAAGATATTTTTGTTCATTTGCCTTTTAAAAACGAATAAACAAACGACACAGCAAACTTTTTTGTAAGGGAACCATTAAATCACATACAATATAACAATGTGCTACGTATAGAATTACACGTGATAAGTTAGCTAGTAAGGCTGCCATCCTTAACCATTAATTTTCAAAGGCATGTTTCTTAGCTAACTGTACACAATCCTTTACATATTCTGTAACTGCTATATAATAGAGCTATGCAATTTCAAGATAACAAAGCTCAGGAAAAATCTAATCTCAGCTGAAACGTGATACACTACAAGAATTCTAATTTCTCCCGAAGGAGAAACTTAGCTTTTAAAAGATATTATGAATAATATGTGTATATTTTCACTTGCATCCACATTTCAAATCAAAGCAGCTGCCTGAATAACACCAGATCCAACTAAAAGTATGTAACAACAGAAACTTCCCTCTAAAATATTTAATTTTATTAGTGAAATGGTACCAAAGATAACAAGTATACAAACAATCTCTTTGCTCTATGCTACTTACACATCATAAATAAGACATCTGTTGTTGCAAGACACAATCCTCAGTCTTTCTATAAGCATACAGATTTTTCATTAATTTATCAGAATAAGCTGTTTAACAGTCAACAGCATGTGGCTTAACAAAAAATTAATGTCTATACTTTACATGGTAAAGCATTTCCTATAGTCTTAAATGTACATTGTTGCAAGAACATAAAATCCTATTAAAAAAAACAAAGAGCGATTTAAGCAGCTCCACAATCCAGTTGTGTTTCATTACCTTAAGAATTGGGGAATTGGGCAAATTTTTCATTCTCTGCAATATGCTTTTTTTTTTATAAGAATTAATTATGCAAAGAAAAAGAAAAACAAATTGAAAGCAAAAACCTAATATGCTATTAATTTCTTTTCATCTGAAAGAAATAAATCTTCCCATGAGGTAAGGCAATTAAGTCATTTGATTGCATTAAGTCATTAAAAATAATCTACTTGATTTTAGGTATAAATTTTCAAGGTATGATTCTTAAGAAATCTCACAGTGACGAGACTGATTAAATTGGTTTGGAAAGCACAAGCCATGTTTTACCTTGACAAAAATATTTGCTTTGTCATTCTCTTCTTGCATGCTTTCTCTTTAGAGAATGAAAAAAGAATCTCTACCATATAGCTCCTGTGTAAATTAGAACTTTTTTTCACCCAAATTATTTATCCCCTCAGCTTTACATACTATTCCTTTTATATCACCCAACAGGTACCAGAGATGATGATGGAGAGGTAACAATTAAGGCCATCCAAATGTAGATTAAATGTCTGAAGGGCTTCAGGTGATCAGAAAATGCTTTGTATTCAGCTATTATTTTTGTACAGTGGTGGTCCCCAAAAATGCATCTTTGCTTTCACCTATGAATCTCTTCTAAAAATGAAAAATAGAAGTAAAAATGGAGCTTTAGTATTTTAACAAGTGAATCAAACAACTGTTCTGACAAATCACTTGCATTCTTGTCTACAGCATGGTGGTGGCAAAATAACAATAGAAATCATGTAAGACTTAGCTGAAAATGAGTAATAGCACATATACATTTCTAGAAAATAACCACATTATTTTAAGAAGGCACTAAAGCTTGTGCTCCCATATTTTTTTTAAACAAATAAGAAAAAAACTTATTTTTCATAATGGCACCTATACTATTTGCAGCTGAACAGACACACTACAGTACTGCTCAAAACAAAGCTGTAAGTTCTAATATCATACAGATGTGCTCACTTCTGGAAGGACAAAAATAAACAACAAAACAACCCCAAAATAAAACAGTAAGCTAACCTATTATCTATAATACAGCAATGTTCTTTTTAGGAACAGAAAAGTAGCATGCATTGTACAAATATTTTAAAAGAAATATTCATTTTAGGGATATTAGTAAGAAATTGTTTTAAATAAAACCCAAGAACCTCAAGCAGTGAGCAAATGAAAAACAAACCAATCAGTGGCCATTTAACATAAAAACGTAAAACTGTGTTTATGTTTAAAAACCCTTTTTCTATAGTTTTCATTTACAACAAAAGAAAGTGTGTATATTTATGCACCGTTTCCAAGCACATCAAACAGTACACATTGAAGTTTTTGTGGATTTTTTTAACCCACAAAGTAAAACAATACAAAATTAATCAACAAACAGTATTTAAAACAACCTTCAATGCATAGCTTCAGCTTTTTTTGAATAGTACAGGTTTACATGTTTCAGTTTCTACTTATTTGTAACAGCTTATGGCAAAACTTAACATAAATCATTTTACAAATAAGTACAGCCATCATGGATATGCATGGATTTTCAGAGACGAATAGTTCTGATGGCATCTGCCTTTTCGTGGTATAACTACTGGTTCATGCTCTCTTGCTTTACAGAAAAAAAAACAAAAAAAACNGCTATCACAAGAACTGAAAGAGCTACTATTACCACGTTCAGGTTGATTGCTTTGACATTCTCTTCCTCATTCTGGGAAATAAAAAGCTTTAGATTTCATTTCTTAGTTGAGTTGGAGGCCTATTCTTTGCTTTAAACCTCTTGCATTTTAATTGAGAAGTTTTCGTCATTTGGTTGACAGTTCCCATTCCGTTGCAGTTTGACTTCATCTGTCCTTTGTGTATCTCTATTGCCTACTTCCTTCGTGTCAGTTTCTGAATTCGGATCCTCTTTAGTGTGATCTTTGTCCTACCAAAGATAAAATTACTTTATCAACTCCTCCCCCCCCCCAAACCAAACCAAACAATTTAAAAATATAAATAAATAATTTAAAAAACCCTACCACACATCATACTCATTACAGGACATGACTTCCAACCAACTTTTGATATTTTGATTGCCTCAATTTTTACATGCCTATCTTGTCTCAGCCATCTTCAGAATAGAGGTGTCAGCTTTTTTTTTTTTTCCTCCCTTCTGAAAAAAGCTTTCTTTTTAATTGGCTGAAGTTAGGCACTCGATAACAACCCATTGCCCAAGAAATCATTGCTATAAAGTCATCTGGTTTTATCATCAATATTCAGGTAAAACAGAACAAGCAGCATAATGTGACCTATGAGAAACAGCTCCAGAAATTAAGACTTCACCATATTTTCTAAATAAAAGAGGATTACAAATTTTTTTTTTATAATTTTTGTCAGGTAGCTGATAAATTTTAAGAGAGTTCTCGGGTAAGACAATTACTTAAGTATGTGGAGAGAGTCACCTAAATTGGCTGTTTTATAACAGTTGAATAATTCTGTGTACCACAAACTACTCTTTAAAAGCATACTGCTTTTCAAATTCTAAGATTTAACAATTTGAACATGCTTCTTTTCTTAATCACACCACCTTCTATTTTGCAAGGGAAAAATCCTATACTACTCTTCTTCAAATCTTCAACTTTACTCCTGCAGAGTTCAATATGCAGCCCAGGACCAAAGAAACCAGGGAGAGGCTGAACTGCAGAGTGAAAGTTTAATAAAAGTCTTTTCAGCTTGACAGCCTGTGATCGTTTTGGCTGGGACAGAGTTAATTTTCTTCATAGCAGCTTGTATGGGGTTATGTTTTGGATTTGTGCTGAAAACAGTGTTGATAATACAGGAATGTTTTCATTATTGCTGAGCAGTGCTTACATAGCATCAAGGCCTTCTCTGCTTCTCACACTACCCAATGAGCAGGCTGGGGGTACACAAGAAACTGGGAGAAGACACAGCTGGGACAGCTGACCCCTGCTTTCCTGGAGATGGCTGAACAACTGCCTGCTGATGGGAAGTAGTGAATTAATTCCTCGTTTTGCTTTGCTTGCTTGCGTGCGCGGCTTTTGCTTTTGAGATAAACTGCCTTTATCTCAACCCACAAGTTTTCTTACTTTTATTCTTCTGATTCTCTCCCTCATCCCACTGCAGGGGAATGAGTGAGTGGCTGTGTGGTGCTTATTTGCCAGCTGCAGTTAAACCACAACACAGCTAAACTAACCCTGAACCCTGCTGCTTGGTTACACAACCTGCTTCCTGCCTGCTCATACAGATAGGCAACCAGCCAACTCCTAACATATGTCATAGAACAGAAAAGAGAGCAAAACCAAAACAAAGTGTTTCTGTAACCTATTCACAACAAGGTCCTATAGGTCCAGTCAAGTACACAGACTTCTCAAACTGGCCTACTAACATCAACTGGAGAATGACTTTCATGCCTCTGACTGGCAAAACCTAAACCCAAGTGGCAATAATTTGCTAAGGAAAACAGGGGAAAAAGAAGGGCGAGGAAAAGAAAGAAAAAGAAGGAAGGGAATTACAATTATCATTACACTTGCAGCACTCCGCTCTACTTATCACTTGGTCACACAGCTTACCTTCAAAGTAGTGGTGCTTTTGTCAGATTTCTCCTTTGCCTCTTTTTCTTTACCGCTTTTTTTCTTGGAGGTAGAGTGTTCCCTTTCTCTTCTTTCGTTATTTGTATCTTTTTCTCTTCTTTTGTCTTTCTTATTTCTGTTTAAGAAAATTTTTACTCAAATCAGAATTTGATCTAATAGCAACAAATGTACTACCAATGCATATATTGAGTGTACTGTACAGTAAATTACACAGTACAGTAACTAAGAATAGTGGTACCCTGGTTTGCTTTCCTTCCAAAAGGTTCAGTCACCTTCAAAATAAACTCTTATCTGAGGGGTTTCAACAAACCAACACAACAAAAACCCCATACACAACAAACCACGCACCACAACACCCAAACCACAACAGAAACTCCTTCATGAAGACAAGGGGATTTTTTGACTGGAGAGAGCTAAAGAATGCATGTCTTCAGTATACATGGTATTTGCAAAGAGAAAACCAAATTAATCTGTATCCGATGAAGGGCTTTTATTGATTTGAAGCAAATTTGCATCACTAACAGATTTAAAATTCTCCAGTTGAAAGCATACCAAAGATCAAATCCATGAAGGGTGTTTTTAGTTTTGTTTTAAATTAGAACTGAATCATACTGATCAGTTGAAATTATCTGAGATGGCTAGTAAAAAGGCAGTAAATCAATGAAAATACTTCCCAAATTGTTTTCAATATATGTATCTGCATTCACTTTTGAGTGTTCTGTTTACTGAAAATCAGACCTTTTCCTTAGAAAAGAAAATTATTATTAAAGAGCTTCTTGTGTAACAACAACAACAACAAATCCAGAATAACACAAACTGAGTTAGCACCTTTAATAACACTGATCTCTAGATCACATTTCAATTTAACAAAAATACTATAACTTTTTCCTCCTTTACTGCTCATTAACTTTTAAGTTTACATAGACCAACCTTCTCGGAGAAGGAGTTTGTGAAGACTTTCTTTTTGTTGTTTTAGGAGACTTGGAGGGACTTCTACTCTTCCTTTTACACCTTTGTCTGGAGGACCACAAAATTCAAGATCACCAAAGAAGAAAAATAATAAACTCGGGAACTGTATAAAAACAGAAAGCTCTTAAAATGATCTGACATAACTAAGTAAATGTCCCTGAATTTAACGTGATATATCACTAATAATATATGAACTGTACAAATAATAATTTTTAAAAAATCATATGTTTCAGTTTGATGGGAAAATGGAGAATGGAAGTAGGGAAAAAAAAATGGTGCCCTGTCTGATTTTAGTTTTGTGTTTATCCTCACATGCTTGTACTTATACCTGATAACAATGATTCACTAATCCTGTATTAAGTAAGAGTTTCTTCAGTCAGGAAAAGAATCCAAGTGAATGAAAAGCCACATGAAGACAAAAGGCATAACTTGAGCAACACAAACTTCAAAACTTAAGCTTGTAATGTTAAGATCACTGGAATTTCAGTTCAGTGTGACTGAAGTTTAATTCCTGAATACATGAGCCAGCATTCCTATTGGTTTAGAAGCAAACAGTGAAAAATGAAGCTCAAGCTGTTGTCAAAATCAAAATGAACAAGTTAATATCTACTGTTTTCCTAGCAGTCCATGCTCAGCAAACTTATATATCATTCTATAACACACTGAAGAGCTCTTAGCATTTTACAAAACAGCTGTTTTACACAGATGTATGGAATTTGCTGAAGTTGCTGTTATGTAGTCTGATCTCAAATAGAACAGAACATTAAACAACTAGTTGCAAACATAGTGAAGCACGTGTTAAAATAAAATTTGAGCAAGTAAAGCTTCAGTCAAGGTAAACATAGAACCCATCTCTGTCAAAGTAAGATGACTCCTATCACCTCTTCATAGAGCAGGAAAAGCAGACAGGAAGAACCATCAAAAAAACCCAGGGAAGTTAAAAACTAATTGACAGGGCACTTGAAGATACAGCACAAAAGCTACAGTTATGCATACCAGCTTTTGCCATTCACACCTAATTTATTTAATATTTAGAAAGGTCAAGAAAACAACAGTTATTAGATAAACTACAAAAGGATATTTTAAGATCTACCTAGTATGACTATCTAGATTCATACTCTGACAATATAGTCTAGCCTATCCTGCTGAAGCTGCACAGGACAAAAGTTCATAACTATTTTGTTCAGCAAGCTCTTAAGTTTGATTCGATCACTGGTAAACAAAAATAGAAAGTGACCTTGAAATAATGGAAAAAAACCCCACAATCATTGATCAGCTGTTCACTGGTTAATATGCACCTCATTTTGAACATACTCACATTTATCATCAACTTTATTTCAAATGAGGATATTGGAAATGAATATATTATTCTGATAGTGCTCCCACTTGGACTACATTGAGTATATCCCCACTTCATTTTGCTTTCCTGCATACATATCCGTGAGCAACCAAGTAAGTACCCTAGCAATTGTGTTCAAACTAGAAACTATTTATTAATGAAATCTAATTTTCAGTTTCTGTTTTTCATATTTCAAGTTGAAGAACTACAGCTGTATCTGAGCGTTCCTACCTCTATGTTACATCTGTCTACACAAATATGTTTGTGCACCTGTTTCTATTAACACTCTTAAGCAACACACAGCAAATTTAAGAAAAAGAAGTTCAAAAACTTTGATATTGATCCCGTGTCTCTAAATCACATGCAGAACTAACATTCTTGTCTCAAGGGAAAAATCTCACAGGCTCATGACTGGAGGCAACTTCCTGTTGATTTAAATAAAGTTCACTAGGAATGGCTCTGAAATTTGCCTTAGACCAACAGCGGGTCTAGCGTTGCTAGAATCTTTTAATTCTGAGACAGATAGAAGCTTTGGGGCAGAGAGATTTATCAACATGTCTCCAACTAGTAGTACTTGGAAGAATGGTGGTAGTGTGAACTAACTTCCTGGAAAGAGATATAGCTTTCAGGCTCTTCATATTCATATTAAAGCACAATATTTTTTTGACCATGATGGAACCTGAGCCATGCTAATGCCAGCAGAAATTGCCAGTGGAATATATAGGGTCTCTCTGCCTTCTTTAGGTTAAAAAAGAAAACAAAAACAAAACAACAACAACAAAAAAACAACAAAAAACCACCAAAACAAAACAAGAAAACTTCCCACAAACAAACAAACAAAAAACAAAACCGAAAACCAAACAGAAAAACTTCTTAATGAGTAAGACTGTCTGGACTTGATATTACCACCTTAAGGTTGGGCCATTACTGGGTTATAAAGGAAGATACCACTTCAGCCATCAAGGAGTCTTCTCTTTGGACAAAGTCCCTACCTATCTCCTTTGCTAGTGTAAAAGACGGTGGTTCTTAGCATACGGTATGCATGTGAGAGATGGTGGTTCTTAACACACGGCATAAGTGTGGAAGGCTGAGATATTGTGAATTATTGTCTCAAAGCTTGCTTGCTAAAATAATATGCTTAAGGCGTGCTTGTTACAGAAAAATGCTTGCTCATGCTGCTTGCTTAATTGGGCCTGCTGTAAATGCTTAAATACAGTGAGTTAAAGCAGAAAATGCACAGTCACTGTGAATTGCTAAAACTCAAAGAATGCTTGAAGCTTGTGTAAGCTCAAGCAAAGCTCTAGCGATATCAGCCACCAACATCTGGGACCAGGCCTGCAGTTTGCTCAGGCAACGCCCACCACCAACTGCCATAAAATGCCCAGGTTATGACTTGCGAGTGTGGCTATCCACCACTGCGACCAAACCCTGTCACCTGAGACCGATGGACCTGAGAACCAAGTGCTGCCAGCACTACTGGGACCTGGACTCTGATACTGGCGCAACCAGAGACCTGCAAACTGCCAGTGCTACTGGGGCCTGAAACCTGAGAGCTGCCCAACTGAAGATGGTGTTTGGATCCCTGGCGGTGACTATCTCTTGCTTATCTTCTCGCTTACTTGCTTAGCTTTCCTCCTAAACTTCCCCCCCCCCCCTTACTCTGTTGCTCTAGCTTTAAGCATTAAAAAAAAATTTAAAAATAGATTGTTAAGTGGCATCTGACCTCATTTGTGTCTTAATCTCACTCTTGGGATCATTTTGAAACCTTCCCGAGCCCGAAATTGGACCAGGACCGTACAGCTAGACTATAGATGCCGCTTGGAAAAGGAGCCTGATTCTCCTCTTCCTCTGGTCTGTGTCCCTTCAGATAGAAATCAAAAATAGCCATCTGATTTCTAGTACTTGCATGCTGTTTGTCAGTCAAGCAAGGCGAGCTGCCACCTAGTTATTAGAATGTCTTGTATGTTCTATTCCACATCCACCATTTCTCCAAAAAGAAAACTAGAAGACTATTTTTCCAATATTTTACACTCTTCAGAAAAAGGACCTGCATCTTCAAAAATGGTCCAAACTCAATACTGCAGTGTAAATCCAGACAGCTGAAATTACAGGTTGTTGGATAATCTCCTGAATGGTTTGTAACCATTTCAACTAGGCAACAAAGTAAACGGACACCCCTAAACACAAATTAACTGGGACCTGGTAGCCCAACCTATTGGCAAATACTTTTCAGAATAACAAAATTACTGAGGTTGGAAGAGCTCCCTGGAGACCACCTAGTCCAAACTCCCACCCTCCCAAAACAGGACCAGCTAGAGCAGGTTACTCAGGGCCATGTCCAGTCAGGTTTTTAATATCTCCAAGGATGGAGGCTCCACAGTCTTTCTGAGCAACTGGTTCTAGTTTGCCCAGAAAACACACAATTTAAACATGAGAAAAAAAACCTTTTATTTCCCATATTTCCATATATGCCCATTGCCTCTTGCCCTGTCACTGGCTATCACTGAGTCAGGCTCCATCTTCTTCACACTCTCCCATCAGGTATTCAATATGCAGTGGTAAGATACCCTCTCAGCCTTCTCCAAGCTAAACGATCCCAGCCCTCTCGGCCTCTCCTTGTATGACAGATACATATAAAAACCAATGTATTTCTCTTATCATCCATCATCGCCCCTGTTTAATGGCATGTGTACAAAAAAATTAATTTTATATCAAAGCAGGGATTTGTACTGAGTCCATTAGAAGAGATACACTAAATTTCACTAGAATTCTCTGCCCAAATACATGACATTTGAGTTTCCTGTGATGCTTTCTTAAATAGCAGGATGCTTAAAGGGAAGCATAACTGTTGCAAGCTAGAGTATGAATTCTTTATAACATCCAGCTAACTATACTTGCTATTTGACATTAGGAACTAGGTCTTCCACCAAGGATCTTATATAAGCTGTACTGGGGTCACATGGCAAGGCTTTGGTAGCGAAGGAGGGGGCTACAGGGGGTGGCTTCTGTGAGAAGCTGCTAGAAGCTTCCCCTATGCCAAGACAGACCCACCCCTGGCCAAGGCTGAGCCAATCAGCAACAGTGGTAGCGCCTCTGTGAGAACATATTTAAGAAGGGGGAAAAAAACTGCTACACAACAGCAGCCAGGAGAGAGAGGTGAAAATATGTGAGAGAAACAACCCTGCGGACACCAAGGTCAGTGAAGGAGGAGGGGGAGGAGGTGCTCCAGACATAGGAGCAGAGATTTCCCTGCAGCCTGTGAAGACCATGGTGAGGCAGGTTGTCCCCCTGCAGCCCAAGGGGGTTAATGGTGGAGCAGATATCCACCTGCAGCCCGTGGAGGACTGCAGCCCATGGGAAGGACTTAAAATTTGTCATGGTGAGTCACTGTACTGACAAGTCCAAAAAAGCATAAAAATTTCTAAACAAACCTGCTGCAGCTACGAGATCTTCTTGAAGAGCTATAGCTTCTTGGGGGTGTTCTGGATCTCTTATCTTTCTTCTTTTTATTATCTCCCTCTTTTTCACTTTCTTGTTCCTTCTCCTTATCCTCTTCTTTTTCCTTTTCTTTGTCTTTGTCCCCTCTGTCCTTATCTCCCTCCTTAATCTTCTCCCCGTTCTTCTCCCCCTCTTTCTTAACATCATCTTTTTCCTTATTCTGGTCAACATCTTCCCTGTCTTTTTCCTTATCCTTATCTTTGTCCTTTTCCCTGTCCCTATCTTTGTCCTTATCCTTGTCCCTGTCTCTGACTCTCTCTCTATCTTTGTTTCGCTCTTTTTCTCTCTCCCTGTCCTTCTGCTTATCCTTATCCCTGTTTCTCTCTTTATCTCGCTCTCTTTCCCTTTCTTTGTCTCTGTCCCGGTCTCTCTCCTTCGCTTTGTCTCGGTCTCTTCTCTCTTTCTCCCTTTCTTTGGCCTTTTCGTTTTCCTTGACCTTTTCTTGGTCTCTTTTCTTGTCCCTGTGAAAAGTCAAACACAAAGCATTAATTCATCTTTGAACTTTCCAATAAAAATTACAACTACCTCTTTATCATAAATTAATATTTCAAGAGAAAATGTGTCTCTGCTGAAAAATAGTAATTATGCAAAATTTTAATTATCCACCCCTGTTCACCATGACAGAAAAATTTGGAAACCAAACTGGGGAAGGAGGGACAAAAATCAAATCAAATTGTGATTTTCGAAGTGATATTACTACACTTCAAAATAATATGTCTTTTCACCTCACAGCTACATTACTATACATACATACATTTTCTACATTTTATCAGGAGTGAGACAAAGTTTATGTACAAAAACTTTATATGTGTTCTCAGAATGCAGGATCAAGTTCAGCCTGAATCCAATCTATATCTATTGAAATGGCTGAAGAAACATCATCCACTTTTTTGTGCACTGTACAGGCTACACAGAACATTCCTCATTTGTTGGTTAGTCTGACAATTAAATTTACCTATTTTTGATCAACTTGCATGTAAACTAGACTTTGGTATCAAAGTTTAGGTACCTCAGTGTTGTGGTTTAACCCCCATAGGCACCATATGAGTTGCCAGTCAAAACAAGTACACTCAGCATAAAAAATTACTTTCTTTTGTCCCATAAACAAAGCCTAGGGACAGGCTAAAGCATTTAGAGATTCCATCCTTTGCCATCACCTAAATGGTTTATTAGATTTTTTTCAAAAACTTTGTACTGTCTGCTAAGAACAACAGTATCATTTCTTAGGAATGGAACTCACCGAGAATGAGAGCGACTTCTTGATTTCCACCTTTCCCTAGATCTTGACCGTTTTTTCAGGGGACTTCTGGATCTGCGTCTGTCCTTGTGTCTTGAGACGGATCTGTTGCCAGATCTATATGAATAACACCATAAGAAAAATACTTTAATATTGAAGCTTCATAAAAATTAGGTCAACCAAGAAGGGAAAAAAACCCCACATAAATCTTGCCTTACTACATAAAATTATATAGAGTTACACCTCAGTAATATACTGCCTACCAACATTTTTGTAAATATCGATACTTTAAGCTTCACCAGGTGCACATGCTCTCCTTTAAAACAGTGGACCATTTAAGTAATACTTATGTTTCATAACTTCCATTTTCTGGGCCCAATCACTTATTGCAGTCTTGGTCCAGCCTTACAATTTAATTGAACTTAAAAAAAAAAAAAAA
>VWYH01006477.1:8902-95451 GCA_013399365.1 Pampusana beccarii
CTTCTCAGCGAGGGTAACAGAGCACTGGAACAGGCTGCCCAGGGAGGTTGTGGAGTCTCCTTCTCTGGAGACATTCAAAACCCACCTGGACCCCTTCCTGTGTAACCTCATCTAGGCGTTCCTGCTCCGGCAGGGGGATTGGACTGGATGATCTTTTGAGGTCCCTTCCAATCCCTAACGTTCTGTGATTCTGTATCTGGTCCCAGGATGACAGAGACACAGAAGAGAAAATTTTAGGCACTGGCTTGAGACAAAAAGTTTGCACTGCTAGGGTAATAAACACTGTTCCAGGTTCTCTGTGCATAACGGCAACGGTTACCTTTCTGTCATTAATATCCATAACGCTACTCTTACGAAGATTAATGTAAAATGCTTTCACTACTTCTAACAAAGCATCTGATTTTGGATTACAATTCTGAAACAAAGAACACATCTGCAAATGAAACAAGTAATTTCACTCATCCTTACTGCACTAAATTTAGGAACCAGAATAAGGTCCATTATGCCCACTCCTTTTAAAAAAATAAATCTAAATTATTTGAACCACCGATGACCAGACTATTTTTTTAGTAATACAGAAGATGAAAGTTAATCTTACAAGTTACTTCCCTTGAGGTATAGCTTTCCCAGAATAGAGGAAGGTGTTTAAAACTTCATGACTAATCCCTTTTCCTATATCAGAAGACCAGTTTGTGGAGACAGAGCTACAATACACATCAGAGGTGGCCTGTGTCATCAGAGTATAATCTGACCTTTTATATTCAAGTCTCTAGCCTTTTACAAATTCTTTGAAGGTGTATACAATTCTCCATTGCTTAGCTTCAAAGCTGTATGTCCTCTCCGTATGACTCTACCGGAAAATAACAAAAAAAAATGCCTTAGAAAATTCTGTAGACAAACACTACTCTGTTCTATCCTGCTGTTTTCAATAGATACTAAAGACATTCATTTCAAGCCTAAAAGCTTTTTGGAGTCTCAACAGTAAATCGAGCCACTCTTTTTGCAGCTGCTATATTTCTTAAATTGCATTATTTTCTTTCAAATATTAATTTTTTTACTCCTTTCATTTCTTGTCAAAAGGACTCCATTAATTTGTTTCAGGGTTATGTTTGAGAATGGAAAGCCTTTGCTGTTGTGTTTAACCTGCAATTGCTGCTATGTTTCTTCCTGGAAGGAAGTAAATGGTTGTTGGATCTGTGCTATATTTGGATCTAAACAAACACTAAGTAGGAGTTTAATCAAAGACTTTAGCTTTTTTGTCAATAGTCTGTGCATGGATAGCTTACAATGTTTGCTACGTACATTTTATGTTGACATTTATGCTCAGAGCAAACACCAGAAATAATAATTTATCTTCGGGTTATATCGTAGGCTCTGTAAGTGTTGGATCATCTGAACTAAAACTGTGTTCTTTGGTTTTGCTTGAATAGAACAGTGTATTTCTCTCACCCATTCCACAGTATTCCTGAATCCCCATTTTTACACGTAGCATTATTCCTTCTTTTTTTTTTTTTTTGTTCTCTTTTATCCTCCAGTGAAACTGTGCAGCAGTTAACACAGCTTTAGTTCCTCATATAGTGAAATTTAGTCTTTAATCTTGTAAACGATTTGGTTTGCCTGATAGTCAAACCAGTGACATTGTTTTAAATACATAGGTTTACCAGGGAACTTAACAGAATTTAGTCTTCCTCCTACCATTGCCTTCTGTGTTTCTGATCCAGTTTGATTTTGTGCCTTCACAGATGATGTGGGAATGGAATCATTTATCTAGGATTTTGGGATTCCTCCTGCCTCTGTTGGGACAGGAACTCCAGCTGCCTGCCTGCTGTCCAGAAAACCCAGACGAACAGCCAATACACATGCATAGCTCCTGTTCAGTGGCTCTGAGCCATCCAGAACACGCTTTGCACAAAAAGACCATCTGCTCCCTCATTCTGTGACCAAATCTGCAATGGACACCAAGGATAGGCAGAGGGTGCCACAGCTTTGTCCGGGATGAATACAAGGGCCACAGTACTGTGCACAGCATACTCCCGAGACTCACTGTAGGTGGATCCATGCAAATCAGCAGCCTCTCCTTTTGGGTTGTTCAAGAACCAAAATGACACCCATCTGTCACAGGTTTCTCATTTTATCAAAGTGCTTGTGATACTTCCTCTCTTTAATCTGGTCATCTTTACAATATTGTAACGTGTTATAAAACCATTGCCTTTACACAGGGAGAGAACAGTGTTCCAGAATAAAGATGAGATTGAGATAAAATTCAGACAAGTCTGAAATTCTGATCCTCCAAATATGACCTGCTGCTATCCCTTTTGCAACACTTCTGAAGTTAATTATGTCTCTTTTAAAATTGCTTGCTTTCTGTCCCTGGAAATATGCGGATTTGCCTCAGGCTTTGCAGGATTGAGAACTCAGGTATTCCTTAACACAAAAAAGTGTAGCAATTAGTCATGTTTCCAGCTATATTTTCTCAGCTGATATTTTCACAGTATATCCACTGGCTTACATTTCTCACCAAAATGATGATACACCTCCTAGATTCTTCTAACTACCAGAGAAAGGTAGAAGAAAGTAGTGTACATGTTATCAAGATATTTATACAGTGAAAGTGTAGTGTAGTACAATGCAACAGCAGTAAGTACATTTGTCAAGTATTTGGCTGCAGTCCTGTTGTCTGCTCAATAGCATTTAAAATGATCCCTCTCCCTTCCCTGAAGGAATGCTTCATTCCTCTCACTCTATACATGTAAACTACACTGAGTAGAGGGACACTGCCCCTCTTGTTGTAACCTGTTTCTCTTAGCAAAAATATTCTTATAGGTGAAACAATAACTAGAGAAAGAAAGCAAACACAAGCCTCACTATGGTTCTGTAGATTAGGAATTTTCTCTCTTCATCATATCATATCATATCATATCATATCATATCATATCAATCATATCATCATATCATATCGTATCATCTCATATCACATCCTATCAGCCGAGCTTGGTATACCATGTTGTTTAGAACCTTTAGACATTTTATACATGGTAATACTTTCAAAAAAAAGGTCTTGAAAAAGGAAATGGCATCCAGGACTCCTTCCTTCAACACAAATGCTCTCACAACTAGTCTACGGCCTAATCCTTCTGGTGTTTATCTTTTTGAGTACTGACATTTTAATTATTTACACAAATGTTAAAACATTGATGGAATATGTTGAAAATGTCAAATTCATCTGCTAAAAAGATTGCAATATACTCATTCCAGGGTGATTTTTTGTTTGTTGCTTTGGTTTGGGCTTTTTTTTTTTTTTCTGTTGAGAATGAAGAATGTATATGAGTTCTTACAGATGCCTTCATACCTCAAGCCAGTGTCTTAATTACCATATAAAAGGAGCATTTTCTCCTCCTGCAATGCCAAGAGAACATGGCTAAACATAGCCATCAAACTGCAGGAGACATCTCTGAACTAGGAGCTCTGAGGAGTCTTCCAGCTAGTCTTGAAACTTAATTGAGTAGCTTTGAACTGCAGTAAGAAAATGGTAGCTATATTTTTGTCTCTTCTTTTCTGATTTTTTTTAAATGTGTTTGAGATGAGCATAAGGGTCAACAACAACAAATGTTGGAGTAGCTGCGCAACTTCTGAAGGTAACTCCAGCCAGCTTTTACTGGAAGCCTGCAACAACTACATTGTTCAAATTCGTTGTTGGCTTCCCAGATGTGTCATGAAACTGAAGGGAAAGAGACTTGTTAGGGTAGAACAATATAACCTTGACAACAGGAATATAGCATTTGATTGCAAAGGAGAACCTATTATGTAATTAAGTGTGCCTGTATGTTTGTGTATATATTTACAGTGCCAGAGAAACAAGTATATGTCTCCCCCTGACATTTCTCTGAAAAAGACATACTTTTATAGATCATACATCATATATTATGTAACAAGTATTCTACATCATATACTATGTATTATACAGTACATATATTAAATGGCATATATTATATTTTATAAATGTGATACATTGTTTATTATGCATATCATATATGATATAATGTATGTTATCATATATACATATTACATGTATATATAAATACCCAATCAATTACAACCCAACCCCTTGACCATTTTTGTTATGTTAAGAGTTGCAGTACTGTAAGAAAATAAAGGACAACAATTTTACCCTCAAAATTCTCCAGATTACTTGGGTACAGTAGGATGCTTTCATATTTTATCAATAGCTTGCAAGAATTAACTTTATTTTCAACTTACTAAACAATAATCTTAAGAAAATACTTTTTTTTTTCTTTTATTTCAGAAAGGTGACTTCCATACCCCAGAGAATCAGTTGGAAAATGACTGTGTCCCTTAAAAAACATATTTCCAACAAGTACAGTTTCATGTACCACACAGATTTCCCGAGGAAAAAAATCTCTCAACAGCTAAGCTAAAAATTGCATTGATGCAATGATAGGGGGTTTTGTTGCTTCTCTGGAAAATTATGTTTCTGTATTTACGAAAATCCATAAGATTAAACAGGGTTTTTTTATGGCCGTGCAGCGTTACTTGCAATTTTGATATAATTGGGAAGAGAGTAGTTCCTTGTTGCATCATTTATTTAACTCTTAATAGAAAACTACCTTATGAGCACTGGGATTTTGGAATATATGAAACTAAAGCAACTGTCTGAGGACTGGTTTGAATTATAATTGTTAGTACAATTTAATTAAAAAAAAAAAAAGAAGGTCAATACAAAACACAATAGTTTTAGTTACCTCACCTGAGATCTCACTGGCTACACAGAAGGAATCTAACTTTATTAACTGATCAGAATGCACTATAAGAGTTCACAGGTAAGTCAGATTTTTTAAGTTTTCATTTTGTAGTTCTCTATATAATATCGAAGAACCTTGTCAGTCTGACATCCAAGGGGAGGCATAATATGTTACAGAATGCAAGTGCTAATAGATTTCGAGGAAGTACCTAATGTTTAGGTATCTGTCAAAACATTAAGGAGTTATTAGTAATACAGAGATGCAAACAGAAAAAGCTGAATAACCAACCTTGTCTCTATTTGCTTAGAGTAGTTAATTATTCAACAGAGACTGTACCAAAGAAATTTAATTTTAGAAACTCAGGTAGTCTCACTATGACCCAAAGATTCGAGAGATTATAGATGGCTTCCTATTCAAAGAACAAAACTAATAAATATGAGATTTAAGATTAACCATGAGAATAATATAAGGAATATTTTATACGACATGCAATTCACAAAGATGGAAGAAAGAAGTTATCTAAAGAAAAATTCAAGTTCACATTTCATATCGCCAAAAATTGGCTATGATTAAAAGAAACAGGTATACAATTTAAAAACGAATAGTTTTGAAAGTTACACATGTTTGGGCTTATACTGGTAGGAATATAATAACCTCATAGTTAATGTATTGTCACTAAAACACCCCCATAATAGAGCAAAATCCAGAGAATGTCTATAAATCAGTGGTAGTTCAGTGATATACTGTCACATCCCACCCAGAGGTATGACTAGGGGGAGAATGTGACTCGAGTTTGTGGGTCCCCTTGGTTGGAGAACAGTATACACAACACTTAAGGTTTGTAAACAAGAAAAAACAACACTTTTTATTTTGCAGCTTGGTCCAATTAGCAGATGATTCGGCAGCAGAAAGATATACATTACTTAAGCCTAATTGGTGAACAGTTTAACAGCAAAAGCATTTACATAAAGGAGTTTTGCAGCACATATCGGGTTGTAAGCCTTATGTTGTTACACTACTCAGAGAAGGAAAGGCAAATGTAGGAAACAATTATTTTGCAAATATAATAGGCCCAGGCAGGATCTCTCAGGAAAGCATATTTTAATAATCATTTTGCACGACCGGGTGTTCTACCTAAAGGTAGGCACACCTAATAGGGCAAAAAGCCCCGGCTTATATCCCACCAAAATCCCGGCTGGAATTTCCCTCCCCTGTTCCCCGTTGGTTAGCTACTTCAGGGTTTACAGACTACCCCGACACATACAATACCTTTCCCCTTATCAATCTATTTAAGATATGGATTCCTGGTGCTTTGGCTACACTTCCCCCTAAATTAACTCGTAAATACAGGTATCAGTATGTATACAGGTATCAGTATATATTTCGGGAAGAGACTGTGTTTTACATGAAGAATTCATAGTCTGATGTCTCTCAGTCCTTCCCCATTGCTGGGGTCAGGTGCCAGGTCCTCAGTTATGTAAAAACAACAGTTCTTCGTTAAACGTTCCTTACACAAAGAAATAGGGCTATAGGGCTATAGTGCTATAGGGAGGGAGGGAGGGAGGAGGGAAAGAGGGAAGGAAGGAGGGAGGGTAGGAAGGAAGGAAGGAAAGCAGGAAGGAGGGAGGGATCACGCCACCCTTACGACTCCCCAGCGTGGATGATGGGACTTGCAGTCTGGGTCTGGTGACATGTGGCCTCCGGTGTCCCGCGAGGAGGATGCTGGGCTTTGTAGACTGGAAGTGCAGCGTCCTCAGGTACCTGGTTCGGTTCCCGCAACAAGACAGACGGGCGGAGTGGTCCTCAGGATTGTGGATTCCCTGCAAGTGCTGGTATAGGTAAGCCTTATTACAACTCTCTGGGTTGCCTGCTTGCGTAATTTTTGATCTTTTGCGGAGGTGTTATTGCGAAAGGTAGAAAAGCCTCGGGCCATCTTGAAGGGTCTTGGCTTTTGCCTTTGTGTATGCTGGGCATATCAGAAGGTGGAGCTACGTGCCCACCGGCACATCCCCCACCTCCTGCTGTCAGTCAGCAGACCTTTGTCTGTGGCTCCTTAGCTTGTCCTTGGTATGTAAATCACAATTGAACTTATCCTCAATGTTCCATCTCCTGTTACTAGGCCACAATGTTTGAGGCATGATTCTTTTCAGTCTTTGACTACGTCCCATCTCCTGCAGCTGGATGAACAGGTTTTGCCACAATGCTGATTTTGATGCAACAAGACAAAAAAGGACATTTTGTAATGTTTTAAGATGCAAAAATACTTACCCAAATTGTAAGAATGTGTAATAAATAATAATTAAGTAATCTTGCACATAAGACACTTTTTTCCCAAGACTCTATGGTAAGAGAGAGATTCTGAAACTTGGCCTCACACAGCATATTGTGAGGTTTGAGAAGACTGAGCAAGGAATAACAAAAAACAGAACAATGTATTAGGAACCTCTACCTATATATATCTTTTTTCACATAATTTATTTAAATAACTTGAACACACAAATAAATTCAAATATTTCAAAGACTGAGCTCTAGACTAACTGAGCCAGCAGTGCTGTCTTTAAAGCAAGTAGAAAAAAACGATAAACACCAAGGAAACAAAGATGGAAAGCCCTTCAGCAGTTCTTATCTCTTCATTCATTATGGTGAGTCTAGATACTTCAAAATAACTGAACTTTAACTGTTTAACAACTAAGCCATTAACACAGCATTTAGTGACCAGATGTCTATGCTCTGTCCTGCTTTCTAAGCTGAAGTTAGATGCCTAAATATCAGCTGTTGACCCAAAATTATTATCAAACAATGGGCGGAAAGATACACCAGGTGATGGTGACCCATCTGCTCCTAGAATCAGCACCTGAAACAGGCCTGGTTAACTGAGGTTAACAGGTTAACAACTCAGCTCACACCTAGATGTCTAATCTTCAGATGTGAAGCAGAGTAAGTTAGCTGATAATTGTCATCTATTTCTAATACCACTGCAATTTAGAAAAATATTAGGTTTTTTTTAGCAGAATGTCCTATTGGTACCAATGAAATGGAAGGCTTGAGAGAAAACAAAAATAAGTACAGTAAGGAAAGGGAAAGATTATATTTATATAACATGGGTTGCATAATTGTATAAGCTTATATTTAAAAATAATATTTGAGAACTGTACGGAGGGTCACAGATCAGTTAGGTGTGAAAAACTGAAATAATCTTCAATTTTAAACTAAATTATATAATAGAAAAAAAGCAGGATAGCTTTATCCCTGAGATAAAAAATACTAGTTGTAGAAAATGACAAGGCAGATGTTAAACAAGGCAAACAAGGAGAGTATTTAAAGTGCAAGCAAATGATTAAGATGATTTTGAAAGGTATGAATGCAAAATGGAAAAAAAAAGGTGTTTTGCTTGGTAGTAGTGTGACAATGACAGATTGCATAATGGAATGAAATGAACAGTCGACTTTCTTTTTTTCCCCAAAAAATATTATCACAAGTTTTCTAAACCTAATATTGATGATACTGGTATTTAAGAAGCCACAAACTACCCCTGATTTTGTAGAAAAAGAATACATGGTGACGTGCGGAAACAACTTTACAACCTATAAAGTCATAAAACTTTACAACTCGCAAGGTTATAAAGCAGGTATGTTTATTCGACTTCGGACATGTGATGGGTCATCCCTTAATTTCACGTGTAACTTCTAACAATAGAAGGTGTGCTTAAATACAGTAAAGTGTTACATATTCATAGTACCCCCAGGAACGCCTATACATATTCATAACCTTTCCCCGAGAAGGCGGTTCTTATTAAAATTAGTCCCAGGAAATCATTTCCATAGACTCCTCCCTGACCCCTCCCTGTTGCGCCTGCGCAGTGCCACCTGGTGGATTTGAGGAGGGGGTCTTGGGATGAAGGCTCCTTCAGCTTCGTCACTGAACTTTTCACCTTTTGGCTCATTAAGTTGAGTTGGCTGGAACCCAGACTGCCAAGTCGGTTGAAACCAGTTTGGTGCCCTCCTTTTGCTGAAAATCTTCGTTATCTTGCCTCCTCAAGGATACAGCTGGGTGCCATAAAACTTCTTATCATTGCATTCAGTGAGAGTCTGTTTTTCTTAACATAATTGGTTACATTAATCACTAGACTAGGCACTCATGGTGGGGTTAACTCTTAAAGTGTTAGTTGTGAGTTCCCTCTATCACATGGGATATGAGCATACCCATAGGTGAGGCGGTTTCTGCTCTAGGGAACTACACAGGAAGAAAATGCTATTTCAATATCAGAAGATGGTCCTTGATCATTGTCCAAATTATTTTCAAAGAAATTACACTTTTGCCTTTCAGAGGATGCTAATTTTTCTGGAAACTTGGCCTTACAACAGTTCTTGGTACCAGAGAAACAAGAGTTACAATTGCTCCCCTGGCTGGCCTGGCCAAATTATAATATGAATGACTAGAACTTTTCACCTAGATGTTGCTCCGAATTGTTAAGGTATTATTTTTCCTCGGTCTCCTTGAACATTGTCACATTATATGCAAGGCATTAAACCCTGTAAACTCTATGTAAGGGAAAAGGTGTCAACAAACTTTAGAACTCTGCTCTCCTGGCTCAGTCTATGTGGTGTGCATGCCAGGGAAGCCAGGAGCTGTCTGGTTTGGGTTTAGTTTCAAAAAATCTGTAATGAGAATTAGCAAGCAGATTTAGGGCATAAGGGTGACAATTTGCGTGATGCTTTTGAAAGTCTGATAGATATGTGTACAACATGTGAAATGTTTTAGGATTAATGAGGTGAGCACAGTTGATCAAGAAGAGGTAGAATTAAGGAAAGTTGTAAGTTGTCTTGGAACACAAATGCTTTTCAGTACTTAACGTTGCCAAATACTGTAAATCAGATGACAAGCACGAGTGAGTAGAATTACTGCAATGGCTTGAAAGCCAGACAAGTAAAGGACATTGATTTCTTTCATGGCTTGAATTTCAAGCAAATGTATAGCATAAAAGTTACAATTGTGTCTACAATATTTTTATGGTATCCACTGTTATTCTGAGAAATGATAATTTGTATGGTTTAATAAACTCAGTAAAATTGATGTCTTATTTTTTGTTATTTATTTAGAGCAGTAAACTTTAATTAACATGGAATTGCATTTTAGATATTTACAGTTTACTAATGTATTTGAGTTTTCCCCCATGAACAACAATTTAGAAAATGGCATTATTTTTGCATTTTGGCATTATTTTTGCAATTTAAGCAAAATCATTTATACATCAGTATATTTAAAAATAGCGTAAATCTCTAAGTTCTTTAAGGTTTGAAATAATTTTGTAATGATTTTCTATGTCATTCCAAATTTGTAGGGCTTTTACCAAAAGATTGTATAATTTGCTTAGAAACTGAACTAAGAAAGTTCTAACTGTTTGCAAATCATGTGTTGAGACTTTTACTTACTAAAATAGTGATACAAACATGTATTCTGTGACGAGCCTGACTGTACAAATATGATGTTATTTAAATTTTCACAAAGGAAGATCAGTGTAACAGCAAGACCTTGTGATTATTTTTTTTCTATGAAATTTATAAGTGAATATTTTTAAATACAATTGAGGGTATTCTGATATAAGAAAAAAAAAATGTCTCTAATTTGCCTGTTTAAGAGTTTAATTTCGTTTTATCTTGAGTCCCAAAGAAAACTGCCACTTTTGCCTCTTACAAACATCCAGTTGTCTTACTCTTTCCACGTTTACTACAAAGCCTGTGATCATACAGTATTTTATTCTCCCCACTTTATACAGCACATACAATGGTAGAATCAAGTTCTTAATGACTTAAGAACTATTGTCTTACAACAGGGGAAACCCATGCTAGTGTAAGCCTACAGAACTGTCTCCTTCATCAGCTGCTTCTCAACTATACATGGAGTATATCAGGCAGCTCATTCTGAATTATTTTGCTTAAACATGCCTACCATTCCCTGAGAAAGAGGGTGCAGTGTTGAGGTGATATGAAATAATGCTAATATTTGGAAGCATTGAAACATATTCAAAAGAAATAAATGTTAATTTACTTCTTCTTTGCATTCTGTATCAGACAGTATGTTCTGGTCCTCAGTTGTAAGACATGGTGTACCAAAACTGATTTTGTTTGATCTGCCTATAGGATTCAAATAATTGCTATGATCCGTGTGTGTGTGTTACGAACTTCAACTCAATTCCCCTTTGCTAAAAGATTGTTAAGTCTTCAGTGAAAATAAAGCAAGTTTCTATAAATCTCCATCTCCCACATAGTTGATGTACCTCAGTTGAAACTGAATTTTGCTGGCAGATTTTTCTGCTCATTTTATTTCAAAGTTCTTGGTTAACTCATGGGATGTAAAGCTAAGGTAATAAAAATGGCTACATATTTAATAGATCTTTCACACTGTTTTTTTAACTGAACTATTTTCTCTATCTCTGTTTTAACATCGAAAGTGAGAGCTTAGTATTGGCTATTTTCAATAATTAATCTTAAGTAACATGCAATTTCTGGAATAGCATTTTTGATGAAATCATTCTGAATACCAATTTTTTTTTGTAACAAACAAAGGAATATAAACACATAATCAACAAATAGGAGCATACTACAGAAATAAATTGCCGAAAACGTAAGTTCAGAGTTTGACCGCAGGAAGCATGGAATACTCAATCAGAAGGGTGTAAAAGTTTTCTGCCCAGGCTTTTACCTTCCACTGTGCACACTAAAACATTATGATGTCAGTGTGTTGGGAAGGTGCTAGAACTCTGTAGTAGCTGTTTACCACATTAGTAGGTATTTTGATAGTTTAAATCACGCACCACCATAAGGTAATATAGCACAACAAACAGAAAACTCTGCTTACTACAGGTTTCACTATTTAATTCAGTGTACCCAATCATTAGAAGTCTCAGTTCTATCAGTAATAATATTGTGAAGAAATGGAACACACACCTGTTATATTCTGGAAAGCATTTGGAATACAAGAAAATTGAGCCCAAAGGAAAAAACAGACAAACGAACAAAAGATCTACGAAAGCCAAATGCCTTATCATCCCAGAACACTGCCTGACCCTCAAAACCCACATAATATTGAAGTTCACAGTTCCTATGGGCCGCATTTCTACATGTCTGTTTCTTTGTTCTGTTCTCAAGTTCCCCTCAGCCCTGTTCTGTCTAAATCACTGAAAATGCACAAATGAAAATGGCTGTAAGCCTGTCTGAAACTTTTATTTTTAATACACTGAAGTCTGTTCAAGTTCAGTGCACCTGTAATTTTGTCTTTTTAACAATCTTGCTTCTATTTCTAAAATTTGAAGAATAAAAATAAAAATATTTTAAATTTTATCGCTGTGCTGCAATTCAATATTAGTCCCTATCATTTTAATATTTGATTTTTTTCTTTAAAAGCAAACCTGCAGCAATGAAAAGTTATTTTTATCTTGAGATCAAAAGAACAAGAACAACAGCAACACCACCACTTGTTATTGAACTAAACCAAAAGAAGTACAATAGAAATGTTCAGAGTAGAAAACTTCCTTAGACTATGGTGAAATAAATCTAATCAGTGATTAAATTCTCAGGAGATGCAATTACATTTTAGATCCTTACCATCTTGACAGTGAACTTTATGTGGTTCCTAATACAAATGCATTTATCATAAATTATCTGAGAAATATGTTTTCCGTGAATATGTCTGACCTAGATCAACACATTTTCAACCATTTATAAATTCAGATTATTTTTCTCTGTAAGTTATTTAACTTTTTTTTTTTTTAATTTTTCTGAGTGTTTATCTTTTGGACAAAGTACAGAATTACTGCACAGTACTTCTGTCCCATAGCTTATATGTGTCTGTACCCAATGTAAACTTGAGAGATACACTTTATTGGACATTTTATAGTCAAGTTTTAACTGTAGCTTAATCTTTTCCTTGTAAATTAGTTTTTCAAAATTACTCATTGGACAGGTTTTATAAGAAAATCTGGAATCTTCCAATAGGAGACCGTTGCTGTCTCCCAGGAGTTGTTTTCCATCTGGCAGATAGATGTGTTAATCTGGTTTTGGTCTTGCATTATAGGCATTCAGCATGCTGTACTGAGACAAAATGTGTGGCAGATGCTCTTGATAGAATGTTAAGTACCTGGCTTGGCTTTTTAAAGTTCGTTGAATACGTAAATAATATAGTCACAAAATATTTGTACTCAGTCTCACACTCAATCACTTCCAGCAAAATCAATATTTTCTCTCTGAATTTAATTGCAGCCAGTGGAAATAAGTAGGAAACCTCTAAAAAAAAGCAGTAAGTTATATTATACTTACAGCATTATTCATACCACCTTCAAGCTTACTGCACCAGTCATATCCTCAGGGACTTGAATATATTCACAAGAAACAAAATTCCAATCTCGCAGCATTAAACTGTGCCCACAGTGTTGGCTAACAGCTACCTACACCACTCGCCTCCACCCCAAAAATATTACTCTCTTTAACTGCAAACTGTTACTTCTGAAGGTAATACATTTTTGTGTTATATATGTCATAATAGCATGATAGCTTGTTAGCACAGAGCTGAGGGTATTTCACAGACCTTGGAGACTGGCTGGGAAAAGCCCTTCTAACAGTAACGTGCCAAGATGTGCCAGTTATCTCTAGAGTGCTCTGAAACAGTGTTTTCAGATATTACTATAATTAGAACATATTTTGCCTCCCTCTGGCCTCTTATGTGTGTATGGTATTTGTCTGTAGACATAGATATCGCTCATTACTAGAGAAAAAAACTGTATGTTTGCCATGCATGAATATTTGATATTTTGTACAACATTCATTTTAAAGTCTTTCTTATTTTTATCTACCACTGTGTCTACTCATCTAGATATATATGAAATGCATATATTACTTTGTACAAATGAGCAGGGTTATGCTACAAAATCTTTATTTCCAAAGAATCAGTAAATGGTTTTGTGCAATGCATGTATATAAACATCTCTGCTCTACTCAGTGAAACTGAGATGTTAGGGAGAGGCACACAGAGTACCATGATCCTCTCATTCTCAAAACCGGAATGCTTGTGCCAACTTTTTCTGACAGCAAAGACAATACTGTGATAGTCCAAAAACCCGTGTGCACTTGTCACATCCTTTCTCAAGCCCCATCTTGCCTTATCCTGTAGGTGCTATTGGGTCTAAATCTCTCATTTTCCATTCCTATTTCTTCTTTAGTCCATAACAGCCTTTGTTTTATGACAGTTATTCTTCTTATCTGCTCTCTTCATACATACTTACCTTTCAGTGCTGTGTTAACAACCTAAGCACTGTAGTTTGTCAGTTTTTAAATTCATCTGAGATTACAGGCTGTTCGTGCTCAGTCATGTGATGGGACCAAACTGTGGCTATATTAAGATAACTATCTAGTGATGGGTTTATAACACCATATTCTGATCTGACTTTTATTATGTCTTTCAAGTTCTGGAAAAATTATTGTATGACTCTCTGCTTTAAGAATTATGGTTGCTTTTGTTTGTATGTTGTTGTGCAAACATTTGCCAACATAGTTTAGAAGTTGCTTGTATGATTCATAGCCAGCCCTAGAGACAGAGCACTTACTGCTATCCTGTTGTAGCCTGTTCACATAAGAGCTCTTCACTTGTTCCAGTCTTCAGAGAAATCTCATGAATAACTGCACAAGTTGTGAAATATAATAAATAATGTGAGAGGAGAAAGAAATCACTATAAATACAAAAGTATTTAATGGCAAGTGTTTAGTGTTTAAACAGGCTTATTTGCATTTTATTTACTGTTACTTCAAATCATTAGCTATATTTAAACTTTAAGGACGTCATCTATTTTGGAATACATTACAAATTATACATTAGTATCTTACTGGATGAATATGATTTTAACTGCAAGAGATTTCACCTTTTCTACATTCGTGTGAATACAAGTTACCCACCGTGAACAAACAGCTTTATTTTCCAGGGCAGAGTTGCCTAGCATCACAATAGCAACAAATGTAGGATGTGTTGGCATTACTGTCCGTGGATCTACCCATGTGTAACTGCATCAGAACAAACATTAGTCTGGGGCCTGACACTGTCAAATTTTGTCTTTAAACTCCTCAGCTCTGGGAAACATCTTCATGTGGACAAGAAGTCACCTCTCTTCTCCCTCTCCAGCAAAGTGAAATAATTCATGTGAATCACCCGTCACACAGAGGCGTTGGTGCTGCTTAGGAATTCTCCTTTAGCTCCTCTCTATCCACAGATAATGCATGGATGACTTCACGGATAACTGCTTTATACAGATAATGCTTCTAACAAACTCTTGACATTGCAGTGGCACGACACATGACAATTGTCAGTATATGAGAGTTATCTGGTATCAGACTACTCTTTAAATTGAGAACGCAGTTTGCTCATTATCTGTACTACAGTTCAATATTTACCCATCACTGCGATCAACCTTTTTCTTTAGTGATAAAAATGCAAGTCGTTATCACTATGTGTCCCTGTAATACAGTATTGCCATAGCTAGTGATGTGCTTTATCCTGAATTAGCAAAGCCTCAGGCCTGAGTTTTGTGAGGTTTCCTCTGAACTTTTCCTGACCCACCTGCAGCCTTGATTTAACTGTAACAGTAATTTCTTTACTTGACCAGGTGTCTATGGCCCATTTGCTTTACTTTTGTTTATCTTTATGTAGTAAAACCATAGTTTCGTATATATAGCAGTAATAAGCATTTGTTTTTTGTAGAATAAGATGGTTAAGACTCTAACACACTGATTCACTGTAGACAAAAATATGCCTGGTACAACAGCAGGTGTCTTCAAAACAGTAGAGGCACAGCACCCAGCATAGGGAGGTACCGGCATGGGAGAATTAGAGATGGAGCACAGGCTTGGATCTCAGAGCTACAAACTGTGAGCAAATCACTAATCAACGCTTAAAGAAGTATAGACCTGTTTTCAGTAGCAGAGGAAATGAAGGAATAATAGCTAACATACATAAAAGGTACCTTATATAGTACATTTGGAAGTAACAAAGAGATGGAGATGAGTGGAGAATGCATGTGAATGTATATTTAAAATATATATATATAAAAAGATGGCAGAACTATCTGCTGTAATGAGGAAGAAGAAACAATCAACATGAACATCACGTTCCTCCCATTGAAGGCCTCCAGATACTGACAATTCTCTGTAAAGTGCCCCACGCCCTCATCCCACCAACAGAATGAAACATGAGGAGCCAGAGAAGCATGGAAAGGATGAGCATAAAACCAGGAAAAGCAAGAGAAACTAAGGACTCTGTGTGTGTGTGTGTGTGTGTGTGTGTGTGTGTGTGTGTGTGTTACATTTTTAATTATTAGTATCACCGAGACATTTTCTTTATAGAAGTATTCTGACTGTGTTATTATTCTTTCTTTTATTTTCTGTAAAAATTATGTCTATACTAGTAATGATTCATCAGCTAGACTGTTAAGATTTTGTTAGTTCTAAAAATAAATTTTGGCTTTGTAGATACACACATATATGTATAGATATATATGCATGCATGTTATCTATATACATATATATATACATGTGGCTATAGGGTGTGCTTCCTCTCTGCTGCAAAAAAGAGTTTAAAACCAGAAATTCGCAGAGGAAATGTACATACCAGATTTTGTCTTAGGGGAGTTATTTTGAGCAGTTTTTCTTTTGATGCACACATGACATATAACATCACTTCTTTTACATTTCTATCACTGTATCTTTAATGTTCCTGCAGTAAAACGGCAGGTTCACACCAATTTGATGTAGTGCTTAAATTTTGTCTAAGATCCTCGATCTGTTTCATATTTCCATATGTTGATTGGCACTCTTGTGCTTACAGCATCTATCTGTCCCGTGGGCATGCGTAGGTTAGCATATTTTCTTTACCTCTGTCTTGGGAGGTATAATGTTCAAGATGCTTTTTTTTTAGGATATTCTTCCTCAAATGCTGTATTTTCATTGATCAAATAGCTATTCTAGCATGAAATATTAAATCTGGAGCAAAATACTGAGTACACAATGACCAACCTACATGGCTTTCTGTTCCTGCGCACTGTGCACTTATTTACAATAAATAGCAAAGGCAGTTTGCTACATCCTTTTCTCACTGCTGGGAGCATCAATTCTTACATTTACCTGGAAATAGTTGACTTGATATATTCTGTTATTTGTCCTTTTCACAGAGATACCACATTGACTGTTTACTTATTAACAATTAATACATCCTTGTTTTCTACACTACTGACATTTCCAGTTCTTGACTCTAGAGCTCACAGCTGAAGTCTTATAAAAAGTTTCTTGTATCTTACCAACTACAGCTTAGCCCAACAAGTACTGTTTTGTGTAAAACTGAATTTAGAGTGTTCATGTATCTCAACATACCAAGAATTGTTTATTTATTCACCAGAATTCCTACTAGTTTGAGGTATTTCCTGAATACCAAGATATACCTGCCAAGGAAGATTTAATTACATTTGGCTAATAATTTGCAGCTAAAAAGAATGGCATTTGGGAAGGGCTGGGGGGTGGTGATTCCTTTTTCTTTTAATTTTTCTCTTTTTCTTTTCTTCCTCCCTGTCGTTCTAAAAGGTTTGTCTTTACCCCACATTATTATTATAGAGATATTGGGTCTTAGTGGAATATTGCAACTCTGCTGAAAGGAATGGGATTGAATTGGCAACCAGCCTATTTTACTATCTTCTGTAATACTCATTTCTTTAATCTAAGGATTAATTTGAACTTTACTTAGGTTTGATAAGAGTAAATTTGAAAATATAATGAGTCAAAAGAATCTTTTTTTTCATACATATCAGGACACTTAACTGGAAAACACTGTTCACCCAAATGGTACCAAACGTAATCTGATGATATAACCATGATCTGTTGGTACATTAAAGAAATTAATTAATCTCTTTAGCAAAATCACAGAACATGATGTAGTAGACAACATCTTTATCAATTATTGCACTGACTCACAGAGGACAAATTAACACTGAAGAAATTTTCTTACAAGTAGTATCCAATTTGCAAGCTAACAGAGATTTTGAAAACACCTGTCTGCATAAACTAGTAATACAAGAAAGCAGGACTGTTACAGGCATGTTTTTTACAAATTACATGTGAGCAGCTTCCACTAATATTAATACATAATTCATTTCAAAATTATTTTTTTACTGTTAAAATAAAATGGATACAAGCAAATCTGGTGGTATAAATGTTACATGATAAGCATATACCATTCTTGAGAAATGCTGTGTAGGAAAATAAATTCAAATATGAGCAGAGTCATACCTCTTCAGCAAATATAGTGTACATGTACATGTGTGTGTATATATATATGTGTATATATATATGCTGTGTAAGGTTTTTTGATGCAAAACACCTTGTCTTGAGTCTGAAAACGAAATTATGAACTGATATGGAAATGTATACGAGAGAGTAATTTACCAGCCATATTTTTATTCCAAGAATCTGTAAGCAACAATTTCAACAAATAGTGGATGGTGTATTTAACTGGCTATCAAGTTTGTTTTGTTTTGTTTTCCTATTTATTTATTTATCTTTTCTTCCTTTCTTTCTCAGATATTCTTGTCCATATTTAAAAAAGCAGTGGTGGTTCATGGGCACCTATTCAGTAGACTTCTAGAACAGAAGCAGGACAGATGTAAATATTGAAATGAATACTGTGAAGCTATGCAGATACCATACTTACTTATTTTAAAAGTCCTGTACAGGCTGCTAAAGTATGGAACAATTTTCTAGTTATTGCTTTCTGAAAAAAAACTGACTCCTACAGTGACATGGCTGAACTTTGAGAAAAAATGTTAAAGTGATAACAGTGCCTGGGACTGGTGAACTGTTCTTCTTTTGATTGATAACACAGCATACACTCATAGTTAAATGAATGTGCATGCTGCCTTTGTTCCGTTTCTTTCTTCTGCTTTGTTAGACAAAATGCCAGGTTGTTTTTTTAATTCTTCAGTGGTTTATAAAAGCTTGAATCTCAGTTTTATAATTTCTTCAGCTGCTTTTTTCATCTTAGATCTCAGTAACAGTGAATTTGATCTATGTATATGACATTACTGAACTGTAAAGTTCAAGAATCCAAAAGCCTCAAAATAAGACTTGAAGATTTAAGGAAATGTCATTTGCAACAGCTGAAATAGGTACATGTTTGTAGCACATTTGTTTTCTGTCAATTTTCTGTCCTCATTTCACTTAGGGCATATACCATGTCATAAGGCCTTTTGTTTATGTCAGGATGAGGATGTTCAAAAAGGCTGTTACTGTGGAATAGCTAATACATTGTAATTTGTTATCCCAGGATGACTTGCTCATTTCCATAACCTCACTTAGCCGTTCTACAAATCTGAGTCACGTCTATCTACTTATCATTCTAATGTGGGTAAAGTTCTACAGCCTTTGGGACATATTTGAGTACTCTTGTATAATACTTCATTCTTTGAACAAACCCATTGGTTTCACTTTAAAGGCTCTCAAAGACTTCAATGAGCTGTGAAATTAAGCTCTACCCTTGTAGTCTTTTCAATCTGAATTTCATCATGGACATTTGTACAGCTGTTTTGTTGTATGAATGTTTGTGGGATAGCTTTTAATTCACCTGAATCCCTGATATTCACACATGAATGACCATATTCATAATCCCACCATATAAACATGAAATTACTAGCAAAGTTTGACAAGGCAAAGTTGAATGAAGGTTGTGCAGGATAGACAGTCCTTATGACTAAATTGAGACTTGGGGCTCCCTAAGGTCCCATTTTTTACTGGTTTGGTTTTGTTTTTAGTCTAGGTGAGAATTTTTATGTCCTATGTACAGTAGAATGTCATCTTTTTGTCTTTACAGGTACCCAATATTAATTGTGGAAATATCACTGAAATCAGTAAAGCTGCATTAATTTACAATAGTTTAAGATTTTCCCCTTTAGGCTAGGTAGAGGAACAATATTTGAGCAGATTTAACCTAGAGGCCAGAGAGAAATAAAGAATAGATTTATTTGTGGAATAAATGCCTTATTTCAGGACAGGATTATGATTTTCAGGGAATCCAGTTCTGATTCTTGATGGTTCTCAATAAAAATGCTGAGTTTGAAGGCCATGGACTGGCGCTGGAGCACTTTCTCATGTTTACCATACCAGATGAATATCCTGCTAGGTCCTGGTCAGAACCTATGCAGAGGAGAGCAGGAATAACTTCTTTCAATGCCAGGGTCAAACCCAGTGACACTACCAATGCAAACATTTGGGAGAGGGAAAAGAGGAGCGTATTGTGTTAATGACAGAAGAAAACACAGGGAATTAGAAGTCTGTGTAATACCACAGCCATTCCCCTCTTTGTATTCTCCAACATCCATTACTTAAAATTGTTCTATGCATGCAAAGAGCCTATACTTTGTAGACAGGGAGGACGGTGAAATACTGGATTACAGCCAGAAGTATAGTCTTACCATGTGGATAAACATCAGTACACGAGGTCACCCAATATGATAAGATAATAAATCCTCTCCATCTTTCCTTTATATATTAGAAACCCTTTGAGCAATTACAGCTAATGAGAAAATAATTACAGATCTCGACTGGTCCATAAGGCAGATTAATAGGGAGAAGAAAGAAGCACCCACAATGAATGTATTCTTTGATCATCTCAGGGATGGGGTGCTTGTTGAATGACCTGTCCTGGTTAAAAACAGAAGTTTATCATGATTATGAACAAAAGAAAATCTAAGATACAAGCAAGTAAAGGTAGGTTTCAATAGACAGAAATAGCATTTTTTTACTGTTTCAGATCTAGCTTACTCTTTGCAGCTTTTTAGCATGTTTGCCTGAACAGATATTAGGTTAAAGTATGAAGACTGATGAAAAGGTAGATAAGTTTCTTTCAGAGAATTTTTGCCTCATTTGAGCCATAGTACAGCAGGCACAAACCATAAAGAAGTTGGTCTCTTGCTCTTTCTCTCTCTGGCTTCTTGGGCGCCTTCTCTTGTTCATGAGGAATTGCCTTGAGTATCTTTTCTTTCTATTTTATATATATATTTACTAGTAGTGTATTACTATTTTGATATTTTATTAAAATGTTTTTATCTCAATCAGAGTTTCTCCCTTCCCTTTTGATTCTTTTCCCTATTGGGGGGTAGGGGAAGGGGTGAGTGAGCGGTTATCGTGGTTGTATTGCTAGCTCTGGTTAAACCATGACAATCAGTAAGTGATAACAGTGCTTAATATTTTTTTTTGCCTTTGCAGTGTTAAAAATACTTTTTTATCACTTGAAACATCAGTTTATTATAAACTAAAGAATCATGGTCTGAAATTATGAGAAAGAGACATATCTCTGCACACATATCAGTCCCTGCAGTCTAAGGAGCCAAATTGTCATCACAATTCTTTTCTGCCTTTCATTCCTAAACAGAGATTTGAAGGGGTTGATCCTTGAATGTTTGTCCATCTGCCTATCTATATATGAACATTACAAGATATATAAAGGAACTTTTTAACAAATATTTAATTAAATGGTATCAGAACACTGAGAGATAGTACATGCATGTCATTTGTCCTGAAATATTGGCTGGCTTTTCACAGCAGCATGTGTGGCTACAGTAGGAATTAGCAACAGTGTTGCCCTGACACCTGCACTGAACAACAGGCTTGCCCTTAATGTAACTTAATAAGATGTCTTTTGTTATTAAACCAAGAATTGTATGTTGCCAGCTGAGGTGGAAAATAGGCCCCAGAGGTTGTTCCATCTGCAGCTATTTTTAGGGGGCTTTAATATTTAAAAGTCTATTACTAATTTCAGCGTTGCCCGAACAAACCAGCTTTGTAGTTCTATTGCCAAATTATCCCTTGAAGGCAAGTCCTGTAAATAATTTCTCAGTTCTGTGCCTAGACACTTGCCAAGGTCATTATCTGGCTTTCCCACAATCCCTCTGTTCTGACTTTGATTGTGAGTGGTAACTAAGAAACAGTTATACGATGCAATCATGAGCTGTGGCAGTCTTATCAAAAGCTGAAGATGGTCCCTGAGCACACTGATGAAGCCAGTGACTCAGCTGCTTTTGCTTCCGTAATACTTCATTTATCTTTCAATTTGGTCAACCAACAGAGCAACAACAAGAGCAAGCATGAAACAGGTGCTACAAAGCAGACATGATAGCCAGAGAGAAAGGAGGCTCCAGAAAACCAGCTGGCTGGAGCCGATTATAGAATTCCAACATTTAACTTCTAATGGGCAGTAATTTGTTCTCGTGTTCTTATACTTTGCTTCCTTATCTCTCATATCGTCAGAAGTCTGACATAATTTTCTAAAATATAAATAATTATCCCATTATGAGTTTTTCTTCAGTTGGGGCATGAGTTTCAGGATAAAAAGACATTCAGTGTAAAGCTGTCCTTTTTTTATGCAGCCTTATGACGAAAACATACCCCAAAATTGTAGTGTCACGGATTACTTTATGGTGAAAGTCATAGGTTTAGATGCATTAAACACAAGACAAAAAATCATGAGGTTGATGTGCAAATGGAGACACCAATTATACATTGAAATGTAATTGTAAGTGTCCATGTGCAGTTCAGATCTTTAAGTTTAGGAACCATGTAAAAAGATACGACTGCGGTTATTCAAGTTCATGTACTAAGTACATGGCAGAATCCTGAGCAAATTCCAGCTTCCAGGCCTACATCCTGTCATCACTTAACCCCTCTGAACAATACTGTTTTTTCTAACTCTAGGCATTCGGCCGCTACATATTGACAAGCTGAAAATTTAAGTGCTTTACAAGATCCTGACATTTCAGGGTGAAATCTGGTCCCAATAGAGAGAAAATAATGTTTACCCCATTTCAACTGTTAACTTCAAGGAGAGATGGGGGGAAAAAAAAAAAAGAGAGAGACAGAAAGAAGCTTCAATGCTGACAAGAAATGCACTACCTTATTTTACTTTATTTAGTGAATAAATTATGTATGTATTATTTCAGTCATAGTCTACTTTAAATTCAAAAGCCACGTCTCTACTATTAAACTAAATAGAGTCAGGCAATATTCCTAGGAGCTGGAACTTGATTGTGCTTATTGTTAAATTTTAAGGTAGGGTCTCACACAGTTTTTTGTTTGGACTGTTCAGCATGCTTCTAAACAACTCTGAGCACAGTAAGAGCTGTAGCAATGTATGGGAAGCTTTCCACTTTGGAATAAGCGTTATGCATAAGAATATTTTCTTTTAGGAAATGAGTGTGATAGCATGAAAGCAATTTTTCTATGTCTGTTCACTTGAGTTTTAGAGAATAATTCTAGCATATTTAATTTGTTTAGATAGACAAAAGAACACTGTATTATTTGAAAAACAGAATGCAATTTCATTATAGAAAATAAATATTCTATACAGTAAGATTGTACTTAATCATAATTATTGTATTTTTCAGAATTCTGTTCTGAAATTAGTATTATTTTTTTTTTTTTTTAAATCCAGGCAATTCAAGATGAGAGTTTCATCAGCATAACTTTTAATTTGCATTCACCCATGACTCAGATTAAGATAACACAGTAAATACTTCTGTATTAATATCTATTTTTGGTTTATGTGTGTGGATGATTAATTTTGTAATTTTAACCAATTTATAATATGCTAACACAAAATAATTTATATAGGGGAATAATAGGATTTTCTATCTCTGCGCTTCTTATTGTAGTATTTTGACCTTAATTAAAATTATTTCAGTAACAGTATATCCAAGCAGTTTCCATCTACAGTTGGATAGTTACTACTTTGTGATTTTAAAGTAATACATTTTTCACATGATACTTTTTATACATTCTAAAGATATACACTATACTTATCTTTGGATATCCACATAGAAAATATACACTCATCAACATAGGTCAGGATTTGAATTAACTTTTTCTATTTTCTTTTTCTTTTTTCTTTCTTGTTTGTTTTTTTTTTCCTGTGAATGAGTATGCTGTGTTTAAATCGAAAAAAAAAATAACCACTTGAATTAATAAATTCACCTAATATTTCTCTTTATAAACAAGCAATGGATCAGGAAAAAAAAATAAATTAATTGTAGGTACAAATATTACTTTTAAATTGAGTAATATTTAATTTAAAAAGGAAGGTCAGAAATGATCCACATAGAAACAAGGGTACATTTCCTGCTTCAGTGTAACACTGAATTCTGTCTTAACTAACATTCCCTGAAGACTCCTTGTTCCACTCCTTCTTTACCAATTCAGATGCTCTCCCATCACATGCAAAAAAAGCCAAAAGGCAAAAAAACTGAAAAGTAAGCAAACAAACAAAAAATCCAACACAACTCTGATAATTAATTCTACAGCTGCAACTAAAGAAAGCTGTGTGGTTGATTTCATCTGGTATTCTGTGTGTGTCATGTATTTCATCTGGTATTCTGTGTACACTGTGTTTTAATTTGATTTGTCACTCAGAGTTTAATTGCTGTTGTACCCCTTCTGCTTAGATAGGGAGCACTGATGAAATCACATTACCAAAGGTTGCAAAGAGAATGTGGATTTTTTTATTGATCAGTTAAAAAATCTCACGGTTCAGACTAGGTCTGTCCTTCCAAGATTTGCCAGAGTGACTGTGGCAGATAGAACTGTTAATAAAATAAAATCATACTCCTAATTTAGAGCAGCTACTGCCTACAACCTCTACCAGCTCCAAGTCCAAAAACTTGATATAAGTTATACTGACATGAACTCTTTTGCAGTCACATACTCTTTTCTGTTGTCCAAAGACAAAGCCCCCACCTCTCTTGGCTTAGAGACAGGAGCAGCCTCTCTTCAAAAAGGCTTAACTGATACAGATAGACAGTGTAAAATCAAAATAAACTTTGGGTTTCTTTCTCAGGTTCAAATGGGGAGAGAGTTTAGACTACCTGTTTGACACCTAACTTTTAGACAGCTAAATCCAGACAAATTTTACCTTTTGTGCTCTTGAATAAGAGGTATTTATTTCCAGTATGAATGCCATGTACATGTTCATGACAAAAATTAAATTATTTAGAACAAAATATATGGGTTTAATAGATATAACCAGGCATTAACCCTGTAGTGAGAAATATAATTTTGGAACTTCATAATCAAAGTCTGGATTTAATGGGTCTGTTTTTCCTGTTCTAACTCTTTTTTTTCCCCAATATGAGGACATCAATAGTTTCTATTGCTCTTAGAAACACTCTCCCTCCCCAAATACATCTTCAAAAGGATTTAGGATTCAAATTTACATGTCTCTCACATTAACTTTATAAAAGCTCTGTGTGTTTAATCTGTATGTCTATGTTTGTTTGTTTGTTTTCAGGAAATTCAAGAGAGAGCCTTTATCTAGCCATTTTCTTTCTTTAATTGATGTTGAATGGTTTATCAGCAAGCTTAAAGCAGTGTCTCTAGTTAATAAGAAGCTCAAATAATTTTTGACTAAAGTAATTATAGGGTTGATTCACTTGCTCATTTAATTTCCCAAAGAATTTTAGGCAGTAAGTTGAATATAGTGCAACAAAGGGTTGCCTATAGGCTGGAGGAGATCTAATAATTTATTGTTCATTTCACATTAATGCACAATATCATATCATATACCAAAGAAGTTTTTTATAAAACTATAGAGACAACCCTCTATGTGTGAGAGAACCTTGTCACATTTCAACTGAATCCATCTATTTCACAGATGAGCTTCTTTACATTTTACTCAGCAGTACCATGTGAGATAATGTTATATTCCGTTCCTCACAGGAACTATTGAAATGGTGCCCTGTCAACGAATGTGTTTTGCCTACTTTTACTTAGGGGTGTGGAAAAGACAGGAAAGTTTAATATCTCTTCAGGTTTGTGGTTTGATCGTTTTTTTTTTTGTTTGTTTGGTTGGTTTGGTTTTGTTTGTTTGTTTTTCTCATGAATGATTACCCTTGTTATCTCTCTGAATTATATTAACTTTTAAAATATATATAAGTTGGTCATATAGATTTTTCTCTAAAAATATGATTTTTTTCAATGACTATTTTTCTTGTTAAAAAAAAAAATAGAGGACAGTTTGTGTCTGCTGCTTCATGACCTGGTCTCTCACCATTCCGTTACCACACAGGTTTACTTTTTAATTCTGTTGCTAAAACTTAGTGAAAGTTTCAAGAACCTCAGTGATTGTATCAGTATAAAAAAATTAGTTCTCCTTCAACTCTATTAACTCCACCATGTAATTGCGACACCACCTTCCTAAGCTGTGCTGGTGCTTGTGCTGTGCATCAGCTCAGCTGTGATAGTTAGCCGTTACTGCTTCAAAGGCATTAATGAACAATAAGGCATTATAGAAAAATATTAATGGTCGGTTTTTGGTAAGGCCTTGCTTCGCGAGAAAGCTGAGTTTTCTTTCTGACATGCAGCACACTTAAAGAATCATGCCTTCTTTCTTTCAGTTCTGTGCTAGGTGACTCCATGTCCCATTTTTATATGTGTATCCAAACCCTTAGTGAATGGTAACTTTGTTCAGTTCTCTAAATCCAAAGCTGTTGGAAGAATAGCCTGCTTTGTTATTCTATAATACCATAAAATTAATGCGTATAAAAGCCAATGACCTAGCAGCAGTATAACTAGAAAACTCCTTCAAAGCATGGGTCAAATTTTACGCTGAAGTGAGAAAGAATGATTATTTAGGAATCCACAAAATGAATACAGAATCATAGAATCATTTAGGTTGGGAAAGACCCTTCAGATTGTCAAGTACAACCCTCAAATTAATACTGCCAAGTCCACCACTGAACCATGATCATAAGCACCACATCTACACGTCTTTTAAATACCTTCAGGGATGGTGACTACACCACTTCCCTGGGCAGCCTGTTCCAATGCCTGATAACTTTTCAGTGAAAAATGTTTTCATAATACCCAGTGTAAACCTCCCCTGGCACAACGTGAGCCCATTTCCTCTTGTCCTATCACTTGTTACTCGGGAAAAGACATCAACACTCTCCGTGCTACAACCTCCTTTCAGGTCATTGTAGACAGCAATAAGGTCTCCCCTCAGCCTCCTTTCTTTGAGACTAAACAGCCCCCATTCCCTCAGCTGCTGCTCATCAGACTTGTGCTCCAGACCCCTCACCAGCTTTATTGCTCTTCTTTGGATACCTCAGTGTCTTTCTAGTAGTGAGGGGCTGAAAACTGAACACAGTATTTGAGGTGCGGCCTCAGCAGTGCTGAGTACAGTGGGACAATCACTTCCCTAGTTCTGCTGGCCACACTATTTCTGATAAACGATCAGCCTGACTGGATATCATTCTAGGAATAAGACAAAACCTCAGTGGATGTATGAAAAGGGATACAATTAGGAATGTACACAGTTCT
This sequence comes from Pampusana beccarii, assembly GCA_013399365.1. Classification (NCBI taxonomy): domain Eukaryota; kingdom Metazoa; phylum Chordata; class Aves; order Columbiformes; family Columbidae; genus Pampusana; species Pampusana beccarii. Next base: position 36,048 of record VWYH01006477.1, read on the forward strand.
GTTTTATGAAGAGCTGGACACCTTACACTGGGCGGCTCAATAAATGCAAATGCCCACATGAAGTGTGTTATTATCTTCATTCCCAGAAGAGTAGATTCAATACAAAACTGTCTGAGGATGCTCACCTATCATTCAGCTATGATTTATTATAGAAAGCATAACCCACATCATAAGGTTTCTTTAGTAATTTTCTGTAAACTTAATACGCACACAGGTGATATTAAAAATTTACATAGAAAATAAATATTTTGCCATGCTAAAGAGTTATGGGCATTTCAGCAGTATCCCTGAAAAGTTTTACCAGAAAAATGTCAGATATATATTTCATGAAATATGTTGCCTCTCCACAGAATAATGACTACTTGATCAGAATCTTTTTATTCTTCCAATTTTTAGGAGTAATATGATGGAGTTTTCATTTCTTAGAAATTCCAAGTAGCCTATGAAATTTCTGAGCAAAGTAGCTACCTGCATTCCTCCTTAGCCACTCTTTATATGCATCTACTAGTACTTTTCTGATACATGATGGAGAAAGAGTTCTGGTTTATAGCTAAAAGTTTTTCACAGTGAGGCCCAAGTAAACCACTCTCTCTGCTAGTCTGGGATAATGCCAATACCTAAAGCCATCACAGTCTATTTTGAAAGTAAGTCTCACCACTACCCTGCTTCTTAAATAGAAGAAGAATATATGATAATATAGTGACAATTTAGGGAACCAGGGAGATTCATGTAGTTCACCATGCTTTCCATAGGAATACTATTGAACTAAGGGTAGGACCTACCAGGAGTAAAATTTGCCTCCTAAAATGAAGAAATGAGAATGTTTATATTTAGATTACCCCTAATCCTATCACTACGGTCCCTGTTAAGGAGTCCCTCCCCATCTTTCCTGTAGGCCTCCTTTGATTTATTTATTTCACTTGTCATCTTCACAGAATCACAAAATCACAGAATGCTAGGGATTGGAAGGGACCTCAAAAGATCATCTAGTCCAGTCCCCCCACTGGAGCAGGAACACCTAGATGAGGTTACAAGGGAAGGCATCCAGGCAAGTTTCGAATGTCTCCAGAGAAGGAGACTCCACAACCTCCCTGGGCAGCCTGTTCCAGTGCTCCATCAACCTCATCGTGAAGAAGTTTCTTCTCAAATTTAAATTGAACCTCTTGTGTTCCAGTGTATACCCATTGCCCCTTATTTTATAATTGGTTGTCACCAAGAAGAGCCTGGCTCCATCCTCGTGATACTCACCCTTTATAAACATTAATGAGGTCGCCCCTCAGTCTCCTCCAAACTAGAGACCCAGCTTCCTCAGCCTTTCCTCATAAAGGAGATGCTCCACTCCCTTCATCATCTTTGTGGCTCTGCACTGGGCTGTCTCCAGCAGCTCCCTGACCTTCTTGAACCGAGGGGCCCAGAACTGGACACAATATTCCAGATGCGGTTTCACCAGGGCAGAGTAGAGGGGAAGGAGAACCTCTCTCGACCTACTAACCACACTTCTTCTAATACACCACCAGGGTGCCACTGGCCTTCCTGGCCACAAGAGCACAGTGCTGGCTCATGGTCATCCTGCTGTCCACCAGGACCCCCAGGTCCCTTTCTCCTACACTGGTCTCTAATAGATCATTCCCCAACTTATACTGGGACCTGGGGTTGTTCCTACCCAGATGCAAGACTCTACACTTGCCTTTGTTATATTTAATTAAATTTTTCCCCGCCCAACTCTCCAGCCTGTCCAGGTCTCTCTGGATGGCAGCACAGCCTTCTGGTGTGTCAGCCACTCCTCCCTGTTTGGTGTCATCAGCAAACTTGCTGGTAGTACACTCAATTCCCTCATCCAAGTAACTGATGAATATATTGAATAATACTGGCCCCAGTACTGACCCTTGAGGGACTCCACTAGATACAGGCCTCCAGCTAGACTCTGCCCCACTGACCATGACTCTCTGGTTTCTTTCCTTCAGGCAGTTCACAGTCCACCTCACTACCTGATTATCCAGACCACACTTCCTCAGTTTAGCAGCAAGGATGCTGTGTGAGACACCTTCCCATGTCTTTCTTGCTTTATACATATAAAAAGGTACAAGACAAGCACATGCACACATGCAGCTCCTTCTCTTCATTTAGATTTGGCCTGTCTCCTAAATCTGACTAACACTGCCTGACAGTTTCCTAAACAGATTGCCCTGGGAATCTGTTTAAGGCCCTGCCAAGGCAATAGAACTCACTATACTAACAGAGAAGGTATATGAAATGAGTTATAGTAACAAGATCATGACAACACCCTTATGAATTTTGTCCTCACCACACAGCTGCTCCCATTGGTGATCAGCAAAACTAAAAAATAATTTGGTTCATTAAAGCTATAGTATGTATTTCTTCTAATTGAATTTATTATTATTTTCCTGAAACATTTTAATAAAGTTCATACATTGTTGGCTTAATAACATGATGCCATTTTAAAATATTCACCTCATTAAAAATAGTATGTTAAATATGTATGTTTCTCACATAATTAAATTAATCCTTTTTTATGAAACACTTTAATAACAAGAATTTAAAATTATGTTAATTTTGTTGAAACTGTTGATACAAAGAAGGAAAGGTACTTACAGTCTGTTGTGTATTTTTATCCATTTAAAATCATCATTCTCTAAATGTAGCCCTATTTATTAATTAAATGATAGTGAAAAATACAGTTTTGTTTTGTTTTTTTAATTTTATTGCTATTATGAAAAAATAGCACACTGGTAAAATTGTTTAGGTAATTCAGTTACCTGCTTAGATGTGTGTTACTATGTAATTGAAGTACCAATCAATGCAGATACAAGGCACAAGTATTTGTCAAATTTAAAATGCCAATAAAGTATATTCTAACAATCTTTTTTATTGCTTTTAAAGTGTGGTGATAATTACAATAATTGAATTATCATCATTAGTACATCTTTATTGTATATGGTGTGATTTGAGCATTAAAGTTCCTACCTGAAGACTATAGGTACTACTGCATCCATGAGGCTTGGATATACAGGAGATGCAGGCTATATACTGAGACTCCAAATTGGATAAAGGAGACATACTGAAAAAAAAAGAATAAACCAAACTAAAACAAAGCCAAAATCAAACACAAACAAACAAACACAACAACAAATGAGAATGTTTGTTTGTTTGCCCCCAAAGATTTGCAGTTAAGCTCTCTCAAGGCATGGGAAATGAAAAACAGAGTTTTTTGAAAGTTCCTGTCTTCCTACATCCTACACATGTATATCGTGGCTATACTGTTCTTTCAGTCCCCTTGTGCTAAAGTGAACCTGTCTAAGAGAGTTAGCTTTTATCTCTTTAAGAATATCATTTTAAATGTTAATGCTGCTATCAAGATTTGGGGTATAACTTAGGTAGGTTCTGAGCACGTCTTCAACCACTTTTGTGCTAAGGCTCTTTTATTTTTTTAACTAAATCAAATTAAAAATCTCAAAATTAAGTCTTCTAAATTAAGATTTTGATGTTTTGTTTTGTTTTGTTTGTTTTTTTGTAGCAGATGGTCACTGCCGTGATATGCTTTTTAGGATGTCTGTATATAAAGTTAATCTATATCTAATTCTGGGCACTAAAAAAGGGATCTCTGAATATCAGACAAAACGCTGTGTGAGAGTGTTCCCTCTGGAAATTAGTATAATTTTCATATCCAATGTATAAACAATGTTCAAATTTATTTCACTTTTGTAAGCTTGTTACAAAAGACTGCAAACCTTATTTTAACATTTAACTTAAATTTACTGTTCATCATATGATTTTGTCCATTAATAAACTTGATATCTGCATAAAGAATTCACTCTGTATTGAGGACAAGATATCTACAGAAAAAATGGAGTATTGTCTTTGGAGAAATTAAGTCCTCTAGCATGAATTCAGTTTTCCAGAGGCAAATCACTGCTGCATGGCTGTTTTGAAAAATGATGATATCAGCTATAAAGATCAATTTCTGATAGCAATTCATAAACCGGCCATAGAAAAGGCCATACAGAGGTTTCTAGAGATTTAGGATGTCAACAGTGTTTTGAAGATTAAAAGCATGAGCCACTTTGTCCCATGACTGTGAAACAGTGACAGACTAAGTGTGTATACCAATAGAAAAGGAAGCTCTTCAATGGCTGTATCAAAATTAATATTCACTGAAAGAGACAGGAGTTGTGGGCAAAACCATCAGATTGTGTATTCAAAGACTGTATCAAATTGCATTTGCACAGGCAGGCAGATTGAGAATGCTGTCATCCTTAATTCTGAAATCCCTAGCTTTTGAACTCCGACATTCTTTTAACATAATTTTTCAATATAGTGTGTAATGTGTAATGCATATATGCAGAAGAGGCAGTTCTGACAGTAACATGTTCTCACTTTATCTGCTGTTAGCTATTTCTTTTCTCAGAAAACTAATCAAACCCCAAAGCATTTCATAATTTGCAATAGAAGTGAACTGACTTCCTTGTAAGAGTCTGAATTCTTTATTTTTGTTAATTTTAAACAGTACCCTGTGCCAGCTAATTTTGCTTTGCCTTATATTTATATACTAAAATCTTATTTGTGATTGTCTGAAAGGAAAGGAAAATAAAATACATAAAAATATTCAACTAATCCCTGTGTATTCTGCTCTCACAGATATGGCAAAAGGTGATGCTTTTTGTTATAAAGGTGCCTTTTTCTATCTATGTGTAATATCAAGACGAAACACAACAACAACAACAACAGTACTAATAATACCACTACTACTAATAATAATATTTCCATAGGAGTATCAAACAGCATTGCCAATTATTTTGTATTCTACCAGCACGTTTTAACATGCCATTTTATTTCAGCAAGCAGATGGTGTAGTGTTCAGTCCTCAGCCATTGCCAATGGTGGTGGACTTAAAATCTTCGGCACAGTTTGTGTTGTGCTTTTTAAAGAATACAACTTTACTGTAGTTGACAGAAGTTACACAATTCAACTATGTACTTAATGCGCAGCAGAGAGTGAAGCATTACATGAAGTCAGTTTTTCACTAACTTCAGTTGGTTACTTAAGTTTTCTGGGGGATCTGAGGTCAAGAAACATTAGTAATTTCATGGATTTGGTTTACCTGAACCTTGCCTATTTAAGATTAAATGTCTGAGATCAGGTGTTTCGGTTTTGTTTGTTTGTGTTTTTTTAAATACATAAAATGTATAGATTATCCAGTCAGTTTGAGGAATTTAGCTAATTTAAGGGAATCCTGGATATTTATATACAAATCAGTAAGAACATATTGTAGCTGCAGAAAAAGTACCTTTCTGTAACTTTCATCATTTTGATTTTAGAACCTATAAGAAAGGTAAGTTAAAAAATAGCTGTTGTTTTTCAAAAGCTCACTTTAGAGATGCTGAATCCCATTTTTTCCTCTGTTAGGTGTGTTCATGACATCTCGTGCTTGTACTTTTTATTATAAAAAGCAAACTATTATATTACTCGAAGTACAGGATAAACCCACTTCCACTCGAAAAATCTTCCCAATGATAAAATAAATCCCACTTTCACCAAAATGCAATGTTTTAATCACTTGCTCAGGAAGACTCATAGCTAAAGTCTGTTTTTAAAATGATTTGTTGATTTTACATACCATATTTTTGGCCAAGATTTCATAAGGCTAACATTCTATAGGTCAAATATTATATCACTGCTTTACAGACTTACATTACCTCATTAATAATCGAAGGAGTTCATCGTCTTTCATACCCAGAAACCGGTAACCAGTGATCATTTAATTATTCATTATGATCTCTAAATCCCTTTTAAAGTCACAGCTTCCACATTAAAATGTCAACATTTTGGTTTTGTTTTTGTTTTCAGTTATCAGCAAGTATATTGAATAACTCTGAACAAAAAAACAAGCTTTGTGTTAGCCTATCCACAGGAAAGACCCCATTCCCTATCTAAATAAAGTTTGGAAGCCTACCATTTTTCCGATGGGGATTATATTTTGTAAATACACCAGTGATTGTGTACAACACTATATTTCTTATATAATAATAATAGTATTTGTCATATAATAGCATTCACTGTCTCCAAATTCGTATTTCCTGGGTGACCTGTGAGATTTTTTGTTCTTGATTGTTACTGGTGATATGATTATGCACAAGTACATCCACTTCTCGTTAGAGAACACAAGTTTTAGTCATGCAGCTGCATGGCAGATTTGGACTACATCTGGACTATATATTTCTATATATTATGCTTTTAAATCTAGATTATTTTGAAATATCTATGTTTAGCACAAAGTAGAATTATTTCATTTGAGATCACTTTTTTTTTTCCTTCAGATTAAAAAGCATAATGCTGGCATCTTTGTGTCTATAATTCCACACAAATGTAATAAGGTAATATGCACAGAACAGCATTTAGAATAAGAATCTGTAGGTATACTGCAAAATTTATATGTTGCAGGGAGTAGGATAAATGCTACAACTGTATCATTCAACGCTCGTTATATTGATTACATACTGAAGAACAGTATTGGATATTCTTAAATCCAAAGTAATTTGCATATATATTTTTCTGAAAAGAAATAGGTGGGTAGATCACAGAAAGCACATTGAAAATGAAAAAAATTACAGACTATGTACAAGGAGATTAGAATTATTCATATGTATATGTGTGTATATATAGATTTATAAATGTTCTCTTTTTAAAATTTCCTCAGCTTTTTATCTAATTTGTGTTTAGATCAAGAAAGAATTTTGAAGTATAACATCAGAAATGAGCAGATACATTATATTCTCAGAAAATATAACTTCTTCATCTGGAAACAGATTCCTTTCTCCGGTTCTTCTCACAACATTGTCAGTGCTGCGCCGTATCTCCTACAAAAGTTTCCATTCTCAGCTGAAGTATCAAAAGAAAAGTCAATAATGTTATGAGATCTTTTATTAAAAAACAATAGCAATGAACAAAATACTACCCACTAAGTGCAAATCAAAAAGATATTAAATGTTAATGCATGAAAAACATAGCAGCTTATAGATGTTCAATTCTGCAAATGGTGAACTACGCTATCGATCATAAACTGTATTTAAAACACTTGTTGTTTAAGGTCATTTTAGCATTCCAGGTGTGATTGATTAAAAAAGAACGGTAGACATGTATTATGCTGTTAAATGCAGGCTAAGATATTTTCTCTGTTCTTAGCAAAACTTTCAAATCAGTAGTGAAACGCCCATTGACCTGACCTGGAACTTGATTAAGAACTCCATAAAAAAATAGCACTACTAGTAATGTTTGCTTTACTGGCATCCATTTGAATTCCAGAACATACCGGCACATATTCATGTATCTGAAACATATATATATATATGCTGTTTGCAGCTACCTAAAGGAAATGGTAGACTTGTATTTAGATTATCAGATAAAATATTATTCATGATAACTGAAGCTGTGCTAACAATCAGTCAAGGCAAGGGTAGTGGCTTTTGTCATGAAAAGCTTACAGATGAAAAACTCATTATACACAATTATGACTGTACTGAAAGAGACAGAAAGAAGTCCCTTTAAACAGGCAAAATCGATTTAGCATCCAAGCACATAACCGTCTCCTCATCTGTGGTGGGTTGACCTTGTCTGGCTGTGAGATGCCCACACACCTGCTCTCTTAACTCCCCCTTCTCAAAAAGGAGGAGCTCGTGGGTCAAGATAAAGATGGTGAGATACTTACCAATTAGCATCACAGGTAAAGCAGAATCATCTTGAGGAAATTTGGTGACTAAAATATATTTGGATAGTAAGAAAAAAAGACAAAATAAACCAGTGCCTTCCCCACACACTCCCAGATTTTACTCCACTCCTTCATTCCCATCCCCTCCATGTCTCCCCTACCCCAGCAGCAGAAGGAGGAATGGGGAAGGGGGACAGTTACAGTCAGTCCACAACAGCTCCTCTCAGCCGCTCGTTCCTCCTTACACTTTTCCCCTGCAAGAGCATGGGCTCTCTGTGGGTCACAGTTCCTTCAGGAGATACCCAGAAGCCCAGGCCTGACATTCTCCACAGGCTGCAGTGTGGAAATCTGCTCTGGCGCAGTCCTCTCCAAGGGCTGCAGGAAGGTACCAGCTTCACCATGGTCTCTCCAAGAGCTGCAGTGGTGCCTCTGCTCCAGCATTTGGAGCACCTCTTCCCACTCCTTCTCTGACCCTGGTGTCTGCAGAGTTGTTTTCACACTTTTTTCCCTTACTCCTTACCATATATGTGACATGTTTTGCCTCTTCTTAACTATGCTTTCCTAGAGGTGCCTCACCCATGGCTGATAAGCTCAGCTGTGCCCTGGGGTGAGTCTGTTAGAGCAGTCTGGAAACAGCTGTGTCTGGTATGGGACAGCCACTGGCCTCTTAACACAAAGGCATCCTGCAGCACCTGAATATGTACACATGAACCCAGCAGAGAATCAAGAATTAAAGGCTGACTGGACCTTAGCTTCTGTCTCTTTTGTTCGTTAACTGATGTCAATGATTCCACGCACAAGTGCTAGGCTCTAGAAACAGTATAATTATCAAAAAACTTTGTATCTTATTGGAAATCATGGAAGAAGAAATAAACTAATGGACATCCATGAGATGCAGGCATCTTCTTTCCCTGAGAAATTTATAGTTCAAGCTCAAGTTTTACCCAAAATAATGCACTTAGAAATCACCCCATTCGTTGCATAGAAGCTGATGCCCAAATAACCGTATAGACAGGGAGAGCATTACTTGAACAGTTACTGAGCAAGAATCTGATAAGCATGGAGAATAGTGGCTTATAATCACAAGCTATTTATTTGCAGTAGGGGAGCATATTGTATACTAGATAGAAATATGAATACGTTATGATCTGTACTGGTACTAGTACTAGTCTGTGTTATTAAAATCCAAATGTATTTGAAATATACTGTGCTGTAAGTAATATATTCAGCTGTCAAAATAAATACTCCCTAAGATTTCTTAATTTTTTTTTTAATATTTCAAAAGTGGATCTACTGAATCTGTGAAAGGGTGTGTTTTTAATGATGTTTACTTCAGTATGCTAAGTCTATCTCATATATTTCTTTTGTCAAATAGCAAAGCATATATTTCCTGCATTTTATCAAGTTTATCTCTAAATGGAGATGAGTGAGTGAATTTGTCAAGTGCTTTCACATTTGCGTTTTTAAAGAACATATACATGTAAATGTGTATGTATATGTATGAAAATATTTTTATTTCTTTGCTACAGAGATAAATAATCGTTACATGAATTTCCATAGTAAACTATCTAGAATTTCTAGAACTTAATGCAAACACAAAACAAGTTTTAGATGCTGTTACTGATGTCCCTTAAAGAACCTCTTTGTCAGCATCTGTCTAGATGTTCACACACAGATGTACAATTTCTGGTTCTGAAATCTATTTTAACTAGTTTAACACAGATACTAATCTATTTGCCATGAAAGCTCTCGTAACTGTTATGCTCTCACTTAACTTCTGTAAGTCCAAACAACAATCTAATATTTTAAAACTGAGCACTAGAGTACTGTCAAGTGACTGTGTCTTTCCTTATATATGTACAGATTTGTATATATTTGACCACTTTGTGTAAATATAACATATATGAAACACTAAGCACATACATATATATCATTAAAGTAGACTGACATCAAAAATATATTTAATGCAAGAAAAAATGTTTAGACATTCCAATAATGCCTAAATATACTACAAGGCTCATTGGAATTCAGTTTTCAAACAGGCTGATGCCACGACAGCATTGAGGTTTCCACAGGACAGCCTCATGATAGAAGATTATTTGCCAGGCAACGGTGTTTATCCAGTTTCTTTAAATGGCTTTAGGCAGGTTTTTGGTGTGTCTTTGAAAAAAAAATTTTTTTATTTTTTTTTTAACTTTCATTTGCCTGTCCTATGTGTTTAGATCACATACTTGCAGCAGAAACTTATTAACTAGATTTTTTCCAGATTGCAGAAACTTTGGCTTAGCTGATGTTCCTTGCAGTGCTGTAATAAAATTAAATACTACTGTCAATAAACTATTAATACTCTCCTATATTAGCTATACATAAGTGGTCTTGCTTTGCCTGACTGCATAGCATTAAAAATATTTCAGTTTAACCAATGGCATTAGAATATTGTATTGTAAAAGTAAGATCATAACTGTCAGGTAATACCAGTATCAAAATCACCTGGACAGATCTGGATGCATAGCACAATACTCTTTAACTATGCTTTTCTTCCATAGAAATATTTGAGTCTTTAATTTCATGTGTTGCAAAGGTCTTTTTGAATACTGAAGGTAATCAATACTTTAAGATTTATGAGCACCCTCTACCCTCCTTATTAACTGCACATTGTTGAAATCTTGTTCTAAACTTTTAATTACTGATTTTCTTACAGTCTTCTTTTCCAACAACATTAATAGTCAGTGACAAGGGCCCTGAGAAATGTTGACAAAAGCATAAAAATGGGAGAGGAGGAAATGATTAATCTACAAAATTCTGTTTGTGTGTTCTTCAAAAACACTTTTTTTCCTTTAAAATTAAAGTATGTGCATTTCTTGAGAACCTGTATGTTCTAATTTTGTCTACAATATTTCAAAATGATGACTGTTTATACTTCAGAATTATAGCAATATCACATTTTAAAATGACAGGGCTAAGTATTCTGTCAACTTTTCTTGTCTTTTTACAGGAGTATGAGATAATTCAGAGAGGAAAAGGTCAAAATCTTCTATGTGTTCAAAGACAAAGGAAGTGCTCATTACTGAAAAACAAACATCGGAAGAAATTATGAAGATGTGTGGTTAAGTCTTTTGGAAAAAGAGAAGAAAACAGGTGGAAAAAAATATTTGTAGCTCACGCCAAAAATTAGGTCTTACAAGAAGTTACAAATTAATTTTATTTTTAAAAATTTTTTATTTTTAAAGTATAGGTTATTTATTCATATTTATGTCAATGAGCAGTTATTTGTATGAATATCAATGACATCCATGGGTTTAGACTTCTTAGATGCCCACTGTATCTAGTCAGATTTGCCCAATTCAAGCTTGTGAATGTAACAAGGTAACGCAGAACACTTTTCCTAGCATTAAGATGGAGCATATCTCCTTTATCAGTGCTTGGATTTTCAAAGTGATTGTCTTTATGGATTTTTTTCCCCAGTTTTATGAACCATAACTTAGCCCCTAAACTGCATTACAGTTTTCGTAGTTTCATATTCTTCTGGCTTGACATGTCAAGTGCTGACAGTATGACATTTTAGATATTCATCTATCTTATTTCAGTGATCTGCACTGTGTGTTGGAATCATAAATCTCTTCTCTGCACATTTACAAATGTTTTCAGGAAGTGTTGCTCAGCCCATTCCTATTTAATTATTGCTCAGAGTTTCAGCAGGAAAACCATATTCTGAGGCACATAGAATCAATCAAACATGCCATATTTCTTCTGTACATTTGGTATAGTGAAGACTGAATAACAATTAAGAGAATTAGAAGTATAATTCAACTAGTAAATAGTGGCATAATTATAACTGGGTTGTATAATTTGACTAATACAGATAGTCCAGTCCAGTAGATATACTTGACTTTATTAAAAACAAACAAAAAGCAGGTAGGTAGGGGTAGGACGGAATAAGGGGTGAAAATGACAGCCTTTTTACTCTTCCTTATGTAAAATTGGTGAAATGTTATTATGCTTTATTGGCGTAAAATAAATTAAATAACATTAAGTAAAAGGATCCAGATGAAATAAAAAAGTTTCAGTGCTGTCTAACTGAAGTATTTCCATTCATTAGAGCCAAAATTATTTTCACTGTTTATGTATACTTCTTTTATGGTTTCTGATTAAAGATAAATATTTTTTGAAATCACAGAGCTGTAGGATGTGAAAAAAAAAAGTCGTTTCACATCAAATTCTAGTATACTCTCTTAGGGTTTCCCCCAGGTTTATGCTGGGGAAAGAGAACTAGCCTAAAAATGAAGAGATGGTATGTTGTGCAAACTTGGCAGTGTTAGGTTAATGGTTTTACCCAATGGTCTTTTCCAACCAAAACGGCTCTGTGATTCTATGATTCTATTGATGACTCCAGCCATGCTGTGATTCTCATAGATGCAGAAGGTTTTTGTCAGCATGCTTGCCTGGTTTCTCAGTACTCAGTAGCTTGTATTTAGTTACACTATTTTCAGACAAAGGATAACATTCCACTGTTTCTTTGCATGAGTTCTTATGAGGTAAACACATGGTGGGAGAATGAACAAGCATTGCAGTTGATCATCCATGCTGCTTTAGCATTAACTCCTTGGTTCTTGTTTGAACTGCTTGTGCTAACTTGATCTAAGGCAGCTCTGTTATGAGGTTAGTGTAGACATTGGCTGAGGTAATGCTATAGGTCTTGGAGGTAGAAATGAGTCCTTGGCATGAAGAATTTGTTTTTTACTGTTTCTATTTTATTTTAGGACTGCTACTCCAGCCTTTTTGGTGTTTGTTTGATGTTTGATTGATTGTTTGTTTGGTTTTGGGTGGGGGCAAAGGGGAGAGGGGATGGTGGTGGTGGTTGTTCATTGGTATCAATGCCATTAGGAATCTGGTCCTCCCAAAGTAATAGAAAGATGACTGTGAGTGCTCAGATTTTTCAGGGTAGTTCAATCAATAATCCTTTCAAGTTGGATTTTGCTAGTGATCCATAAAAGATTCAGTTTGTTCAAACTACACTGTGTTATTTCAACAGTTCTCATATATAAATATTCATTCTTATATATATGCATATATTTGTGTAGGTGTGTGCCACTGCCCAGAAGTTCAAATGTTTGTTTCCACTTTTTCTTAAATGAAAAGGCAGACACTAACCTTTTCTCTTCAGAAAAGCAAACTAATTATAGGCTAAAAAACAGTACAACAAGTTGGTCTTAGTCACTGAAGTTGGTCTGCCAGAACTAATGTGACGTCTTCTGTTGTTACATTAACAAGGTTGTTTTCTCTGGAGTAATCATTTGGGATGTATCACTGTAATATGTCCTTTTGCATTCTTCCCATGTCAAAGACCGATTTTTATATGAGGACATTTTTTTTAACCTCCTTTTTTTTTTATTTTTTTTGTTTCTATGAGAATGAACTGTTCTGTCCTGTTAATTTGTCAAGAAAAACATTGGAACATAGGAAATGGACTAGATCCAAGGTCAATCTACGAATTAATATGGAACAGGAGATGCTTCAGGGAAGGTATAAGGTATAACAACAATTGGTATAGAGAATGCTGATACTTTGCAATTTGAAAGAAAAACAAAAGACCAAGAAGGAACGGAAACAAAGTTTCATGGTGGTTGCACAAATGTCCTGCTTCAGCAATGACAGACTCTAGTGTGGGTACCTGAAAGAAGTCCAGCAAGCCTCTCATGCCAAAAGAGAAAAGTGGGGGAGCAGACCGAAACCCATACAGACTTGGAAACCTGCCTGACACAAGTTTTAAGCTTTGCCAAGGGGTCTGTTGTATCACTGGCAAGATTGTGGAATGATCTGACTTCAGCTGGAAATGATCTGCATAATAAATAAATCTTTCCTGACAAACTAATGGTGCTCCCTGAGTTAAAAAGGTAGTTTTATCATGAACTTCATTTATAGATGCTTATGTATTAATTTTAAAATTAAAATGAAATTTTAGCAAGGTTTGTAGGAATAGTGGGTATATCCAATATCACTGCATGTCTATCCATTTCATCTATACATCCCCTTGGTAGTCTGTGATACACTGTAGGCAAATCAAAATGTATTTAACAAGATGTAATGATGTTTCAAAGGCAATTAAGTCCCTATAATCTTAACGAAAATTTGTGGCAGCCTGGAAGAGAAACCCAGATGAGTGCCTTCACTGAAGAAAACAACAAAGCAAATGCAATTTATAGGTATTTTTTTCTGGCAGTGTCTGAAGGACAGCTTCTTTTCCTGGCCAGCCAAATGCACGTAACTCTGTCCAAGTTGTATCATCTGTTGTCTTTTCCTTGATAGAATCACTGGTGACAACAGAGAACAGTAGGAAGAATTAGTGTTATCCTTGTTATGAGGGAAGGGTGACAGGTAAAAAACTGGGCAAAATTGTAAGTCATCTGCTTCTGTTGGTTCTGCTGCTTATGAAACAAATTGCTTTTCTACCGTCTTAGGAGCATAGAAGTATTATATATATTCATATAATTAATGTCTATTTGTATTAATCTCACTTGCATGTTAGAACAATATAATTTCACTTTTGATGTTCTTTAAAAGTACTAACCTTTATTATGCAAAATTCCTTCTAACAGTTGTCACACACTTTATTACAACTCTGTTAAGATAATATATATTATTGTAATATATCTATTTATTATATATAATTATATATTAAGATAATAATTCTAAAGGGGTTGTACTGTAGCTGGAAAAATTAGAGGTAGTTTGAAATTATAATGAAACCATAGTCATATTTGCCCTTCCTGTAGGCTTGGAGTTAATAAGAAAAGGTAGGAGTACATAGAAGGAGAAAAACTGTCCTGTCCTAGGAAACATTGCATCTGTTGTACCATTACCTGTCTTGCATGAAAGAACTTTCATGAACTTTCAAAATGGTAAAAAATAAATAAAATAAATCCACCTATCCCCCCCCAAAAACCCCAAACCCAAACCAAACAAAACCAATGAACCAAACAAAACAACCAACCGAACAAGCAAAATAAACCCCAAGAAAACCCTATGAAAACCTCTATTATACAGTGTATTGAATTTTGTTAGCTGGGCAGCTAACACAGCAGCAGCACAGGAAACTGAAATTCAAAGAAACATTTTAATAATTCAGATCAGTCCATTATGCCTATTCTCAGTCCTTCTTCTTCCTATAAGTGAATAAAAGCATTTTCAGTGAGTTTGGACCTTTCACAGCTAGTGAATGATCTCTCTGGTTTCTTGGTCCTGGGCTATTTTAGGCAAGTGGAAAGACCTTTGTTTTTCAGATACAAATGATTTTGTCAAAAATAACGTACGTTATTCTGAAATGTTATAGTTTTAACATCATGAACATTTTATGACTTAAAGCTGGTAAAACCCAGTCCATCTCTGGTTAAGATTTCTAGATCAAGGATGAATTGCACACATTCGTATAGTGTTGCTGATTTATATCAAGTGTCAAAATCACTCCCAGTCTAGCTAATTAACCTTTTGTGAATTTCTTGTGAACTGTTTTTCTGAAACTGCAATGGTGACAAATGGCTGATGTTCTTTTCACTCTATTTCTGCAAGAAATTAAAATGAACTTTTGTTTTGCAGTGAAAATCTCATTTGGCTTCATAGATCCTTGTTACCCTGCACATATCCTGTTCTCAGGAGAATGTTTTTATACACAAAACTGAAGGGATGCAACATTACAAACGGGAAAAAAAAAAAAAAAAGGCACTTTTTCAGACTTGAAAGAAGCCTGAGCTTACTTGTGGAGGGAACTCTTCTCGGTATTATTGCTTCATAAAATATATTGACTTCAGAGCTGCAATCTGTTCCAAAGAGAATACTTCACAGGATCTTTTTCAGCTCCTGTTCTCCCTAATGCCACTGGTGGAATATATTACTTTTGTTCACAGTACACACGTAGGGAAAGAAATAAAAGGGAAATAGCTAGTAACATTTAATGCAACTGCAATTCACTCTCTAACTAAGGAGAAACAGTGAATGGAGAATGGAGACCCAGTAAACAAAAAAATGATTTGTAAATAGAATCCAAACAGACATAACATAACAAAAATCAAAGCTGAGACTTCTGGGGAAAACTTGTTGAAAATATCAAGATCATGCCTGCTGGAAAGGAGTACGTTTAGGAACCAAATTAGGTCACAGTATAGCAGTACTTGTATTAACAAGATGAGAGTAAAGGTATACTTGTATCTCAGCTTAAGCTATTTCACGGTCATTTTGTTTGTTTGTTTGAAAAACGTCCTCAGTGTCTAAATACAAAAGCCTACATGGGATATAGTCGCTTTGCGTTCACGCTCAACAGGCACCTACCAGATATTAAGGTGACTTATTTTAGACATCTGCTTATGGGTAGGATGAATGGAGCTTTCAAAGTACTTTCTTTTCTTCATTATGCAGAAAGAAATCATAAGACATGCAGTTCTGATATAAGTATGCATATTAGGTGAGATGAATTTCCTACCCCAAAAAACAGGCATCTAGCTTTCCTTTTTCTGCTCTTCCTCTCTCCCAGTCAACAGTACAACTCCAGTAAAAGTGACCTTAATACAGAGGAATACAAGGATGAATATTACTGCCCTCCAACTCTGACAGCAGATATTTGACATTACCACTACTAAGATTTTTCTTTTTCTCTCAGATTCTTAGTTCTTTGTAAATTTTTCAGTGATAACATCGGTCACTCAATGTCTTTCTAAGGTGAATAAAACAGTGAAAACATTTGGTTATTTAGGTAATGTCTAGACTACTGCAGCAAATAAGACAATGGATAAAGTTGCCATGATTGTTGGAGTTTGCTCCTGATAGGGAGGAAGGAAGGGAGGGAGAAAGGGAGAAAAGAAGGAAGAGTTCAGTGATGTTGATGAACTTATTTAGTTGCAAAGGCATTTGATTCTGACCAAAGACAAAAATTCACTTGAAAATTAGGTTCAGGATTACTATAAAGAGCTTTTGTTTTCTGCCCAATATCTTATTTTTACACAATAATATTTATTTAGTAAGAATTTATTTATTCACTATCTAAAACTTCAACTGATGCTATTATCACATTGTATAATGAGCATCATCTATTCTTTCAAGTAATTCAGATAGTTTAATAGATCTAAAACAAGACATGAAAAGGAAAGTGCACATTTCTATCCAGAGCCTATCACAACTTGGGACTAGTGAACTGAAGTTCGTTCCAGTGCTGATTGCTGTGAGCAGCATAGGTACACTTTGAAAGAAAAGGAAGAATAGTATTGAATATGAAGCTAATGAACAATATGTCCTCCTCAAAAAACATCAAAATGACATCCTGTGAAGTACCATCTCGTTATTTTTCATTGATTTTTGAGCTCTGAAAAATTATTGTATCAAAAAAAAAAACAGGGGAAAAAAAAAGAGAAAGACAACAAAAAAGCAGCATACTGACAAGGCGTACAAAATGTATGATTTTACAACCGTAAGGAGGATGAATTATACCATTGCATTTTGTTGTATATTTTTATCCTAGTAGTTGTACCACAGGAAGGGATTTTCTGATCTTTCACATACATTATGACAGTGATAAGACGATAAACATGACTGTTTGTGGGCTATAGTGAAGCCAAATAAGTTGTTCTGGCAGAAAAGTGTTAAAACACTTCCATACATTAGTATGAACATATGCAATATATATGAAGTAACATAACAAGAGTAAATGCAGATCACTGCTTCCAAAACAATAGTATTATTGAATGTAATAGAAAAATTTACCTGTTTTAATTTACAGTTTTGTTTACTATTTGTTCAGCTGTGTCACTGTCACTTTATGTTATGTAGAGAAATACAATTTTATCAAAATCAACCATCTGTGGAAATACATAATGAATCCTAATTTTTCATCATGCCCACACCCTGTTTTGCTTCATATCATATATATACAATTTTGAAGATACTTTTTCTCCTAGAGATATTATTATCTCAATATGAAATAAGATATAAATTATAATAACAGAGCTAGCTGGGGTAGCTCAGTAGAAAACAGTCTGATGTGAATCTTTCACAGGCAATTCTGAATTTCTGTACTTATCTTAATACTTTGTACTTGTTTGTTTCATTATATGGAAACTGTACTTAAGAAGTTGGCTGATTATCTTCTATTGTGTCTTGTAAGAAAATAGAAGAGTTTGAGTGAATGTTGCTGGAAAACGAAATGAACATTTCTGTAACTTGTTCATTTTTGTTATAGTAATTGAATAACAAATTAAAACATATTTTCACAAAAGAAAGTGTCGATTTACATCGACTTTTGTTTTATTTGTTGTTCTGATTTTTGGCCATTGAAGCACTAGTAGCAAAGTATAAGAAATATGCTGTTTGATGAACATCTTGTTAACTGACAACATATTTAACTATAAATATACTGGCCTAAACCTTCAGCAGAACTACCAACATGACAGACCTACCAGCAATTCATATGATGACATGAAATTCATAATAGATACAGTGAGTGAGGGAGGTACTGAATACATCAGAAAACTATTCTAGGTGAGCAAATAGCTCACACTGAGATCCCAAATAAATTACAGCATTCACATCTAAGTTCTGTTCTCTAGATTTTCTACGAGTGTCCTATACATTGAATGAAGGATTTTATTGAAATGAATATTAAATAACCATATTATTTAAAAGTAATAGTGCTTAGTCAGATTTAGCCCAAATGACTACCTATAAAACCTTTGATCTTCATCACTTACTTTGTGCCTGTATTTTATATAGATTTTATAGGAAAATAGAACACAAATGTTTCAGGGAGTTCTTAAGAAATATATTGGCATTTTGATTTTACCTTTTAGCTTTTGAATACAGTTGTTTTGGAACTGCTGTTTACAAGGGGGACAGAAAAAAAAAGTATCATTTTAATAGAAAATTAAAAAAAGTCTTATGAGCATAATGTTCCAGTCCATTATGGCATCTTGACATGATGGTCAAACATCTAAGAATTTTCAAAGCCTTAGGCAAGAGCTGTGTATTATTAGCAAGTACAATTTAAGAGTCCTCAGTCATATGAAACTCCTCCACCCATAGTTCCATGTGCAAAACAACAAACTGAAATAAAAAGAAAACTTTTGCAAGGGGGATTGCAAAACCACTGCAATTGGAAGCCAAATTTGGATATTTATGATAAAGATGGGTTTACTGTGAATCCAACATCCATCACTCAAATCTTCTGAAGAACGGATTTTCCCAGGTATTTGACTGGATTTTGCTCTGTCCATGCCCCATGGGCAATGAAACACAGACTTTAAGCTATCTTCAAATAATAGTTTAGAATACATTTACACTAAGCAATTCTATTGTGCACTTAAAATACCATCACATCATTGCTACTGCTTTTTCTGGTTGTCTCCCAAAGGGAATTTTAAGAAAAAAATCAAAGTTTTGTGTTAAGTGCCGATAAGACCTGCTGTGTTTAAAGTGAAAAGACATTTGTCAATATTTTCAGAATAAAATTTGCAGCAAAATCCTGAATCGTAGTACTCACAAGCATGTTCAGAGACAACGTGTACATATTGAGAAGTAAACCCAAGAGCAGTGGTGGTGGACAAGTTCAGACCTTGGAGAAATTTTTTTTGCTGAACTTGTAGTATCATTTGGAAAAAATGGGTTTGTAGTGTATGATCTGTAGGGTCTGTAATTTAAATCCTTTACTTAGTGTCATTGCATGAATGCATGAATCCATCATGTTGATAATACTTACCACTAAAAGAACTCAAAATGTATAGGTGTTGGTATATAAGAAACCAAATTAACAAAATCACCTCAGAAATAAAGGAACGTATTCGTAGAAAGGACTGATTTTCAAAGTATTAATTTTGGGAGCTTATCCTAATTCGTTTAAGATTTAGAAGCCTAGATTTTACCTCTACTTTTATAAAATTTAAAGCCTGGTTAAGCAAAATATGTCCTTTATTAAAACAATACTAACTCTTAGAGTTCTGGCCTTAGGATAAGGAAAGAACCATCACAGAAAAGTTATGCTAATTTTAATGTTTTAATTTTAAAATGCTAAATGAACTACATGTTTTGGTAACATGATCTGAAATGAACAGATAAAGTAAAAACTCAAAAAAATAACTGATGGAAACATTAACTCTTAATTCAAATTCCTTCCTCCAAAGAAAGTCATATCATGTTATCCGTGTATTCTCTTGTCCTCTAGTTTAGGAAAATGTCAGGGGTTTAAATTCTGTAATGTATTTTCACTATCTTTATGACCTTCCCTATTTATGGAATTCGAGAAGAAGTACAAGATAACCACTGGGTTACAGTTATATTTAAATTGTCAGGAGAATAGATTAGGCTCATAGTATTTTCTGTTCTCATTACAGGCATTGTCATAAGAATGTAGAATCTGAATTTTAATGCCTCATATATTTTAGCAAGCACAATTGTAAAATGTACTTTTGTGACCTTCTCAATGTTTATTTTCTGATTTATTGACACCTTTTCTAGTTTTTCTGCCTAGAGCTTTCATAATGTGTAAGGGGAACACCAGAATGCTCAGCCTATGCATGTATAGAACTATTCAAAGGTTTATATACTATAAACAGTTTATAAAAGAGGGCATCTCCTAACTGGGCTACCCCATCACTTAACATGAGGATGGCTGTTATTTGAGGTTTACCTCAGTAGAGGTCTTAAATAAGGATCCTTGATCTAAAATGTGTCACATAACACAGCAATAGCACAGATTCTCAAAATAAAAAAGAGAATCTCAAAATATTCTTAGTGAATTTAATGCATTTATTTATTGAAAAGAATATAAAATATTGTTATATCATTAAATTTATGTGTAATTACTTGTGGGATACATTTAAGTAGAGATGCGGATATCTACGTTCAAAAGTTTAAACAAAAATGTTGTGAAAAACATTACTTTTTATTCTACAGTGATAGCATATTTAACAACAAATAATGAATAAAATAAATATGGCATCTGAAATAGCCGCTTATATGCATTATGCATATCAATTAAAAGATGTAAGAGAGCCTGATGCAGCCTTTTGACTATTATTTTTTCTTTTTAAACTGTTTTAGTATTTGTCTAAAACTAATTTTAAACAATGAGAATACATTCATGGATTTTCATTTTACTCACTAGTGCATATAGTTTCCTAATTTTTGAAATCTATAGTTGACTTCAAGAAACAGGAAACTCATTGGAGAGGTATGACTAAGTCTGTGTTAAACTTTAGTTAAAATATACAAGAAAAACTTATTGATGAATATGTTTGGAAGTTGTGTTACTATCAAACCAAATGATACTACAGCCTAGGGCATTAAAACAGATAAATATATTAAGCATGGATCTACTTGGTAAAAATAAAACCTTGGCTAAAGAAAAACTATTAAAATTAATAAACAAGAACTCTCTTCTTCATGACTGTCCTGGTTTTGGTTAAAACAGGATCAGTTCTTTTTTAATGAATTTTCCTTTCAGTTAAGTTTCTTCTAAGCTCCATAGGTGAGGGGTCATAAAAGAGTCACACTTGCAGGGAGGGGTGGACAGAACTGGTGACCCAGTTAACCAACAAGATACTCCATGCCATACATGTCATACTCAATTTAAGGCTCTTCATTCATGGTGGGCTTCTGAAGATGACTTTGCCTACCATCCTGCCTTTGATCTGATTTCCTGATTCCAGTCTGTGCCTTCCTGAATCCAGTTCCTGTTTACTTCTGAGTCCAGTCCAGGACTTCCTGGTGTCTGTCCTGTAGCCACTGATGTGACATCAGCCCTGGCATACAACTGTGTGATCATTCAGGACATTTAATATTGATTTTGAATATTTTGCAATATTTCTCTTAGTTTTATTAGTAAAGCTGTTTTAATTTTCCAGTTCTTAAGTCTCTCTTCCTTCTTCTCCTTTCCCCTTTCCTTGGTGGGGAGGGCATGGGGTTAATAGAGAACATCTGTCACACTTTGTTGTCACCCTACATTAAACAGTGACA
Source organism: Pampusana beccarii (assembly GCA_013399365.1). Taxonomy (NCBI): domain Eukaryota; kingdom Metazoa; phylum Chordata; class Aves; order Columbiformes; family Columbidae; genus Pampusana; species Pampusana beccarii. Next base: position 57,760 of record VWYH01006477.1, read on the forward strand.
ATGACTGAAAATTATAAAAATGAAGATTTAGTAATATTAAAATAAAAAGAAAATGAAGTTACATAAGATGATAATATGTCATGGGAGTTTTGGAACTGAAAACAATGAAACCTTACATTCTGTTTTTCTAGAACAATTTAATAACTTTTCTTGATTAAAGCTTTCCATGAAATTGAGACATAAAAAGACAAAAACCTCAAAAACACAGATCAAGATGGTGAAGTGGTCTAGAAAGAGGCAATAGAATATTCTGAAAAGTAATGTTATTAATATTTAATCAAGAATTGGTAATTGAACATGTGGGTGCGGATACTGTGTTTAACATTGCAATAAAGATGAAACTTGGGAGTTTCTCGTTCTGCAGAAGATCACCAAAATCTCTTTAGAACGTGGTCCACCTTTTCAGTATGAGATGTTTCAGATTTACTATGAAACTGTGATTCAGTTCTGACCAACATAAGAATCCTTTCAACGTGTTTAAAAGGAGGGGCTATCATTACTGCATTGTATAACAATGGTCAGTAGTACTTCCCCCCCATGCTATTTTTCCCTATTTTTTTAGTATATTCAATCAGAAACTAATATTCAAAATATGAATAACAGGGATAAAGGTTTTATATACATCAATAACATAATATCTGAAAACAGATATTTTGTATACAAAAGTTTCAACAGTGTCTCAGTTTCACACTTAGGCATGCTGTACTTAAACACGTTTCCTAGATCTTAAGACAACAGTAAGAGTTAAGATTTTGAGAGTCAATCTTGAAATCTGCATAATAATTTGCTGTAGTCTCCTACTAGAATATACTCTCTGCAAACCACTAAAATAATATAAAAGGAAGTAATTGCCTCAGGATTTTTAAGTAGTGTTCTGAAGCATTTTAATTTTTAAACTACAGTACCTAACTTTTAATTTTTTGGACTGTAAAAGAAGCCAGTTTTGAAATTCTATCATTTCCTTTCACTTAGGTGGTTTGTATAGATTACAACTTAGAAATCAATGCTGTATCTAAATTTTAGAGACACCCTTATTTTAGCTGAAGTGTTTTATGCTATAGAAACCTTCTGGAGCCTGAACTTCGTTGTTTGACAGACTCAACCCCTTACTTAAGAAGGGCAGATTGCATTCAGATCACATATTAATATATTTCCAGCTTCAGCATCTTTCTAGTTTTAGTAGAGTGTTTATATGGAATATTAAATACAGATCTGAAAAAAAAAAAAACATAAACTCTATGTTTGAAGTTTTAATACATGAAAATTTTCCCATGTCTCACATTTTCCTTTTCAGGAATATATCATATTGTTTTCCTAAGAATGTTTCTCAGAAAACTTTAGACATTTAATTAAATACTTTAACATACACTTCATGTGCAATTGTCTGGACAAGCATCTTGACTATCACATTTTAATCATTGCATCATTTACCTGTGGTGCAGTGAATGTTATGCACATGTAAAAACCAATGGATTTTTGCCATTTTTTTGATTGTTTAAGTTAAGCCTTGTTAGAAAGGACTTTTATTCGTTATAACACTAATATAAGTGAAACTTCTGAAAAACAGAAATATATTTATCATAGCATGAGGTTTGTGTCCATTCCTCCTATTTGATGCTTAGCAATTTCACAGACAGGAGTGCCAGATCATAGAATCATGGAATAATAGAATACTTTAGACTGGAAAAGATCTTTAGGAACACCAAGTCCAACCATTAAACCAGCATTGACAAGTCAAAAACTAAACCGTGTCCCTAAGAACCTCATCTACATATCTTTTGAACACTTCCAGCAAAGGTGACTGCACCACTTTCCTGGACAGACTGTTCCAATGTTTGACAACCCTTTCTGTGAATAAATTTTTCCTAATATCCAATCTAAACCTCCCCTGGTGCAGCTTGACGCCACTTCCTCTTGTCCTATCACTTGCTACTTGGGAGAAGAGACCAACACTCTCCATGCTACAACCTCCTTTCTGGTAGTTGTAGACAGAGATAAGGTCTCCCCTCAGCCTCCTTTTCTCAAGACTAAACAGCCTCATTTTCCTCAGGTGCTGCTCATCAGACTTGTGCTCCAGGCCCCTCACCAGCTTCGTCACCCTCCTCTGCACTTTCCCCAGCACCTCAATATATTTCTTGTAGTGTCAGGCCCCAAACTGAATACAGGATTCAAGGTGCAGCCTCACCAGTGCCAAGTGCAGGGGTTCTATCATTGCCCTAGTCCTGCTGGCCGTGCTTTTTCTGATAGAAACCAGGAAGCTGTTGGTCGTCTTGGCCACCTGGGCACACTGCTGGCTGTGAAACAACACTTCCATATCCTTTTCTGCTGGGCAGCTTTCCAGTCAGTCGTCCCTAAGCCTGTAGCATTGCACGGGGTTGTTGTGAAAGTCCCAAATTAACTTTTTGTAGAAAAAAGCCCTACTTAAAATATTTTAAATTTTTAAGCCCTATTCAGACTCTATAAGAAATCTTTTGGGGATGTCTGGCTCGCATTTCAGTCAGCCGCTTCTAATCATTTCTCGTTCTTGGAGACCTGACTGAAAACCTGCTGAAATCAACTGATATTGTCATTTGCCTTCATCAGCTTTTGGATAAAGCTCTGGCTGCCTTTGAATAAAAACTATAAATCACCTTTTTATATGTGAAAAAATAAGAGATCTTTTGTTTTCAAAATGAACTCTCTAGCCTTCATTTGATTAATTAGCAAGCACTTCGTGCTCCTTGGAAAACACAAGATCAATGGATTCAATTCTTTAATAATTAAAACAGAATTGGGCAAGTAAATATTATTTTAAGTTCTTAAAATGGTTTACCATTAACTCTCATACAAAGCATTAGGTTTATTTAAAGGGACTCTTATGGTATCGTTTATTTGTAATTATTTAAATAATAAATTTTATTTCACAATGACATTCAAAATCCATTTTTATCGTATCTATATGTTGTTAGAACATAAAGAAATGAGTCAGGATGTGAGATAGTATTGTATTTATTATGATGAAAGAGCAGTATTCTATATGTGATTTTTGTATAAAAGTTTGTGGGTTTTTTTTCAGTTAAAAATATCCTTAAATCATTAGAGGGAAATTAAGTCCATTATTTCAGAAGAACTGAACAGACTGGTTGTTTCCAGCTGGGATGAAAAATAGTTCCACTCTCTTTATGCACGTTTGCTTTCCTGCTCCTCACCCAGAAAAAAACTCTGAAAAGAAGTTTAATTAGACAGGAAAGGCTGTGCTGGCCCGCGCAGGCACTGTTGTGCACAGGGATTGACCATCCCTGCTCACACCCCACCAGTCCCTTCTGTCCCCCATTTCCTCGGGGGTCTCCAACCATGGATCCTCTCCTGCTGGTGCATCTGGGCATATCCATCCCAGCCCCAGGGCTCCTGTGGCACCAAGGGAGATGATCCGTTGCCATAGGGTTGCTGGGGCTTCCCCTGCCCTTGTCAGGCTTCACGGAGATCAGCCTCTTGTTATCACAGCTTAACAGACATCTTTTTTGTCCCTGTTATAGACAAATTAACAGAGAATAATTTTATCAGGTCATGACTTATTGGAACAATTTATGTAACTAACTATGAGAAAAGCCTTGTTGAATAAAGGGACCTGAATTATTTAGCAAGAAAATGAGCCACGGAAGAAAATCTTAACTGCACAGCTAGCTATAAGAGGCTTGATTTGTTACTTGTAGGCACAGCAAATAGGTAGAAAAGTGGACTAATGTGATTTATTATACAACTAGTGACAAGCTAGGAAGTGTCTTTCCTGACTCCTGAGCACAAACATTCTCATTCCTCCTTTTTTTTTTTTTTTTAAGTTTTCTTAGCTTTCTTATGTCTCCTATTTGCCTTTCTGCTTTCTTCTACTTCTTCATTTTCCTTTTCTTCTTCTGTGTCTGATTCTCAGCTATTTTGAAAGGAAATGAGACACTGGAACAGGCTGCCCAGAGAAGTTGTGGATGCCACATTCCTGGAAGTGTTCAAGGCCAGATTGGACGGGTCTTCGAGCAACCTTATCTAGTGGAAGGTGTCCCTGCCTGTGCCATAGAGGTTTGGAACTAAATGATCTTTAATGTCTCTTCCAACCCAAACCGTTCTATGATTCTATGAAATGATGAATACGATTCTGTGCTTAGTAAAAAATGTCCAATATCTCCTCTCATCTAAATGGAGAAAATGTATTTTTTAATTTTAGACTGCTTTTTAAGATTAAGTCACTTTTGTTCACAAAATCTGTTCTGTATGCTTCTTCTATTAAATGGAAATTTTAATCTGGAGTTTAGTAGTGCTGCAGGCACATGACTAATGAGTCAACTAGGCCCTGATTTGGGTTTAAGGCTAGCTAAATAAAGATAAGAAAACTACTGGAAGTGACAAACATGGTGTAAGAAGTTGACAAAAAGTACAAAGACCACCATTAGGAATGGATTGCAGAAGCAGGTAGAGGGGAAGATTTAAATGAGAAATGGTCAAAATTTGCAGGTAACTGGAGAGGAGATGCAGCGATCAGAGACTTGCAAGGCCAGCATGTCCTGGTAACCTTTTCAGTAATAAAATGTAAGGCTGCTATTCCCTAGCTAACACTATCAGAAATACCAGATCTTGGTACAAGTGTAGCAAAACTAGGACAAGTGAGGATGGGGTGGGATGTTTATCTGGGAGAAGTCAGGTGCAAGGAAAGGAAGGTACTAGGATGGTGAAAATAGGGTTGAGAAATGGAAAAAAGGTAAAATGAGGTATGTGAATCATGTGTTTGGTTTTATCTGTGGGAACCTGTTAAGCCACCCTGCACTTGGTCAGCGCACCCTAAATCAGGACAGCAAAACTTGTCCTAACTGTAATACTTTTGTGGTCTGGAGGATGGTAGGGGAGGGACGCACTTGCTTTCAGAGGCCTATTCAGAGGCCCAGTCCTGACCAGACATCAGTCTGCAAATACCCACCACTTCTAATACAGCTCACATTTCTGTAAGGTATGGATTCTTGAGTACAGAATGACTTTTCTTTTAGATTAGGTCCTCTTGTTTTTTTCTTCTAATATTAGGTTTGTCTACTGCATTAGTACTTGAAGTAGTGTGCATCAAACAGTAACCAGTATTTCTTTTAGTAACAATCTCTAATTTATCAAAGATAAGTTATGTTATCCAATGCTGGGAATAGTTGGACAAGAAAACATTGGAAATTATAGGAGCCAAATCTCTCATGTAAGCAAGGAAACAAAGCAATATCAGCACCTCACAACAAACCCTCAGAACATTCTCATATTTTTTCCAGCTTCACTGATTAAATTTTCCTGTGTGATGACAATATTATCAAGCACTTAATAATACTTAAAATTAGAACACATTATAGAGACACTTCTTTTTAATAGTATTAAACTATTAAATTACTGAAATATAATTAAATTACTGAAACTGAAATTGAATTTTTAAAAAAAGGAAAAAAAATATAGGCTTTTTCTAAAAGGGGCATTTCTACAGTCTATCCTGTAACAAGCCTTTAACCTTGACAAAGATCCGTTGAGATTAACCTCTAGAGAAACTGGTATCATACACAGCATCTTTAGCCTCAGGTTAATGGGATAAATAATTGAGGGAAGTGCACTGGGTAACAAGGTGAATTCTAACATTTTAATATAATAATCAGATCTAACTAATTGCTGAGTCTTTCTATAGGCTTTGTCCTGGGACCTGCTATTTTTAGCACAAAATGTAGTCAGGAATGCAAATTACTGGAATAAGATGACAGGATAGTGCAGAAATAGAACACAACATATATCTCATGTAGTTACAAAAAAATGCGTACCTAAAATCTGCAGCTACTCTTTTCACACCTGTACCTACCAGAGTGCATTGCATAAACAGTGTCTGTCCCAGTCTACTGGCTAACACCACTTAATTAACCCACCTGTATCATTCAGACTCTTCCTCTGCTTACTACCTACTAACATGAAGTTTAAGAAAAAAGCAGCTTATCAGAGTTGTTTTTGTGATCACTGGTAAAACAGAAGTTTCATGATTTTATATTTGCTCATGATGACATGGCATGTGCACATAATTTGAAGTGTATGAAAATAAGAAATTTCATTCTGTGAAGAGCTTCTAAAAAAATTTAAAAATCTAAACCCAAAGTTTGCTACATCAGTATTTCAGAACAAGTTTCTATATAGAAACTACATTGCTCCAACTCTTCTTACTATTGATCCTCCAGGGTGGTCTCAGTTGAACAGGTTGCTGAAGCTTTGACAGCACACAACGATGTACCATAATTTCTGCATGTTGAACAGAGGAGACCTATAGCATAGAGTTACCAAAAAAGAACAATAAAAATACAGATATTTCTAAAGGTCTGAACAGCAGAAGCACTTTACTGAGAACTGCAGATAGACTCAAAGGCTTGCAATGACTGTGTTTTAACTAAGAATTTACTTTTTATAGGATATTTTAATAGTTGTAGAACTATCAGAAAGTAAAATACTGTTTTTTTGCTGTCTGTATCATTAGGGAATCAGAATAGGTCATGGTCTGGTTTGTAGAGAAATTAAGGCATCTCATCAGTTGCTCTGCTGAAGCTGTACAAGTATCACTCATCCAGAAAAAGAATGGATATAAGCATGTTTTTATTTTTTGGTTAATAAATCCACCTACAAATGAGGACTTCTGAATTACAATCCCTGCTTCCTAGGCTGGTTTGTTGTGTTTTCTTTTTTCTTTCTTTTTTTTTTTTTTGTCTTGTTTTATTTTTCATTTATTTGTATTAAAGTACACATTATAGCTAGCTCAGAACATTAACTACTATATTGTTTTATTTACACTCCTTCTTCATTGCCTCCTTCTGGCTCTTCCAGTCTTTAAATTCTTTCCCACAGAAATTACTTATAGCCAGCTTATATCCTCATATTCTACTAAGGCAGGGCAGACTCTGAACATGGGTAGCAATTTCTGCCCTTGGTTAACACATTTAGGCCTCCTGAAAGAGAAAAGAAGATCAGAAGTACAACTCATAAGAGGAAGAGTATATCAGACCTGATGGAAGTCTCCAAAGTTGCATTAACTGCATAGTTTCTCAGGGGCAAAAAGAGAAGTTTTCTCACAAGATGATTGATTAACTGGAAATGTAAGAGACCATTCTATCAAACATGGTAAGTGTGCCTCAAAGGTATAAGAGATACTGCAGAAATATTTAACTTACTTTGCTTCTTTATCATCTCAAACATTTGGAAGAGTGTGATGCCTGAAATTGCAGCACAGAATCCCAGCCTTCTGCTCAGGCTCCGCTCTGCACTCAGCATGTGAAACTAATGTATGTGCAGGGATTTCAGCACCTCTAGCAAAGGCTTTGAGGGCTTGAAAATTCCTGATTGTTCCTGAAGTTTTCACATCTCTCTCTCCATGCTCCTTTATTGATGAATTGATATCATTTTCCAATACTTGACATTCCTAAATTCATATTAATTTATGTATGGCATCTGAAGACAAATTTTATCACAAAATCTAGCTTTTCTGTATGCATAGTCATTTTTTTTTCAATTTGGCATTCTAGTTATCACCTCCCTGAATATATATACATGACTGCAAGTTTCTCACTATCAGAAACACAGTTCTGTGCTGTGGGACCCTTTCCTCTGATATCCTCTTCATCTGTCTTTCATCGGTGAAGAGAACAATTAGTTGTTATTTTCTTCATAACTTTCCCATTATTCCCTTTCTTTAAGCACTCAAATGCAATTTATTTTGTCTTTCCTGTTAAGCCCTATTTTCTAAACCTCCTATCATTTTTTTCTTTCTGCTTAACTTTCCCTAGTGTACTTATATATATGCATGTGCATACTTATGATTTTTCTTGTCTTTTATATTCTGAATTAAACTTTATCTTGTATTTAATGACAAGTAAAATAGAATATTTTCCCCTGTAAATTTCATATAATTCACCTACTTTTTACATTCTAGGCAAATATTGCTTTTGTAAGAATATCTTGTTAACTCCTAACAATATGGGATTCTAGATTTTATTTTTCTATATTTCTGCTGCTTGTAGGTTTTCTGCAGCTGTTCTCCACTTAGCATTGCACTATAGTAACTTTTATTTTTTATGACTAAATATCATCATAGGGATTTTAAGAGTTGTATTTGTTTTACAAAAAATTCTGATTTCAAATAAATACAATTTTGGGGTTATAAAGTTAAATATTTTTAATTGCATAACAATTTCAGATTTCCTGAATTTTATCTTTTTGTTATGAGCTTTAGCAAAATGTATTTTTACTTCAGTTCTTACATGTGGAGAATATTTAAGTAGTGTTTGTTTGAAATGAAATTTATGTATGGGTGATTATATTTCTTCTTGATAACTTTGCCCTTTAAAATTTCTGAGGAAAAAATTGATGTCAAAAACCCATCAAATATAATAATGAAAGAAAAGTTTGTGAGAGTTTCTGTTTGCCTAAAGCTTTACAAAATAGAATGATATAATTAATTTCCATTATTTTTGAAAGAAATAATGGATAAAGCACATCACACAGAGTAGTAGAAGTAAATTTATGTTAGAATTGCACTGAAATCTGTTGTTTGCTACACTGTGAGGAGGTAAAAATAGTTTTATATGTGCATTTAGTTGGATTTGTAGACTAGCCAAAACAACTCTTTCAGTATCTGTGATTGTTTAAAGTAATATTATTAAAATGTGTTGAAACTGTGTATTGAAGACTATGTATAAGGTTCAGATACCTGATTTAAGGTATTGTTCTAATTCAGAATTTAAATAGAAAGATAATTGAATCTCATCCTACCCTGTTGACTCCTATTAGGTTATTCACATTAGACATAAACAGTACTTAAAAATCCAATTCAATAATTAGATTTAGAATTCACAAGGATTTATTTCATCTAACTTCAGTAATTCTGTACAATATTCAAAATTATAACTGAATTATCTATCATTCTGCTATAGATAATGCAAAGATCTACAGATTCTCTGAAGGCAGTTAATACAAACTCTTTGATGTAGGTAGGCAGCTGTTGAGCTGCCTGCGGATAGGCACCTAGTTCACTGAGATGCCCGTATCTGGACTGACCTCCAGATACTATTCAAGAAGGTACAATTGTGACAGCCGGACACTCACTGACATCTCACACTCAGCAGCATCTTAGGTGTCTCTCGGTGTCTGCATATAGGCACCTGAGTCAAACTCGTATTTTTGGACAGGATCATCACCTCCACAATTACTAGAGGTGAATAAGTTCAGGTTCATTTTAAATGGCAAAATTTTGGGGCAATTAATTTATCATTAAAAACTATTGACATGCTAAATAAGCATTCAGTAGCAGTATGATGGAATAATCTTCAGTATAAAACTTTTATTACCTCCAAGAATAATATGTCAGTGTTTTCATCAGAATTTAACTTTGTGTCCCTGATTGAAAACGAAGGGGTCAGGCAGATCAAATCTAAACCTTATACTTGTCCATAAGAAGGTAGGTTTTAATGTACATAAATGATTTGCTGAGTAGATATCTATACAAAAAATAGAACTAGTGATTTTGCTATCAAAGTCCTAACAAAGAGAAAATAAAATCATATTTTTAACACTCTTTCATGTTATGACCTAAATACGTTGTGTGTGTGTGTGTGTATGTAGTGAAACTTCCTGGTTTTTATTTCTAATGCCTATTCAGATGTCTATGTTTTTGTTAGGGTCAGGTGAATTAACATTTCCAATTTTATCTTATAATTTAATTCCCATCTGAAAATTCTGAGTGAAAGATCATGGGTTTTACTTAATTTCCTGCTGAGTTCTTTCGGTATACTACAGACAGAGAAACATTAATCAGGCCAGATATACTCTTAAAGACACCCTTGTGCATTAAATTCAAGCCTCACAATACTCAGAAAACTTGCAACCCAATGTCTTAGCTGTTCTTTCTTCTTCTCCCTTGTCACAAGCTGAAACAAAAGCCATAATGCAAAAGGTTAAAAAAGAAATCAAATAGCAAGTGAAGTCATAAATGTGACAGAACCAGACAAGAGAACCTTTTACTACTTTTCTAAAAAGCCTTTGGGGAAAATTGCTGAAAGCCTTCAGGAGATAACAGTAAAAATAAGGCTGGGGTACCCCATAAAGGAAGCTAACAGGAGCTTTTTTATTTCCTTTTTTTTAAATTTACTTTTTCTTTTCCTTGACAGGGAAAGTCAGTTCACTTTTCCCCTCATGACAAATAAAAGGAAAAAAAAATTGTAATATTTTATATTAATAGTTAAAGAGAAAAAGTCTTTAACCAGGAGTTTAGAATTTCCTACAGATTGATTTAATGGGAGGACAATACAACTGAACATCTGGACCTCTCTGAATTTGAAGAACATAGGCTAAGATTCAGCCAGTGGTGGACTGAAGTATTAATATTAAACAACACTGGAATTCTTTCAGTGTCACTGTACTTATGGAATTTTTGTTTGAAGAAATAAAAAAATGCATCACTGAAATAATTTTGGGAGACAAGCAATTTGGATGGTAATCTACTCAACTGTTGTTATCTTGCGGCTTCACCTCCTGAAACAAGAAATTTAATTATATTTTAGTCTTGGCTTTCATAAGTACTCAAGTACTACAAATGAACTGTTCATAGATGGAGGAAGAGTAAACTACAGAAGAAGGTGGGTATGCTGTAGTACACACAGTCACATTACATGTCTATTCATCGCCATAACATACCTCTGTTTGCTTGTTCAGTTCACAATGTTTCCGTATCACTCTCTATTTATAACTCAAAGCCTGAATTAGAAGTACATGAGGTGAAAACAGGCATGCCATGAAGAACAGAAATTAGTGAGGAGAGTTTTAATACAGAAAAGACAAGTAAAATCAATGTTTTAATTTTTAATTGACTGCTGTGTAAAAGGGTGGCAACTAATTCTTTACCTGTAGTGGTGTACTCAAGGTACTCAAATAGTACCTACTGGTCTTCTCTCTTTCAAAACAAGCAAAGGATATTATCTGAAACCACTCTGTGAAAAAAAAAAAATAGCTTTTGTCCTTATTGAGTTCACCAGGTGTTTATGAAAATGTTTTTCACACCAGAGTACATTCAACTGAACTTGTTTATAGATCTTCTTCAGCTTTCTAAATTCCTGGGGAAATAAAAAGTAAGAAGTGAGGTGTCAAACTTGTTCTTTTCATAGCTGGATGTATAAGGTCAACAGAACTTTTGCATAGTAGAGAAATTAGTAAATACAGGAGAATTTAAAAGAAAGCTTTAAGGAAATCCATTCGTGGTTGATAAACATGGTTTCCACTCCTCTGCCTCTCTAAAACCACACACACAAACAACAACAACATAAAGCAACACTGTGCTTCAAGGTATTACTACATGGGGATCTCCCACTTCTTGGCTATTTGTCCTATAAAGTACAATTAATATCCTGCTCTTTTGTCAAGGCTGTGCAATATATTATAATCTAGAGTATTTTGGAAGGGTTGTGGAGGGTGCATTGAAGTTCAATAAAATTCTTAGCTGCCCCCATTGTTCACCAAAAGTATAAATTCCTGTTAGAACCCAAGAGGTGAACTCAGAAACCTGCTGCTGGCCTAGAAATACTAAGCAGCAGCATGATAACTGTGCCATTCAAAGGCATTTAAAAAAATGCATTTCCAAATTGTAAGATGGATATTGTCTTCATTGTCTGCAACCTGCAACCAATTCATTCAGTACTAAGTTAACCTGAATTCTATGCTGTGTTTTTCTGTCAGATTTCACAGGTATTGATCCTATGCATGGACTAGTGCTGGATTTTCCCTCTTGTTGATCTGGTGGTAAGCTTTGATTTAATGACAGCTGGTCACAGTCTCAGTTTTAGCACGTTCTCAGCAATTTATGGGAAAAGAGATGTACTATATGATCTCTACACAGCACTGGAGCAGTTACATTTTTTTTTTTCATCTTCTCACTTTCTTTTAACACTTTACTTTTTTGGTTTTGTTTTTGATAGTTGTGACTAGTTTGCTATGAGCAGTTAGCAGCATGAACAGCTGTATGAACAGCACTCATGTTTTTGCTTTCATTGGGAACCTAGGAGAAAAACAGAAGGCTGAAAATGAGCAAGTTGTTTGATGCTTTTTTGTTCTTTGGTTTTGTTGTTGTTGGTTGGTTGGTTTTTGCTGTTGTTTTTTGTTTTGTTTTTCCCTCAACATACAAGACATACAAGACCTCCTGTCTTTTTGAATATTGGATCCAACAATATTTGATTTGAGGAATAGACTTCTAGTAAGATAGGTTTCTTTATTAACATCCTCCAATCTACTAGTTTCATTACCTACAAAAATATAATTTAACTGAGCAATATACAGTATACCTGAAATCATCAATGTTACCTGAAATGATTAAGACTTTCAGATCTTTCTTTTGTATTAACACAGGAGGCCAAAATAGTTTCAGAATTAAGACAGAACTAGAGTGAGGTCAAAGCAGAAAGTCTGCTGAAGCAGACACTGTCTTTCAGATAAGGTCAATTATATCTCTGGACTCTAGAGGCTTTCCTAGAAACAACAAAAAAGCTAATTTCATCTTCCCTTTTACTTGGCAGAATGACATATGGTGATTGAGATCGAGTTACCATTTAAATTCCTGCATGGACACGTTTCTTCTATGGTATCCTAAAGACATTAGCCGTACTCAGTAGTTTACTCAAGTGTTTAGCAGCCATTCCTATCTTATCAGGCACAGTCAACTGAAGAGTGATCAAAAGACTGTACAAGATTTCCGCTTCCTTATTCTGATTTTCTTCTATGACAAAATGATGTGTTTCATGGATGAAGGAAAGGCTGTGGATATCATCTATCTAAAGTTTAGTAAAAACTTTGACACTGTTTCCTGTGGTATTGTCTTGGAAAAACTGGCAGCTCGTGGCCTGGTTGGGCACACTCTGTGCTGGGTAAAGAACTGGCTGGAGGACAGGGCCCAAAGAGTTGTAGGGAACGGAGTCAAATCCATTTTGCAGCAAGTCACAAGTGGTGTTTCCCAGGGCTCTGTATTGGGGCCAGTTCTCTTTAACATATTTATCAATGATCTGGACAAGAGGACAGTGTGCACCCTTGGTAAGTTTGCAGATAACACTGATTTGGGTGGGAGTGTCAATCTGCTGGAGGACAGGAAGGTTGTACAGAGGAATCTGGACCAGCTGGATCGATGGGCTGAGGCCAATGGTATGAGGTTCAACAAGGTCAAGTGCCAGGTCCTGCACTTATAGAATCATAAAATGCCCTGAGTTGGAAGGGACCCATAAGAATCATCGAGTCCAGCTCCTGTCCCTGCATATGACAACCCCACAGTTCACATCATGTGTCTGACAGCGTTGTCCAGTCTCTTCTTGAACACTACCAGGCCTGGGGCCATGACTGCCTTCCTGGGGAACCTGTTCCAGTGCTTCACCACCCTCTGGGTGAAGAACCTTTTCCTAATGTCTAGCCTAAAACTCCCCTGGCACATCTTCCTATCACAACAACCCCATGCAATGCTACAGTCTTCGGGGAGAGTGGTTGGAAAGCTGCTTGATGGAAAAGGACCTGGGTGCATTGGTTGACAATCAGCTGAACATGAGCCATCAGTGTGCCCAGGTGGCCAAGAAGGTAAACTCATTAGGATGTCTATTTTAATGCACGAGCAGTGGAAGTACAAGTAGTGTTGCTGATTTAGCTTTAGGTTTTTTTGTACTTAATTCTCTCCAAAACAGCTGAGCAATGGAACATCAGTGAACACTCAGAAGAAAATAAAGTTCTGAATTGCTAATAAGAATTATGTTAAAAGAATGTGAAACTCATAAATGTGAACTATGAAATTTTAATTTGATTTTCCACTTGACTAGGGAGGCAACTGGTTTGGTAATCACAGCTGTAGACCATGATAAATAACTCATTAGAAGAATGACTTCAGAAAGAAACACAATTGTTATAAATTAAATATAGTGTAAAGAACTACTTCTAAGAAGAAAAGGTAATTTCACTTTGAAATTACAATTGGAGTTTCTTCTACAGAACTCAATACTGAATCCAAAAGAATCCAAATAAAAGGTCAACCTACATAATCAAGATCAGCTGATTAATTTAATAACATAGTAAAAATCACATAACATAATAAAATACTAACCTAAAATGGAACAACAGTCCTCAGAGGACAGGGAAAAGAATTAAAATCTTCTTAAAACTGACTTCTAATTAAATTTGCTATTGCATATATATGTAAGCTTTTTTGTCCTTTTTTTTTTTTTTGATCATTCATGCTCAGGAGCAGTGCCATTAGGTGCTGTAAATGCTCCTGTATTACATGAAGTTATAACCATTCAACATGCTTGAATTGTGTCCTGTCTGCTTTCGGTTATAGTAATCTATGATAATAATCACATGCCATTACTTCAGTAATATCTTTGCCACATTCCATGACAGTCAAAAATATTTCACTGATTCTCTGCTTTTGTGTCTTTCTCATGTTTGCCTAATAGTTATTAAAACAGACTTATTCTATTTGTCACCACACTACTACCCAGACGTTTTACACATTCATTAGTATTGTAATAATAAATCAGTTGCTAAATGGACTTTGTGAAATTAGAAAATGGAAAAAAAGCAAAGTGGTGGAGTCAAATTTCAGAGCCAAATGGTGGCTGAATTTCAGAGGCTTTTCTTTCAAAACTTGAGTAATTTTGCTGTTTTGTTTTTGCATTTAATGTTCTATTTTACAAATTTCTTTGGTTTTTTGATTATTATTATTATTTTCCCTAAGGATAGTTCAATACCACATGTACCAGGAGTATGAATTTGAAGACCCCGTATGTTCTTTCCATCCTTGTTTTCCATTATTTAAAAAACTGTTTTGGCATTTATTTTGCAGTCAGGCATTATGTAAGTATCTCCTGGTCTTCTTCTCTGGTATCTTATTTTGAATCTGTTCTTATCACTGTGCTAGATGATCCAAGGACAACAAATTGATGCCAGTGAAACTAATGTTTCTCTTAAAACAAACGAACAAACAAACACCCCACAAAACCAACAACAGCAACAACAGCAACAAAACCCACTTAAATACTACACATACACAGAGAAAAGCGTTTCAACAGAAAATTCCAATAAGATATTCCATTTTAACCCACTGAAACATAAAACTCCCTGAAAATACCCTGCATATTCTATTTGGAATGGCTGTATTTGTTGCAGTAGCAATAATATTCAAATATAGTTGTTCTATGTAGCCACAATAAGATCTCAGCTGTCAGGTCCTTCATATGGTCAGTTAAGCTAAACAGAGAGCATAAGGTAGGTCTCAGGGTGTATGCTAGTACCCAATGCAAAGGTACCCACATGTCTTTGAAGAGACATAGAGTACACCTAACAAGTCTCTAGTGATAGAGCCAATAACAAAACGTGGACAAATGTCAATCCCTGGTCATAAAACTGTTGCACTGATTGCTTCATGTCCACACTGCTTAGTAAAAGTTGTATTTACAGCAAGCTTATCTTTTAGAGAGCTAAGCAGTGTGGTCCTATGTAAACACTGTTAGAGAGACTCAGCATTCGTTTGACTTGCACAGTCACATCTAGGATTTTTAAAACACAATTTTAGTTTGTATGGGTGCAACATAATGCTACATTTAAAGTATTTTAATGGTCAAAATGTGAACACATTTTAATCAAAGAGCCAAGAATATGTTGCTACTAAAACACAATAGGCTATCAGTATTATCTATCCAAGTACAAAGATATTCTTATAGACCAACTTATGCAATTGATACTGAAAAGTCTTAGTTGTAATACCATTAAAATTGTTACAACCAAAATCTCTTGTGTCTATCCTTTTCTCTGGTGTTAAGCTCACACTTGCAGCACCTGTGTGGGTAGCAAGTTGAGTGGAAACAGTCCTCAAGCAGTGTACGAGGTGACTGACACCTTATCCCTGGTCACTGGCATCTTGTGCTCTTTGCAAGAGGCATATGAGGTTGATGGTGGGAGTTTCTTCCTCCTCAATCTTATGGTTGCTTGGGTCATCTCCATACATTTGCTAACACTCCGCTTGGATGTGCTTTCTTCACTGATTCCAAATTCTGTATTTTACTAAATTTCCTGCTCTATTGTCTTTAAAATCAGTTTTGCCTGAATCACAAGATTGCCTTCCTTCCACAAGCAGCAACTGACCTTTCTGATTCATGGTTTGCAGCCGAGGTCCTCTGCTGTCACTGTGTGTCTGTACTCTTCTTTAACACTCTTTTATTAAAGGGTTACAGATAGTTAACTATGCACTGAATAACTGCATTGTTTTTGTGATCTGTTATTTATAACAGGTAACGACAACCCTGAAGTAGCACAAAGCTTAACTAAAGTTGAAACCAATTTAGACTATTGTCACCTGAAATAGTGTCAGAGCTAAAACAACCTTGAATCAGCTCAGGCCAAGACCAGTTCAGGTAGGTCTTGAGCCAAGTCCTACATTATTAGGTTGATACAAAGCCTGTGGCTTTTTAGTAGTAGTAGCAAAACCACATTCACTGGGCTACAAGAGCAGAGAACCAACCTCCAAGTCGCAACAAAACATCTGTCCTCTTTCTGCATGAAAGAAGACCCTTGTTTGTTTGATGCTGCTCTTAATAAGCTTCTTGAAAGGGAGCTGTTTTAGAAAAAAAATTGTCTTGGATATGTATGCAATCCGAGGCAGGTGCCCTACCCACTTCTTGTCTCCCATTCATTTTGCACAAGTGAAAGGAGACACAATTTCTTTTCCTCAACTCTGCACCTTTGGTTTGAATGGGAAACCACCCACAAGATTACATGTTGGGATGGTGAATACTGAAGTCTAGCTTGAACAGACTGCCAGGAGGTTGAGCAGAACCGCAAGGTGCTTCACCCCACAGGTTCAGTCTAAAGGTACCTCAGCCATGGTTTATGTACCAGCTAGGTAAACTGCTTACAGAAAACTGTCATTTGAGTGTTGCAGAACAGTGACACACTAAATTTACATTATTTGTCTCTATATTCACAATAAAATGACTCTTTCAAATTTATTTATACAAAATATTCATACTCACAGAAATAACAATTAACAAGGTATCAGTAATGACTTTGGGCTAACAAAACTTTTTATCATATTTTTTAAAAAAGTTATGCAATAACAGCACTGTTTTTCTCAAAATTTGCTTCTCTTAATACCAGAAAAAAAGTAGAATCGGAACCTACAATACTCAGCTTAATAATTTCCTTTTTACTTCATTTTCAGAATCACCTATAAATGAAGTTTTGGTCTAAATATTAAAAACTTGCAGAGATATTTTTTTGTTCATTGACAATAGTTCAGGTTTTTACTATTTGTGAGTGTATATTATAGTTTCAGCCCAATGGAACTTCAGATTTAATAGCATTAGGCCATTTTATGTAGTACTGCCCCACATACCAGGTTCCTAAACTAAAAATCTAATTCCTTCAGACCTTCTAGTCTCTCGTATATTACTTTCCTCGATTGTTCTTAAAGAAATGACACCATGTTCTGTGTATCAGAAAATATCCACCGTGCCCAAGTTGAAACAGCAAAATACCTATGAAAATAGAAGAATAGTTATGATAGTTGTTTTAAAAAATAAACAGAACATGCATCTCCTCTTCCATTCTTGTTACTATAGCTGAAGTTAGATAGTATTACCATGTAATTGTAACACCAAGGATATATATTCTACAGCACTAGAACAAATAACATTTAAGTATTTGTGGAAGAGGTTAACAAGAATGGGTGGCAGAAGAGTCAAGCCAAAATTTTCTGGAGTAACCCCTCTCCCTTAAGAGTAAATTATTTTAACATGTACTTCAGATTGCCTACGGCTTGTTAAACTGCCAGTAGAGTTTGTTTTTGCAACTATGCAGATGACTTGACTCAAAAAAATAATTTGAGCTCAATAATAAATTGTTGCAAAATGGCAGGGAGGCTTTATGGCCTAAGTATAAGCACCTGCATTTATGATTAAGTTCATTCTCTGGAAAAGTCGTTTTTGTTTTTGTTTTTTATATTGACCAAATGAGGAACATCAGCCTCTAACTTTAGGAGCTCACAATTGCTTTTAAGGTAGATGCTAAAAGCAGCCACTAGGTGAAGAAGTCATGCACTGAATTTCGTGTCAAGATGTGCTTCACAATTGCCTTTATCACACTTGACTCATTTGCCCTTTCTCACTATGGCATTACTATCCACGCTAGAAAGGACTTGCAACAATTATGACTTAAAGCACAGAAAACCAGTTCAGTGATGGTATCTGGAAAATACTGGATTGCACTTAAAGTATTTCTTATTATATCTTTTGTACAATCTTTGTTTTACAAACAAAATATACACGCAATGCTTATTACTCAATGGGTAAGTTTATTCACCTTGGATACTATTATGCAAATGTTAAAAACATTGACCTGAAAGACTCTAGGACTACAGACAGGATGTGCATCTATGCATTTGCCTTATGTCTCCAAATACATTTGTCCATATTTAACCAATGATTGTGGTGGGTGACTGGAAAATGTAGGAAAGGAATACTAGTTTACACTTTTCCAGCAGATTTTTAATTCACCTTTTCAGAATTCAAGTCAGTAGATGGTGCTTCAGTGCTAACCTGTTTTGGTTTTTTTGTTTACTTAGGAGGATTCATGTCACACTAGGAAAAAAAAAGAAGTTAATTGTAAGAAAGCCATACTTGTGCATTACCAGTTTTTACATCTTATACTATATATTTATTTCAGTATTTTAGTAGTTTAAGAATAGCAGTAAAGGACAGATGCATTTTCAAATGAAATTAATATTTTAAACATGTACTACAATTCGGTCTAATAAATGTAGTCCAAAATCATAATTAAAGGGTTCCAAACCTGAAATTGGAAGAATACAAGTAGTTCTATCGTCAGCTTTAGCAGTGAAGAGCTCTTTCATTTGCCAGTAAGAACAGACATCTTAGTCAATATTAAATCTTGTGAATTGACCTGACTTGTTGAATGAGAAATTCCCTTAAAAGTGAGAAGCGACTTGAATAAGGTCAATGACAGTACTCATTATCTACTAGAACAAAAATATTTAATACTCTGTGCTTGATACCTTTTTTTCTGGTCATTACTTCTTAGCTTGATTTCATCATTGTGTCATTCGTGTTTTACTGTAGTACTGACGAAAATAATGTTGTCCAAATATATTATTTATTGTCAATGTAACACCAGGAAATTATCCTTCTGTGTTATGTAAATCAATGAGGAAAAGCAAGAACACATTAGAAATCGAATGTTTACTCCAAATAGAAAACCAGCACTATTACAGACCTAAGCCACTTGTTTCATAATCAAGTCACTTCATCTTTGTATCCCAGAGCAAATTAAGAATGGGCAAAACACTGGAGGCCTTGACTAAATTAACACGGAGGATTTATTTTTATTTTCATTATAATTATGGAAGTACAAAACAAAACAAAACAAAACAAAACAAAACAAAACACCCCACAAAAAACTAACAAAACAAAGGGCCTTCTGAATTTAAAAGGCTTTTCTTTTCTGTTTGGAGACCTTTGGTCTTCTAGCATTTCCGTGTCATCTGCTGGCAACACATGGCTTAGAATTAGTATTTACATATTGACTCCTAATTATTAGTTGCAAATTACTTTCTAAAATCATGACGATCTATGATTCTATAATGTTAAATTTAGCAATCCTGATTTTAGATTTGAATTAAAAACAGTGTTAGGACACAAAATGAACATTTTTTGGGGACACTTTTTTATTCATAGGTCAAAAATATTTGGAGTATATATGGTCTATATAGTTTAAAATCTTGTCTGTGCTATTTGCCAAAGACAGAAGAATATATCTGTCCATATTAAGTCCTTCTCTGCAAAACTTTTACTGAATGTTTCTATAATTTAACTGGTGGAAGAGAGGAATAACAAAAGCAAAAATAAATAACATGGCAAAATACAGATATGCAGAAGTGTTAACAAATAGATAAATCCACTTCATCCTTTTAATATGTGAACCATAAGTGATCAGGATATTAAAATCTTGGGATGCAAGAGAATTATTTTAAATAAATTCCAAGTGGAGATGGCTTTAGTTCAATGTCTAGATATGGTATTTCTTTTTTGGTATGGGACTGGTTAACTGTGCCAGATATTTACATTGTTGTGATTCTTTTTAGGAGCTTTTGTTAAAGTTATCATCAGAGTCATGCTTCCCATGATAATTTTATGGGCAATATTTTTAATAGAGCATCCAACAGAAACAAAACATTTGAATGTTTTCTACAATGAAGAACTCTAGTATAAAATGGTTCATACAGTGCATCATTTAACTGTACGATGTTAGTGCCTTTAAAATCTTATAATACAATCACAGAATACCAGGTTGGAAGGGACCACAAGTATCATCTGGTCCAACCGGTCTCGACAAAAGGACAGTCTAGACAAGCTGGACCAGCACTCTGTCCAGATGAATCTTAAAAGTTTTGAGGAATCCACCACTTACCTTGGGAGATTATTCCAATGGATGATTGTTCTTATCATGAAAAATTTCCTTCTTGTGTCCAATAGGTATTTCCACAGGAGTAACTTGTACCCATTACCTCTTTTCCATGTGACTCCTTGTTAAAAGGGAGTCTCCATCATCTTTGTAGTCACCCCTTAAATACTTGAACATGGTGATGAGGCCTCCCCTGAGCCTTCTTTTCTCAATGCTGAACAAGCCCAGTTCCCTCAACCTTTCCTTGTATGGTGGCTTCCCAATCCTTTGGTCATCATCTTCGTGGCCATTCTCTGGAACCTCTCCAGCCTGTCCACATCTTTTCGTGAGTAGTGGGGACCAAAACAGACCACAGTATTCTAGGTGTGGCCAGACGTGCACTAAGCAGAGTGGGATAATGACTTTTTTGTCACTGCTGGTGATGCTCCTGGTGATGTGAGACAAAATAATAGTTCTCCTTGCATTTGCCCTTTATATTATCTGGAGGGCTGGGAAGGGGGTGTTTGTTCGTTTTTTAAATCTAAATATGTAGTATTATTTGCAAATGGTTCAGGATAACTTGTCTCCTAAATGATGCCGATGTCACATCTCTGGTCGAGGCAGTTGAGGAAATGGTTTGCACTTAAAAGTTCTGTTTCTGTCAAATCCACATGAAAGAGTACATGCATATGTGAAACAGTAAGTTGATTTCAGAGAAGGAATAGGAAGACATTTTGAGGAGGAGATTCTTTCTATTTAGTGATTTTTATTTTTTTTTTAAATAGGGTTGGACTCAATGATCTTGAGGGTCTTTTCCAACCAGTACGATTCTATGATTCTATGACAAACACTGTAGCATTTACCAGCAAGTTGTTTTCAGAAATACAGGGTATTTCAAAAAGATGGACCCAAAACACCTTGCATTGCGGGGTCGCCATCCTGTGAATGACTGAGGCTGGGTCCTGTTTGTGCACTGAGAGAGGCATCCAGCAGTAATAATTTGAAACTCTATGCCCTGTCCTTTCAAGTAGTAAGAATTTCATTCATGGATAATTCATCGTTGCAGAGATATAAGAATTTCAAATTGGGTCCATCTTTTTGAAACATGCTGTGTAATAAAAAACTTTGACAATCACATCATCCATACCTTCCTGTGAAGTTGGCAGAAGTTTTGAAGGAAGAAATCCATATGAACAGGAAAATTGAGGAGAAAATAGAATTATTTATTTGGGCCTTATATAACTGGAATAGCTATGTATTTAACAAAATTTTCACATCAAGTGCAGTCACAGCACCTCACTGGGCTGTGAAGGCCTTAACTAGGAAAAACATTGTGCCTGTAAGTGGCACTGAAGCCACCTGGAATGGGACTGTCCATGTTCATGCTACTGAATGAACTTGTCTCTTTGCCCTCTAAACAAGCCTGGCACCTCCGATCATTTATTTATCAGGAGTTTGTGAGCTAAATCCTGAAACCTGCTCACAAAACCTTGGGAAGTGTTCTTTGGCCTGTAAGAAAACTATACTAGGGATTATTCTTACAATTTAATAACATAGAAAATTGTGTTCTGATTTACCAATACAGACATAGCCATCAATGGTCTCTCTGTGCACTGCAAACCATGGCTGCTGACAGAAAGGGAAGGTGTATGTTTGTGTGTGTGTGAAGTCTATTGACTGACTTCAAAACAAGAATGGTTATGCCTATATTGGCAAGCACTGTCCATCTGTAGAGTGAAACAGCTAATGGCTGGTGCTGAGGGATTGACAACCAAATGTTTCAGGAAGGATTTTGTGTTGAATTCACTCCATGGACTGCTCTTTTTTTACCATGGACTGAGTGGCTGTTTGCAGCTATCAGTGATACTGGGATGCACCTTCCTATTTAGCTTCATCTGAAACTTTTTTTAGCGTAGGATTCTACCACATTCACCATGAACGTCACAGCTAAAAAGTCACTGCTTCACATAACACAAGAAGTTAGTATTCCCATCCTTTAAGATCTCTTTATGTCTCTGTGTGTGTGCTGGGGTGTATGTGCTGGGGTGTATGTGTGTGTAGTTAAAAACATGGTCATATAATGCTGAGAGATGCCTATTATATATATGCTAGTGCAATTATTATTTTTGAATACATTAGCAAAAAATTAGGCCTTATCGTGGATGAAATTCCTTTGCTGTTTGTATTTTGTAGGTTTCTTTTCCGTCTTGCCAATGTGTTATGAATTTTCTTCAAAGTAGCTCAAATGCACTGCAAATTTGTGAGTAAAGAGATGTTGTAAATGTAATACCAAGATTCTGATTTTTCTTCCTTTCTTAGTGGAAAAGTATCATTATTTTAACTATATCAGCGAGGCTACTCAAGGAATAATAAATCATTCTCAGAGTACAGAGCGTTCAAATACTTTGCATTATTTCTTCTCTTTAACTGTACATCAGAATTGAAATATAGACATAAACATCATGGTAAGATACACTCAGATAATGAGGTTCTATTTTAAAATTTGTAATTAGTTTAAATCCTGTTCTGCAGGTCATTCCAACAACTTAAGCTGAGTTTGATTAATTAGTTGTCTCAAACACAGAACAACGAAGGCATCATGAATTAGCATTGAATTGTGAATTCAACTAGGTCATTTGCTCCATTGCGGCAGTTAACTCTTGTAAAGGTATTCATGGGCTTGTCTAGGGTTGTTAGCTTGAATACTTTCTAGCAAGCTCATAAGGAGAGAAAATATCCAAGGCTTTTCTCCCTGTGATGACAGGCAAATACTGAAGATAATACATATCTTCAGACATACCAGAGAAAACAGTTGTTTATTTCCTAAATAGTTTGAAAAATTCTGAATTCTATTGTTCATTAAGATTATTGAAACATACACAGAATATATCAATTTCAATCAGATAATTTAAGTAAAATCTAACTTTTTTTTGTTTAAACATCATTTAAATAATCATTTATCACTTAAATTATCATTTATCATTGAGAGAAAAAAAATTAAAATACTATAGAAGTGCACACATGTCAGTTCAGGCTATTACAGAGTAAAAATTCTGACATCAAATATCACAACAAAGAACAAATGAATGTAAGTTACTGAATAGATTCTTTCTTTACCAAATTGCACAGGCTTCCAGTGTGTTTCTATGTGTTTATATCATTGTTTATGTCACGTATCTATTCAATTAAAAACTTCATTATAAAAGCCACTACCTAGGCTCAAGTAAGTCAGTGGACTTTTGAACACACAGACTTTTCATGATACATTTATAATGTTGTCAAGATTGTTGCATGATGCTTGTGAAAACTCCACTAAATTATAATTCATATGCTTCACAATGGGGAGAAAAGTTAGGATCAGACACGGCCTTTAATCTAGGAGGAAAAAATCTAAATAAAACACAGTGTTTGGACAGAAAACCTAGAAATCTAAACGTGAAATTAAGTTTCACTGCTAGGCATAAGGACTGGGAAAAGTTTATTGTCAAAAATGGAGGACTTTTTCCTGATTTCGTTGCAGTCAAGAAGGTTAGGAAGACACAAGTTATTTCTCTCTGCTGAATCTAAACTGTATGGTTGATGAATACAGAGACAAGCTGTTGTGCATCAAAAGAAGAAATTGAATATCAAGGTGTTGGTATTATGACCTTGTGAGTCCCATTAAGGATAAGTAGGATTAGCAGGGCAGGTAGTTGGAGAGTCTTGGTTCATACTGGGAGGGGTTCTTACACTTAAGTAGACTACAGAACAGCTGCATTACAGTACCTGTATTAAGGCCTGTCTTTTGCCAACCTGTGCAGTAGAAGGACCTCTTGTCATAGTGTTTCTTGATAATTATTAACCTCACAAAAATGTCTCGTTATGGAAGCTCTGATATTCAAGACAAGGCAGTGTTTGAAACATACTGTCAAATAATGTGCTCAGCATAATAAGAAACACCAAAATGTAGTGATTTTGTTTAGTTCAGTCTGAAGATCAGATACTGCTTTTTTTAGCCAAAAGCAAACCAAGGATTTTTAATAAGAGACAGAGTCCCTAAGTTATTAAATTACTCACCTAAAGCCTACTTATTCAAGGAATGCTGTGGAAGGCACCAAGTGAAATGACAGCGATTGCTTGATTCAATTCAAAAGGTGCACAGTGCTGAGCTTCCTGGTAACAGCTAGAAAGCAAATATTTGCAAAAACAACAGAATTAGTGTTTAAATGCCAAGCATTTAATAAATAGTGCTAGAACCAGTATTGCTACTAGAAGATACACTACTGAAGCAATTACATTGTAATTCAGTGTGTTTATATTGTAAACATAAAGTAAATAAATTTTAATGTATTGCTGTTATTTATTCTGTCTGAGAGGATTTCCCACGAATATCTGTGAAGCCACACCACTGAACGGCTTGTAATCCCTCTTGGAAGTCATTCTTTAGCAAGAGAACAGGATCTTCAGAATAGCTACTGTCCTGAAGCTGAATGCATTGACCCACAGCAAACCTCTGTTACTGTCTGGTGACTTTCCGATTCTCTGCTCTCCACATGTCTTTATCACCTTACTCAACTTAATGCAGAGTTTCCAATATCTTTGTTAGGGATAGATTTTTCTTCACCAACATCAAACACAGTATTTACTTTCTGGATTACAGGATTAATCAGCTAAAGCCAAGAAAAATGTGAAAGGTGACTAAGAAAAATAGGCTTATTGTTAACTGACTTAAAATTTGCTATTCACATGTCTGCTTCTCCAGTGGAAATATTTTATGAGTCAGCAAATAAAAAAAGATTGAAAAGCACTGTATTTTGTTCTGGTATTCTGTTCAATGACTTTGATTCACAGTCTGCAAGACCAGGAAGCAGCATGTGAACAGATTGTGTGCAGGACAGTTTTATAACTGTGTGCATCAGACTTCTTGTATATGGGACAACACTGAGTCAGTTGACATATATTATGATATTTTCAAACTGGAAGCCCTCTTCCTAGGCATCCTGTGTCCCTTAATACTGTGCTGATGTGGACTAAACTAATAGTAGGAACAGTCTTAATTAATAGCATCATCATATGACGAGGTATCAATAATTGCTGGAAATGAAGTCTTTATTCACATGAAGATTGTGAGGGTAAACAAACATAAAAATTATCTAAAATGTTGCTTTTTCTATGTGCTACATGGAAGTTTCATGAAATCTTGAGCATAGAAAAACACAAATATCAAGTAAACAAGACCCTTTTTACTTTTTTTTTTTTTTTTTTTTNCCCCTGCTATGCCTTCACATCTGGGAACATTGGTTATATTTTTACCAATTTAAGAAGACTGACATAGAAATAATCTAGAAGAATTTTGCTGTTTTATAATCCCCAGGAAATAGGTAATTCTGAATTACAGATTCACATCACGCGATTTCACTTACTTTCATTACACTAACATATCGACCTTTCAGAAAGTGTTTTACGTTTTTGGTTTTTATACATTTTTCTGAGCAGCTTGTTTGTTTCTGCAAATTACTTCATTTCCTGGGTCAGATGAGTGTTCGTTCTAGCACCAGGAAGAATACAAGGCCAGGACAGTGTGTATTTAGGCCTGAAGTGTGACAGAACTAGATTCTGATAAAACAATTAGGTAGCATGTGTCAGGATGCATCTATATAATTTTCTATTTAATTAGTTGTAAGTACTTCAGAGCTGGTTTGTTATGCAAAACCATTGATGAGTTATAGCTTTTTATTTATTTGTTCTTATATCAACATTTCTTAAACTACCGTGCACACTTAGAGACCCAGCAGCCATTTTGATGATTTCATTGGATTTGGCAACTTAAAGACCTCTTCCTTCCTCTGTTATGTATGCAGGGTTACTCTTATATGGCATTTGCCTTCCTTTCTTCATATCAAAGAAAGCAGACTTGAAGCTCCAGGCGTTCTTTGACCATGGCCATTTGGAAAAAAGTAACTGTTATCATGATAACCTACTGGATCTACTCTCCACCCTTGTGACACCTGAGATCATTTGAAGATGGTGCATGCTGAGAGTATAGTACTGGGTTCACTGAAGGGTTAGTTGCTGTTATCTTTAGTAAACAGTCACCAGATCTGCCTAAAACAATCACAAATTATTGCAGCTCTGCTGCACATTAGCTGAACCTGCCATATGGCAGTACTGTGGAAATGATCCAAACATTCTAAAGAGTTATTTCTTTTTTTAGCTTCCTCCTTACCCTAATAAAACATGTTTATTTGTTTTTTTCACTGTTTTTGTTGTTATATAAATATAGTAGAAAAACCTAGTGTGTTTTATAAGTTATGTCTGCTATAAAGCAAAGGTTCTATTAGTAATGGAAGCAGCACGGAAATTTAACTTTACTTTCCGTTGGGATTTCTGACTCTAGTATCTTATGTACCTGAGATACCTCCAACACTAGACCATAGAATAATTCTTATTCATCTTATCCCAGTACATTATTTTTTTAGTATTATTTTTGCCCTAAAATCACTGTCATACTGCTGCTTCATTGCCTTAGAATCATGTGTTCTTAATGTGAAGACACTCCAGGAGGTGAAAAGATTCCTTCCTTTACCACTTAGCTCTATTGAGCATGATATTATGCCCAGTAGAGTTTTTCTGCATTTATTCTGTTCAGTCAGATAGTCAGACAAGCTTTTTAAAGATGCGAGTGATGCCTGTAGCTGTTTGGCCACACACAGGAATGCTTTTGGAAGCTACTTGGAAACCGCAATCTGGAATCCATGCAGAGCCCAACCTCAGACATCCCACATCTTTCCCTATGTTATTTCAGCTGCTTTTATTCAAAGTGATTGTTATCAAATGTTAATTTCCATATTCAGTAACCTATTTTCATTTTATTAAAATGTACTTGGAATGGGTATAGATTTTAAATAGTAATTTTCTGTAATAGAGTAGAATGCTTCATTTGTATAGTTCATACAGAGTCGAATACAGTTTCTTTTATAGATTCTAAGACTGAGATTACTTATGTCAGTTACTGATATCAACTGAAAATTCACACAGATAATATTTCTGGAAGTAAATCTCTTTCCAGTAATTGTTTTATACCATGCTAATTTGGTAAATGGGTTTCTAAATCTAAAAATTGTTGGTTTAAAACATTTCTAAAAATCAGGGATTAAAATGCGTTGCCTGAATTACCCATCAAAAGATATCACTTACAAGTTGAAGAAATAAAATAAATGGCTTTTTTTGATATGCCATATTTTTCTGGGGTTTTTAGTTTTTGGGGTTTTTTTTTTTTTTTTGGTTGACCAGAAAAATTTGAACTTCCACTGAACTTACTCCATTTAAAAACAATCAATTTCATATACTTATCCTTGTGTCTTTTATAAGCACCTCAGTCACTTTTTCAAAGTTTGCTTATATACATTCTCTATTCTTAGCTCTCAGTCAGTGACTATGTTCAGTTAAAGATAAAAATAGCACAAGTGTCAACTTCCTGGCTTTTTTTTGTGGTGATTTTGACTTTTTTTTATTAAAATGGATAGTGAACCAGCTCACTTTCTATGTTTCTTCATGTTAAGATTTCAGCTGGAGTATCATAATCCAGAGAAAACTATTTGTGATAATTCTGATCCCAGTGATACAAGAAAACCAAGAAAGTAGCACAGTTCTTTACATTTTCAGATCTAGCGCAGAATTTTTCATTTGAGAGCAATGTGTCCTGAACTTTAGAAAAGCTAAATTGTCTGTGTGCATTGAAACACACCACTGCAAAAAAGAGGTCTGTTTTTTTCAGTTTGTCTTTTTAGCAACACTACCAGCTTGATATATTCAAATTCAGATGAAATTTCAAATATCATTTTAGCAATGACATATATCAACTGTCATTTTTCCTCTATTGTGGCCAGTTATATCTGCCATTTTAGTCAGAATCTAAAACCTGAAATGTTATAATTTGAAGGGAGTCAGTGTAAAACAATAATATGAATTAAATTTCATGGATAAATTTGCCAACATCACCCAAAATAAAATGCATTTACACAAAAGTGTTGCTTGCTCAGTAGTATTTGTTTTAACATAGATGGCCTGACCCCAAAATGCACTGAATACTTACACTGAAGATAAATAGGTATTATGACCTACATCACACCTTCAAAGAACAAGTAAGTTGAATACACTATGTCGCTGAAGATCTGATTATTATCAGTAGTTACAGGAAACTTGAAGTTGATTCTGTTCTACTACCGATAAACAAAACTGTGAGATTTTATCACAGAGATTTTAACAGAGATTTTATCAGATCTTACATATTTCGGTAGGGGATTCTGGGGTTCTGGTGGTATTCCATGGGTAACATAAGTAACACATTCTTTGTTACAAGATCAGCTATTCATCAGTTCAATACTTGCAATCTTATTATGAACACAGAGCGTTTTGGGCTAATGCTATCTAAATAAGGAAGCACCCAAACTATTATGTGAAAATATTTAGGAAGTTACACGATAAATACACATAATGTGTGTTCATATGCATGTATGTTCAATTAGAATCTCCCCAGGAGTAGCTTGTACTCACTACCCTGTGTCTTTCCCATGTGACTTCTTGTGAAAAGGGAGTCTCCATCTTCTTTGTAGCCACCCTTTAAAAACTGGAACATGATGATAAGGTCTCCCCTAAGAAGTTCTGCTTCAAATGGAAAGACAAGCAGGAGTAGAGTCTCATGCAATCACATCAGCACTGTCATAGTATGTAAGAACAAACCTTGCCTCGAGCAGGCATAATAAAGGCTTCCTCACCCTTCCTTTCCAGCAAACCACTACATATCTCTGTATTTAAACCAAACCACAGCATTTCCCCAGTACAATGGATTCAAACACTGTTTTAGAGAACAGCTGAGTGAGGGACTCCAAAAGGAAAGAAGAATGCAATTTATTATGAACACTTCCTTTACTGAGTAAATGTATTTTACAAGATTCATTTTCTAAGTATGGAGTAGGACTATTTGCTTAATTTATAAAATCAGTAATTAGTAGGTACTATGGCTTGTGAAAATTCAAAAATTGATAATCACTGTATTTGTCTTCTATTCAAGCAGAAAAATATCTTAAGAGCTGGTAGCTGGATGGGGAGCATTGTGGAAGAGATGATATTTGAGGCACCAGTGATCTTGAAATAGAGACCATTGCGCATTTTAAGAGTCAGTGATCCACATAGCAATTAACCTGAGTGGGAACATTCCCATGCTGTGCTGCTCACATCACTGGGCTGCAGGACGAGCACAGCCGGTTCACCATAGGAGGGGATCCCACAGGCAGCTCCCAATCCATACCAGCAATTATGTCACCTGTGTGGCCTTGTCTTTGTCTAACAGCACAGCAACAAGTTCTCATGAGAACATCCTTTAGGAGTAGAGTTATTTTCTTGTGAGGCAGTTAGATAGTGGCTCAAAGGACAAAAAGGGAGAGCTTCTCTCCATGGTCAGGATCTGCTCTGCACAGCATGCCAGGGGAAAATCCCAACAGGCTCTGCCCAGTGCTTTATATACCCAGGTGCCCACTGGTACATAAGGTTTACTTGGTAACTGTATTCCTCCTCTTATTCTATTTTATTAGAGCAACTATTTTATTAGAGTCATTAATTGACAGGCCTTTCTTTTTGAGATAAAGAAAGAGCCTTGCACCAGCTTACTCTCACCTCATCCCCCACCTCCAGTGGAGAACAGTGTGTTTTTGAAAACCACAGGAGGAAAATAGAAGACATAGCTATGCAGTTTATGCTTTTGAATACTGGGAACATAGGAAAACGTACCCTTAAGGGCTATAAAGAGACAAAGAAAGGTGACTGTGCAAAATACCAGATGACCATAAATTTCTGCCTCTCAGATCATAGCTCTCTACAACATCTACTAAACTTATCCATTCACCACTTGTAGCTCCATAACAAACTGTGCAGAAAATGTTAGGTCTTGGTCCTTTTCCAGTTCAGATGACAATAGCCAAATTTGCAGCTTACAGTTAAGAAAAGGCAATTTTAATGATGGTAATTATTTCAGAAAATTAAATTGAAATTCACCACTAAATAAATTAAACCACCAAACATACTTAGCTATTTCTGACCAAGAAATTTCTGTGGTTAGAAGAAACAAGTTCCATAGTCTCTAAAACTGAATTATGTTCTACAGGTAAGCATGGTCTTTGATCTCACTGAATAATAATTAAAAAATTGTAATACTTAATGATGGGATTATTGTTGTCGTGGTGTTTGTAAGTTAAAAGATAAGTCAAGTAAATTTTAAGAGACTGTCCATGCTGGAGACAGAAGCAGGATTCAAAGGAGCACTGACAAGAGCCCTTGTACAAATGCCGATAAAATGTGGAAGATGACAGAATCTCTTTCACACTATGTGATTTTGTATCTTCAAGAAATCTGAGTGCATTAATCAGCTTCTCAAAGGGTTATTTAAATTCAACAGGTGGTACTGATATTTTTGGCATTATGTTCTACTGGTATACAAAGAAATATATGTTATTTGGTGCATGTTTATATTGGTGCTGACTTTATGGAATAACAGCAAACAGAAAGGTTATAAAATTAGTCAACATATAGGCAATGGAACTGTCAAAATAAACTTTGAGAAATGAAGACAGTTTAGATTTTTCTTTTTATCTGAGTGTTGAACACTCCCTAGTTGCTATGTGGATTTTTGGCTGTGTTATTGGTTGCTTCATTTGCTCATTATTTGCTTGCTGGCATTTCGGTAGAAAAGTGTCACTGGGTTCTCTAAACATAAACATTGCTATGTGTACTGTTTTGAAATGGATTCCATCCCTCTGCAATCAGTCATGAAAGGAAGAGAGTATTTGTTCTTCAGAAACCCTAGATCTGCAAAGCTAGACTTTATTCTTCTGCATTTCCAGGAGCACTTCTCAGGCTGCTGACCTCTTCCTAAAACAGATAAAGTCAATGCTTTTTGATCTCCACACACATCAAGAATTTTATGTTGATACAGAGGAAGGAAAAGGAAGAGAGTCAAGGGTAAATTTGAAACTATCTCCGTTATGATATCAAAGAGCCTTGTCTACACCCAATGACAAAAATCTGTTCAGATTTTCAATTCTGAAAAACATTTTTAACTTTTTTTCTGAATGTGTTTGTGTTTTAACATGTGTTAGGATAAGTATGTAGTATAAGTTGGGGAGTGACCTATTAGAAAGCAGTGTAGGAGGAAGGGACCTGGGGGTCCTGGTAGACAGCAGGATGACCATGAGCCAGCACTGTGCCCTTGTGGCCAAGAAGGCCAATGGCATCCTGGGGTGTATTAGAAGGGGGGTGGTTAGTAGGTCAAGAGGGGTTCTCCTTCCCCTCTACTCTGCCCTGGTGAGACCGCATCTGGAATATTGTGTCCAGTTCTGGGCCCCTCAGTTCAAGAAGGACAGGGAGCTGCTGGAGAGAGTCCAGTGCAGAGCAATTAAGATGATTAAGGGAGTGGAGCATCTCCCTTGTGAGGAAAGGCTGAGGAAGCTGGGTCTCTTTAGTTTGGAGAAAAGGAGACTGAGGGGTGACCTCATTATTGTTTATATATTTATAAAGGGTGAGCGTCACAAGGATGGAGCCAGGCTCTTCTCAGTGACAACCAACGGTAAGACAAGAGTTAGAGAGTGCAAACTGGAACACAAGAGGTTCCACTTAAATTTGAGAAGAAACAACTTCTCAGTGAGGGTAACAGAACACTGAAACAGGCTGCCCAGGGAGGTTGCGGAGTCTCCTTCTCTGGAGACATTCAAAACCCACCTGGATGCCTTCCTCTGTAGCTTCATCTAGGTGTTCCTGCTCTGACAGGGAGATTGGACTAGATGA
This sequence comes from Pampusana beccarii, assembly GCA_013399365.1. Classification (NCBI taxonomy): domain Eukaryota; kingdom Metazoa; phylum Chordata; class Aves; order Columbiformes; family Columbidae; genus Pampusana; species Pampusana beccarii. The sequence continues at coordinate 90,061 of VWYH01006477.1, forward strand.
TCTTTTGAAGTCCCTTCTAGTTCCTAACATTCTGTGATTCTGTGACTGGAAAAGCAATTGGTGTAGTAAGATATAAAGCAGTTAAAGGAAATTCCTTAATGTAATTTGCAAAGAAAAGAGGAAAGGGAGTGTGGATTTGTGTTTGTATGACTGCAGACAGTGGATTGTCATGTAGCAGTCAGGATTGGAGCTATTTATAGTACTTCAAACTTCTCTGCTGTTCACCAGTGAATCTACTCTGCTTATCGATACATAATTTAGTTTAAAAACATGCAACGTGCAAAAGAATAATAAAAAATCCACAATAATTTAATTTACCTTCATGAACTATGTGTTGGTGTACCTCTTAATTAATGGGACTGTTTATTGACCTCAGTGACCGCTTACACAAGTAAAAACATCAGCTGACCAGTGCAGGTTTGAACTCTGATATTAGATTTCTGTGTTGTATAACCAATGTCGATTGGATGGGATTTTTTTTCTTTTTATCTTTTTTGTTTTCTTTTTCCTTTTTTTCCTTTTTCTTCTTCTATCTTCTATATTTTTTACAAAAATATATAAAAATAAAAATGTTGTATGAAACTGGCATATACAAGAGTTACACACCAGTTATATACCTGCATGTTACATACCAAGTAAAACTGATGTATAAGCATAAGGTATACCCAACTGGCATAAAAGACTTTAATTAGTGTCATTGAAGAAATTGTGACTCCACTGGTATGTGTTTTCTTTGTGGATATCTTGTATTCTCCACAGTGGTGTCAACCTACTATTATAAAAAACATTTATTTTTAAATTTTTATCTCAGAATCTGGTAGAAGGCAGGGAGAACAATATGATGTAGAGTTTAGGTTTTTTTTATTTTGGGGTGATAAAAGTGGAATGAGTTTGTTGGATGTGGAAGTATTATATATAAATATGGAAGTATTATATACAAATATGCAATTCCTTGTAACTAGATCAGTCCCTGAATTTCAACTGATAAGTGAATCTCTCTAAAATCAGTGGGTACAGGTCAGGCTGTAGGGGTTGTTTTTGAGAATACAGCTGTGGGATCTATGACTGCTGTTTGCTCAATGTCAGATAAAGTATATTTAGATTCAGCCATTGTTTTGTCTTCCCCAACTTTGAACATTTTCCCAACATTGGACACCTTTAAGATTCATCTGGACAGGGTGCTGGGCCACCTTGTCTAGATTGTGCTCTTGTCAAGAAAGGTTGGACCAGGTGATTCTTGTGGTCCCTTCTAACCTTGTATTCTATAATTCTACGGTTCATACTCTCCACTTTCTTTCATATTCTACATCAATAAAAAATTTATGATTGGAAGTAGAAACATAACAGCCTGTATATTATTTTTTAATTAAGACTGCTGCTTAATGTCACTATCACGAATCTGCATTTCCTTGGGTATGGTAATATGGTTATTCAATTCAGCTGTTTTTGAAACTAGGATTTAATTTGTTTTGATTCCCTCTGCAAAGTGTCTGAAAACATGCTATGACCTTTTCATTATGAAATTTCAAACAATGTTTTTACAAGACTGCAAGTGACATTACTGCCAGCTACTTCATATAAAATGAAATTTGACCTTCTGCTCAGTTTTCAGAATATGTTTAGAAATAACAACAAAGACATCTCTGAACATAATGATAACAAGTGCAGTCAACAATTAAGTCCAACTTATTTTTTTAACAAAATTCATGGAAATTGAGTTCATACAAGCCGCCCAAAAATGTAATAGTATGTGACAGTCATGTGATGTATACCATAAACACAGCTTTAATTCAAATAGTGGAAAATACCAGCCACAATTTTAACTTTTGGGAAAACAAAACAAAAAACTAGAACCAAACAAAAATCACAAAACAAAACAAAAAGCCCTAAAAGTTAGGTAGGCACTTAACGTGACAGCTGAATTCCTTGTCCTGTTGAAGAATGCATTCACTTCATTTTAATGGCAAGTTTTCCACCTACAGACTAGATGGTTTCAGACAAATTCCTTGGTTGCTAATCCTAAAGGATTCTTGTCACACAGTCCTATGTTACTAATATTATGAAAACTAGAATTTATATATTTCAGAGGACAATCCTTTCCACTGTCAATGGATTCTATGGAGATTTCTTCATTTTGAGAGTTCCTGAGGGTCCTATGATGAGAATATATGCCATCAGAACAAGCTGTGGGGTCCTTGTGTGTAGAGGTGTTCCATTAGATGATTATTCAGGAATGTTATTCAGGACTTTTATACAAGAGGTTCTACGACAGCTACAATTAATCCTGTTGACTTCTAGAGCTAGCAGGGAGTAAGAAGGGTTATGCTTTTTTTCAAATAAAAAAGAAGAATAACACTTAAGACAGTGCCAGAATCTGCTGCTAGTTGCTAGGTTTAAAAATTACAGTTTCAGAGAAAAGTGAGATAAAGATGCAAACTTCATCTAAAACCTGAACTTCATACAATACAGAATTCATATGATAATTACAATAATTAAGCTTATAGAAATAAAAGAAAAACTGTACTTATCAGGGCCAGTCTGGATAAGTGCAATTATAACTATAAATCAAGATCACATGCACTTTTTCTCTAAAGAAAATGACTGTTATAATAATTTTTTTAATGCATGAATTGCATTTAAGATTTGAAATATAATTAAAATCCATATTAAAATACTTGTATAAAATAAGGATACAGCTTCATAAAGTCTGTAAGAAAAGATGTAAAAACTTTTGAAACTTTAAGATGATAATAGCTTTTTTAGATAATCGTTAAATAATACTCCTTATAATGAAATATATACTATATTTTAGTCTGAGGAAATAACTCCATATTATTAATAGAACTTTCCACATAGTACCTAAATATCTTTAATCAAAATAAAAAATTACTTAGATCAACAGCTGTCAACAGATAGGAAAATAAATGGAGAATATCAATGACTTGATCTAAAGAAAAGAATATGACTGCTAAATTAATGGTTAGTTTAAGAAACAACAAAGAAAACACAAGGCTTGTGTTTTAATGGAAAGGGAGTTATTTTCATCACTTTCACATGTCAAAAGAGAGTTAATTAACTCAGAAAGGTTAGACTTACTGCAAGAGTGCAAACCAGGCTTGTGCCATAAACTACAGTTTCTCAGCAAAATTCCTCTCTCCCATTTCAAAATGACATGTTAACTTTTGGGTTTTTTAAGACCTTTTTTACTATTTTATTTTTCTGCTCTGCCTGTTGATTTTTCTAACCTTTTGACAGCAGCTTTACTTGCCTTTTATTTCTGCATTATTCTTTTAAATTAAAAAAAAAATTAGACCACAAGACAAATTCTGATTTCTATTATACAAAAATACAGTAAATCCAGGAGTTAACAGAAATGTATCAGATTCACAGTCTGATTCTGATCAAAAATAGACCTGCTAGCTTTTAGTATTCCAGCTTTTAAGTTATAGAAACGCACGATGGCTCAAGTTCATTTCCAGTGGAACTACACTAATGTCTGATGAGTTCTAGCAGAAGAAAACAGATATTTTCTTTAAAAGAACTTTAATTAAATACCAGTTTGGAGTTTGTTTATTTGGGTTTTTTTTCCCTTCTGTTTATTTTGTTTGTTTGTTTAGGTGTTTGTTTGTTTTTCTCCTCTGAAACATAAATCTTAAAGTCTAAGAATTTTGAAGGTGTGATGGTAATTACTGTCATGAGTCTGCCAGTAACTCTTAAGGCACTTTCCTAACTCTAGGCTATTTGCACATAATTTTGTACCCTAAGCTTTCATTCTCTCTCAATCTAGTTAAGGGGACCTACTGAATATATAATTTTTCCCTCTTTCACACAACTTTTTTTTCACATTTGAAAAAATGTCATACAAGTGAACGATGTGAAGGTCCACCCTGAAACACAGGTAGGAGTCACTCAGGATTAGGATAAGGACTTGCATCCAAAACCTGGAAAATACTCTGAATATTAAAGTTCAGACATGTTTGCAGACATTTTTGGAAACAATATTCCCTCTATTTATGGTTCAAATTTTTCAGATATTAACTTTGAAAAGTTAACAAGATCAAATAGATAACTATAATAGATGACTACATAACTAACTAGATAAAATAGATAGCTAAATTGCCATGGCTTGAAAATGAAAGAAAATTACTTGGATCTTAAAAGATTAAACCTTAGTTTTTCACAGTTAAAACTGTAAATGTGTGGAGGGGGGGTGGGGACAGGGAATCAGATTAGAAATTTTTCTGTCACTGAGATATTTCATACAATCATAGAATAGTTTGGGTTGGAAAGGACCTTCAAAGATCATCTCTTCCGAACCCTTCAATACACAGGGACATCTTTCCCTAAATCATGTTTCTGAAAGCGCTGTCCAAACTGACCTTGAAAATTTCCAGGGATGGGGCATAAACAGCTTCTCTGGACAACCTATTCCAGTGTCCCACCATTCCCATAGTAAAAAAGTCTTCCTTATATCCAAGCTAAATCCATCTTTCAGTTGCTCCTTGTCCTTGTCCTGTCCTGTCCAGACATTAGTAAAAAGTCTCTGTCTTTCTTATAAGTCTCCTCTAAGTATTGAAAGGCTGCAATAAAGTCTTCCTGTAGCCTTCTCTCCTCTAGGTTGCACAAGCCAAATTTTCTCAGCCTTTCTTCATAGGATAGATGTTCCAGCCCTCTGATTATTTTTATGGCCCTCCTCTGGACCCACCCTAACAGGTCCATGTGTTTCTTGTGCTGTCGATGCCAGAGCTGGACAAAGTAGTCCTTGTGGCATCTCATGAGAGCAGAGTAGAGGGCAAATAATCACCTTGCTCAATCTGTTGTATATATTTCTTTTAATGCAGCCCAGGATACAATTAGCTCTCTGAGCTGCAAGCGGCATTGCCATCTCACGTTTTCTCATCCACCAGTATCACCAAGTCCTTCTCCACATTTCTACTTTCAATCCATTCATTTCCCATTCTGTACTGATATTGGGGATTGCCTCAATTCAGGTGCAGGACCTTGAACCTGGCCTTGTTTAATTTAATGAGGTACGCATAAGCCCACTCTTCAACTTTGTTAAAGGTCCCTCTGGATGGTATCCCTTCCTCCTAGCACACTAACTTCACCACTCAGCTTGATGTCATCTGCAAACTTGATGAGGATGTACTCAATACCACTATCTGTGTAATTAATTAAAGTATTGAATAGTATTGGTCCCAGTATGGACCTTTGAAGGGATACCAGTCATTGCTAGTATCCACTTAATGACTGAGCTGTTGACTACAAGTCTTTGGCTGTTGCTGTCCATCCAGTTCCTTGTCCATGAAACAGCTAATTTCTTAAACTCATGTCTCTCCAATTTAGCAGCACAAATGCTGTCTGGAACCTCTTTATCTGAGAGAGCAACTA